>OZ010605.1:2837684-2850184 GCA_963932145.1 Acanthosepion lycidas
AATATTTAAATTAATTTTCTTTTTGCACGCTATGCTTTATGATACATCTTATGTAAGTAAATACCCTGTTTTTAATGACCACTTTAAAATATGAAATAAAATAAATTGTGAGATCAGACGGATAATTAAAACTGAAAACTTAAATTTGAAATCATTTGATCTAAAGTGATCTTTCCTAAATCCAAAAGTGCATTACTTATGTAGGCTGATAACTGAAATTCGTATCAAACATTTAGGTAAATAGTGCCTATATTTTGTTAATATTCAGGTATTTGATATCATTTTCGTTAGAAACAAAGAAATGAGTTCTGATGTCTTACGTTATATTAATGAGCATCGACTCAGGCAATTTTAAATTGACTATTTTATTAAAGTTGTCGTATTCATGTATATGGCAGTGAATGTTGAACCTTCGCCTCACAGATGTAGAAGAGACTTGAAGCAAGAGGAATCGAGTTCTACAGAAAGTCGTTGAGAATACTATGGTTTGAACATGTGAACAACAATCGATATGTGCAAGAATCAGGAACCGAAGCATGAATAATGAGTGGGAAGAGAAAAGAGTAATCAGGAGGACAGTAGATGGCGAATGACATTGCATTTCCATTTTTTGCAGTTGGTTGGAAAGCATGGAGTGAAAAGAAACTGTTATCATGTTATAGCAAACTAACTGTAGATTGATGAAATCTCGACGCCAGTCGAGTACTGCGCTTAAATTCAAAAAGTCTAGGTACCATAGGGAAGGGCAATATTTATTCTGTTTAATACACAGAAATGTGGCACAAGGTTGAAAGAGAGGATTGCTGAAAGTACGGTCTTCTGTCTAAACTATAACATAGCTACAACCACTGACCCAATCGTACAAACAATACTGCTTACACCAAAACAACACATTCACACGCACCTTTCTTACTACATGCACCATAATACCTCTTTGTCTCTATGAAAGTATTTATAGAAATGACACTGAAAGGCAACCGTACGGCGGTAGGAAAGTAATTGACGCCGAGCCAACAAATCAGGGTCGATAATATTGTTGATTCTTCTTTGGATTTTATCAAAGGGTACAAGCGAAACATCCCTGGCATCAATATAAAAAAGCATGGAATAATAGTAGACTTAGAGATCTGTAAGATAGATTGTGAAGAGAAAAAATGTTTCACATGATACAGTAAACCAACCTTAGCCACTGACCTATCAATGGATTCAATATAGTTTTTCCACTTCGTGTCACATGAGAAAATTAGCTCAAGATGGAGGAACGACTCACTTTCTTGAAGGTCAACATCAGCTGTGCAGATGAAAGGTAGAGAGGGGACTCTCAGATTATTAACAGAGATAATTTTAGTTTCGGAATCGTTAAAATTAACACACCATGGAGAGGAAATTTTGGAGAGCCGTGGTCTTCTAAGACCTGGCAGCACTCGGCACATAAAAAAGGTGTATACTCGATGTTTAAACTTATACATTTAATTCTCATATGTCACAGATAGGCACACTCATTTAATATAAACGAGTATATATATATATATATATATATATATATATATATATATATATATATATATATATATTATCATTCCATCCCAAACAAGGCGGGAAGCCACTAGCGCGCAAGGGATTCCAGAGACTTGGAGCTAGAGCACATACTAGTGATAGAGGGAAGAATGAGGAGAATGATAGGGGATAGATCACGGCTTCTAGAGATGTTGAATGATATTACATTTGAATAGTTGCTGATTACAACTATCACAGATACAGGAAAAAGGGAAGGAGTTCCACAGGCGAGAAGTGCGAGACAGGAAGCTATTGGTGTGGAAGGCTACATTTAACAGTTTCAACAGTGAAAGGGTGAGAGCAGGATGCCCGCCTCGTAGGACGCTCATCGGAGCAATTAAAGTATTTGAAAGTATTTGTAAAAAAAGACAGAGAGAAGAGTCTGTGAGAGAGCGACTGCAGACGAGTTGCCAGATCAGAGCCAATTACTCTGGATCTTATCAAGAACCTTGAGACAAACAGAAGCGGCTCCAGACCATATATCGCAGCAATACTCAATGCAAGGGCGAATGGTTGATTTGTAGATTTGAGAAAAGATTTGTAGATTCGAGAAAAATTTCTTGACGCGGCACAGGGAGCCAACATTTCTTGCAGTGGACGAAGCTATTGACTCTATGTATTTTTCCATCTCAAGTCAGTATACATGCATATATGCATATATGTATCGTTACATAAATATATGTTAGTATGATATGATAATATGGATAAACACGCCTGCTGTCACGCATATATATGTATATATATATGCAAGTAGGCACACATATATGTACGTGTGGATGTATTTATTGTATACGAATTCGTATCCCAGCAAAGAACGACCCAATAAAACAGTGATCCGGATAATTAACGAAACAGCTCCATTGGTTTAATACGCCCCCCTCCACCATGAACTCTATTCATTCCAATCTGGAGTTTATTTTCTGTTTTTCGATTCGATGAAAAAAAATTAATTGCGTTCTGATTTTAATTAATGTAAATCGAACTTTTCGTCGATACATTCTGGGGAAAATAATTACTAATTTTAATTAACGCGAGACCAAACTAATACGACAAAAAATATTTCTATTTTGTGGTTCTTTTCATTGAAGTGCCCTCAAGACAGAAATCAATGCACAACTAAATTACGAAAACCTCTAAAGAATATTCAGAGAATGTTGTCATTTATGAAGCTTAGTTTAAAACAAAAAAAGAAAAAGAAAGAAAGAATGACAGACCCAGTGGTAGATCGAACCCACTACTGAAAAGAGTTTGTTAGGTACAGTAGTAAGCATACTAACCAATCACAGCGTAATATCAGATTTGACTATTTTAGTTTAACTTATAAAAATCGGGGTAACAAAGTTGACTAGAATTGTGGCACTTTGGTACTCAAAGGTTGATTATTATTATTTAAGGTTTAATAACCCTTTTTGGGTTATTTAAAACCGAAACTTATTTCGAATTGCAGAAGTTTGCTAAAGCACCCGGTGTTCCGAAGTGGATCTTCATCTAAGATCTGACTGGTATTGACATCGCTTTACTTCTCTGATCGAATGAGAACTGGTGTTTTCAGTGATTTGAGCATAGACGTACCCGTAAATGAGAAAGGGGGCGTATTATTAATAATAAGAAATATTTTTGACATTTTGAACAATTTGTCAACCCTATTTTTAAGACATTCCCGTTTATTTCACACATTTCCGACATTGGAATCCACCCTGTAGCCGTCAGCCAAGTGTAGGTTAGTTATAGCTAAAATCCCCTTGTCTAGTTAGTCGGCTTCGTTCTTTTTCGCACTGTACAATACATTTTTGCTCTCTCCATCATAGATGTCTTTTCATTTATATAACGTTCAACCACTCAACAATTGTTACACTCTTAAGAACGTTAAATCCTAAACATTTACAAGAGCGAGATCAGGCCGAAAATGGCGTACTGTTGTCATATCCCTACATGCAAGCCTCCAGTGGCCTGCGGGCGGACCGCCGAAGGCAACGCCAGCGGTCCTCTGGTTGCTGACACAGGCAGGCGAACTGTGGGCCACTATCGGTCCGCAAGTGGTAACACTGCCGAGTCGAACACGCTGCCGAGTCGAACACGCTGCCGAGTCGAACACGCTGCCGGTCCGACAGCGGGCCACCAGCGGTAACCCTTTGTGGCATGCCACCCAGTGGTAGATTGGTGATTTACTTGTAGGGTTGGGGTGGGAGATGCCCAGTCCTCACTTTGCAGTCTCGGTAGAGTTCAAAAGTGACACAGAGGTGATTTGGGGGACGAATTATTTTCCACTCCCCAACCTCTCTCACGCAGGCGGAATACGCAAAGCCCCTTCTGGTTCTACCACTACTTCCATGGAAAGTCCTCGGCTCCGCCAGATTTAACCTTCACAGTTAGTACCTGGCATTCTACTGATATTGTAGCAAACCACCGACATTCTCTCCGTAATCTATCGGTGAGAAATCAGTTCCACTCTATCAGCTTCTTCCATATAACATCAGGACAACCTTCAAAAGCTGGACGACACTTCGCAGATATCTCCCGCGAGTAAGCCCCCCTCCCTCCATAGAAGAGAACATGACTAAAGACTGTGTGTATACCATCCCTTGCAGCTGCGGGAAGAAAGAAAGGAGAGACAGGTAGCCTCGTTAACGTAAGGCTTCAAGGACATCAGAAAGCTGTAACACGAATGGAAGTAGAAAAATCAGGCGTGGCTGACCACATATGGAAAGAAAATGAAGATCACCCCCTCTGTGAGATCATGTTGAGATCATAAAGAACATCATTGGGAAATTCGTAAACTTAAGGAATCAGCACATATGCTAGGCCCCAAAATCTCCTGAGCCGACCAATCATAGAAATGAATACAATATGAAAACCAGTAATAACGAGTGCCAGAGAAAAGCGATAATAACAACAAAAATTGCAGTATGAGCTCTGGTAAAACATGTAATGTTGACAGCAAAAATGTTGCAATATGAGCTCTGGTAAAACATGTAATGTTAACAGCAAAAATTGCAATATGAGCACTGGTAAAAATGATTGCTGAAGACATTAGGTTTATAAGTCTCAGAAATTAATTCACAGATATCCTCAAGGACACATGGCACAATGGATAAAGGCGTTAGTTAGATCCAGTGACAGGACTCAAAGTCGAACTTAAAATTCGTTAGGTAACACGATCTGTATAATATTTTGACTACGTCACACTATGCGTGTGAGAAAAACAAACAGACAAAAAAAAAAAAAACAACATATGAACAAGGTACCGTGCCTCGCGTAAGTTTTATGGTCTAATTAGACAGTATCAATTGCAATAGTGACGGAAACAGAAATTAAATTTAAATAGTCAATAAAGAATTGTTTTTAAACCTTTCACTCAAATATTGAAATTTAATTTTAAATGAGGTATTTATTTAATTTTTAATTACATATAACTACAGCAGTTACTACCTGTTACTTCAGATTGTTTATGATTTGCCGATATCAAAAAACGAACTGACGGACACTCGTACACTGCACCTTATTTATATAGATGTATTAAATACTTAATAAAGTAATTATTGCATTTAAAATCTACGCTGATAAACTAATTTTAAACTAAATTTAAATATGCGTAAAAAAAGCATATTTGTTTGATTAAAATAACATCAACTAATTTAATAAGTACAAACTGAATTGTTATGTTACGAAATTAAAAATAACTATAAATTAATATGTTACAGAGTAAAATTTTCTTAAAATAAATACAGTCAGTTAAATCTATATTTTTCTTTTTATCAATTCACCCCAAGTAAGGTGACAATGCCACTTAGACGCAAGAGGCTACTGGAGTGACAGAGATGGAAAAGACTTTAGAAAGAACAGGAAACCAAATCCTAAACAGGAAACAAGAGATAAACTTCAAATGAATAGGGAGGAGTGTGAACAGGATGATATGAGAATCTATCTTCACCTATTGACGGAGAAAATAGGAAAAATAAATAAATGGTAAATAAAATGTTTAGTTATTAGCTGGAGACGTTAGAAATTTAGATTTGACATGGAATTTAGAAGAAACAAGAGTTCAATCCTAACAGAGAAACAAGTGATAAGCGTCTACTCCCGTACAAAAGACCAGGGAAGAGTGTGAACTAGACGATAGGCGAACCTATCTACTCCTGTTTATATTGTTCTTCAAACACATAAAAAACTACACAAAACCTTTGATTTAATTACTTATGTAATATCATTCCTTCTGCATAGCGATGAATGCTGAACAATTTCCTCACAATTGAGAAGATGACGAAACATATGAAATGTATTTCTACAGCAGGATGTTGAGAATACCATGGAGGAATCCCATAAGCAACGAAGAAGAATTATGGATAATGAAAATAAAAGGACACTTTATCTCAGATTAAGAAAGAGACAACTGTCTTATCTTGGACATATAGAGATATTCCAAGCGAAGCTTAGATGTGGCCCAAGACCGAAAGTATGGGGCACTCAGTGAGGATCGAACTCACTACTCAGTCGTAATTTTTCTAGTGAGACAAGCTTGCTAAGCATTACACCGCCTCGAGGTACCACTTGACTTGGACATATAATGAGAAAGAACGGCTTGGAAATTTAAACTTATTTTATTGGATGAGAGAACGGAGGGCGGGAGGGGTAGGAAAGAGATAATCCTTTGATTGAATTATTCGTTGATATTGTAACATTTGACATTCTACCTTATCCGAGCCACTTTCTACATTTTTATTATTAAATCGGAAGGATAAATATTGAGAAATTTGTTGCGCTTCGTCAGTTGGATGCTTTACTGTCTGCCTACGCATCTGCTTGGTCAGAGTAACTTGAGAGAGACGGAAACGACTACAAATATCACAGAAAAGGTGTATTGTCATCATATATCGTCAGAAATCTTCTTGCAGCTCTTTCTGGGTCTGTGTAAAAAAAAAAAAAAAAAAAAAAAAAAAACTGCGTAGACATGCGAAAATATATTTCTTCATTTAAATCGGTCAGTAGCATCATTCTTCTAGTTATTTGGGTTGATTTTCAAAGCTGGGTGTGGCATGTCTACTGATAATCATTGATTTTCGCTTATATTGTAGACTTTTAACACGCTTTATGTCACACTACCCAAGTTGTTCTGGGATGAGTTTAACATCTCTGATCAAATGAGCCACCGAATTCAGTATTATATAAATTCCTCTTGAAACGGGTTTGGAGTCAGTTCGCTGAATGAATGATAATGTTTGTTAGTTCGACATTATCCACAGCGTCACCATAACCTATTTTTTTCTTTGTTGCAATGCTTTCTGCACATACGTGCTTATAGTTATTATTGTGGTCACGCTGTCAAAGTTTAAGAGTGATCGTGCCAGTTTTCTTTTGGCTGCTACAATGCAAACATTGTCGCTCCACTAGAAGTGTTCCGTAAGGACGAACAAAGACGATGTCGTGCGCCGATCGTAATTCGCTGACGTCTGAAAACCAAACAGAAAAAACTGCCGGCACTCAGAATAAAATAATTAGGAAAAGGAATATCAAAAAACAAAACAGAAAAAAAAACAAAAACTGCCGGCATTTAGAAAAAAAAAAAAGAATTAGGAAAATAAATATTTTTCTAGCTTCCAGACTGCGCAAATGACGTGAAGCTTAAAGTTCACAGTTTTTGCGCACACTCCGTAGGTTACTGATTTGGCACCGCCAGACTTCTGGTGTACTTCAAAGTTGAATATTTTTTTTTATCTGATACCAGAATTTTCGTTTGTTATTAACACAACCGTAAACCAGAAACCTTTTTCATGGGCAAAATTACAAATCAGATAAAATTTAGAGAAAAGGTTAGAATTAATAGAAGATAATTCTAAAAAGTTGTATTAGGTTGGTGCAAAAATGATGACGTAATAATGTCGTTTTTTAACGTTAAAAATACGTCAAAAAACGACATTATTACGTTATTATTTTTGCACCAAACTAATATTTGGAATTCAAATAATCATACTTCATTTTCATTCCCATTTCATTATTCGATCAGCTTTAAATCTTGTTTTATAAGATTGAAGGCATTAGTTATCAGTCTACCCTCAATATTTTAAAGAGAAATAATTTTATTTATTTTGATGTTTCATTATTTTATCTGATCTAAAGCTAGTTTTATATTTTGGAATTTACTCATTTGATTAGTTTTATAGGATTTAATTTGTCAATCAACTCGTAATTTTGTTTTGACTTGTTACGAACTTCATTATTCTATCTGCATTAAAACTTGTTTTATAGCATACCCACTTGAATTGTATGCCGCATTTTGCAATTTTGAATAGAAATAATTTTGATAGCAGTTTCATAATTCCATCTCGCCTAAATGTCGTTTACACATGAACCAAGCGCGTCATTCTAAGAGAAATGCATTTATTTTGCTAACAGATTCTTAATTCTACATGATTAAAAGTGTATTTCATCGAATTGAGGAATTTATTTGTCTATCGATTTTATATAATTATGGAGTTGTCTTCATTTGGAAGACAAATAAAATTAAATTCGGTTAGATAATAAATATATTTATTTTAATGATTAAAACTTTATAGAATTGGTGATCTAATGATATTATTTGTTTTTATTCCAAATTAGAAATAATGTCTAGTCCATATATATATATATATATATATATATATATATATATTATTCGAAAAGTATAACAAACACCTTATAAAATCAGTACAAAAATTGCCATTTTCTTTCAACACTATACATAAGCACAATCACTTGATAAGACACCAGAACTGTTGTAAAAACGGCTATTTTTGTAGTGCTTTTTTAATATGTTTATATCATAATTTTCAAATAAATTAAATTTGATCTATTCTGTATTGAGAACTCTTTTAAGAATATTAATTTTGGTTATTGGAATTCCGTATACGCTAATCTGTATTTGCATATATATATATATATATATATATATATATATATATACAAAGAGAGAGAGATTAAAAAAGACAACTGGAAAATGTATTTCTCGTGTATTAACGACGCGTTTCCTCAATCCGACATTATCAATGCAAGATTAAATGCGAAATGCGTTTTATAGTTCCATTAAATTCCAAATAATAAAAAGAGAACGCTCTTGTATAAGCCTCCTTGTGGATATTGGTAACTTTTTTTATTAATAAATATTGGTTTTAGTTTTCCATGTCGACACATTGTTAAATT
Source organism: Acanthosepion lycidas (assembly GCA_963932145.1). Lineage (NCBI taxonomy): Eukaryota > Metazoa > Mollusca > Cephalopoda > Sepiida > Sepiidae > Acanthosepion > Acanthosepion lycidas. The sequence continues at coordinate 2,846,415 of OZ010605.1, forward strand.
TCTCCGAATAATTCGGAAGATAAGACAATTTGGATAAATAGAAGACAATTTGGATAAATAGAAAACAATTGGAAAATATATTTCTTAGTTGTTGCCGAGATGTTTCGTCAAATCCATTAAGAAATATATTTTGGCAATAACTATGAAATAAATATGAAAGATCCGTTGAGATATAGTGAGGTGAACCTGTAATATTTTTAACTCATCTGCAAACACACACACGCACGCACAAACACACAGAGACATACAAACACAGACACAAACACACACACATATACATATATATATATATATATATATATATATATATATATATATATATATATATATATATATATATATATATAGGTCATTGAGGTGACAATTTCTTTCTTGGTCAGTGTATACATTTATATTTACATAAGCTCTATCACTAATATTGAGTACTTTTAACCATGAATACAGCATACCTCAAAACATATTCAAATACAATATATATTAAAACGTGTTTTTAGTGAGAGTATTTTTGTCGTTCTTTCAATAAAAAATATTTGTTTGAACTTAAAACACACGTAAACATACGCACGTTTCCTATAATTGAAAATACTTACAGATATATATATATATATATATATATATATATATATATATACCCAAGTAAAGAGCTAGTATAAATGTAATAAAATTCCGATAACCAAAAAGACTATTCTTAAAAGTGTGTTCAATAAAGATTAGTGCATATTATGTTCATTCAAGGTTCTCCTTATTGAGGGGGTTTGGTTAATTTTGAAGTCGTAAAACTCTTTATGTTGCAATCAACACTATCATTGATAAGACACCGGGAAATGGTTACTTTTGTAGTGACATTATACCAACATATGCTCTCATTTTGAATATATATATATATATATATATATATATATATATATATATATATATAATTGAATATTGAAGTCAATACGCAGAGGCGACAGGCCGTTTCATTCTGGACGCAATCGTCAGCCTGACGATTGCGTCCAGCATGAAACAGCCTGTCGCCTCTGAGTGTTGACTTTAATGTTCACTTTTATATTTATATTTACATATTCTTTATCTCTGATATTGAGCCCTTTATCTCATAAATATAGCACACCTTATAACCATATTTCTCCATATATATATATATATATATATATATATATATATACTCGACTCTCCCGTCGAATTCGACGTATCAGGGTGTCATGTGTCCTTACCTATAACTACAGAATGAACTCTTCCTAACACTATGTATACTACGTCTCTCAAGATAGAGTGTCGAATCAAGCCGAGAAGCTCGGCTTGACGGTCGAACTCTCTGCCTCTGAACAGAGAGGAACCCGGACGAGGCTCCGCCGAAGGTCAGAATCTCGTTCGGGGAGGTTGACCAACCCGATCCCGTTTATATGGGTTCTACGGGCATTTTTTGGCCGAGCCGATGGGCTCGGGTAACCCACGTTAAACTCGGCCTTGTGCCACATGCAACCCTCGTGGGAGGGTGGTTAGATACCGAATCCAGTTGAGCTGATAGTTGGTCACTCCAAACCAGACTGACAGTCATAGTAACACCTTCCACATCTTGTATTATTATTTCGTGTAATATACCTTTCGTTATTTCTACTCTTGTGTTCGTGTTGTTCTTCCTTGGCTCTAACCTGGACTATAACAGAGGGTTAAGCAGATCAGTTACTAGGAAACTGACAGCCGAACACAAGCACACGAGATTTGATTATAGTGGTAATGGTTTTATGCAGAAACATCCGCACATTTTGAAGGGCCGAATACAGAGAATTGGTAGACTACGTGCAACAGGGTCTCCAAACAGCCCTCCTGAATTCACATATATCCTTCTCCTAGACCTGTTGCCACCCAAGGCTATAGAACTCAGTCTGTCCTGCTATTTTTCTGCATAGAGGTAGAAGAAGAGGATTCACACCTTTCTTAAGGGTATTAGCACATAAGTGAATCTAATGGATTCGACTGGAATTTTATATATAAACAGTTGGTGGAACGAAAGAACAACTTGCCAAAACAACCTTTATCCAGGCACAGTTTGGACTAAAACCGAGAATAAAAAGAAAGTGAAAAACGTTCTATTAGCAAACATACCTGGTCACTAAAGTGCTTGAAGCCCAGATTCCCCAGACCGAGAAAAACCACTTACCAACATTAAGTCCTGTGAAAGGTTGGCTCTAGTCATAACCCAAGTTTCACACTCACGCGATGTTCAGACGACTTGAACATCCGTTCAAGTTGACCGATTCATTATAAACTTTGAACATTTTAACATAAATAAGATTTTGGGGTGTGACAGCTTATACGCAAACCGGAAAAATGTAATGACATATCTAAATGGTAGATATATCTGCCGAATTAAGTAAAACGCACACTTTTTCACTACCCCCATACTTTTTCTTTCACTCGGTCTCTCTCTTTTCCCTCTCTCTCTCTCTCTCTACACACACACACACGCACGCACGCACGCACACATGCACAGGCACGCACACACACACGCACACATATGATGATGTTAATCAATTCTCACTATTGGAAACCAGAAAAACAAGTATATTGATTAATAGTAAAAAAGCAAATGATCCGAGCAACATACGAAATGAATCATGGATCAAATCGCGAGTTGAATCGAAATCTGATCCCTCTCTTCGCGGAAGTTGAAGGCCACGGAACTGTTATCCAAGCAAGAATTACTGCATTAAGTCACAAACTTAAACACCTACAGACGTTAGCACGTGTAATTCACACACATTTATCACGGCACACGTGTACGCACGTATAAACTTACACTCATTGAGACATACGTACATACAATAAATGCGATTGCGCGCAAAAAGTACATGCATATATTTATTTTAGAACCACATACGCAGAAATACACATGCACCCACGCAGGCAAAGAGTGGGAACGGAGAATAACATACGACGATGGATCACTCCAAGAAATAGCCTCGAGTTTAATAGGAAAATAATGTTTTCGTCGAATCAACAAGTCGAAAGGGTCGGCAGTAACAAAACATATGAGTTTGTGCGCATGCGTAGCTCAAGGCGGTTCTGCATTATAACTGACGAACAGCTGAAGGAGAAAAAAAAGATGTTTGTACTGCACATCAACAAATTGTTTTGTGCTGTTTTTTTTTTCATTATATATATATATATATATATATATATATATATATATATATAATACCATTATTATTAATTAGAGAATATCAAACACATAAAATTCCATAGGTAATAATTTTTATTTCATGATAACTCTAAAAACAAGAACACTCAATCTTCAAGACCTATAAACAAAACCTTGAAGATCGAGAGCTGCTTTTTTTGAGCTCTCGCTAAATAAAAATTATTACATATGGGATTTTACGTATTTGATATGCTTTAATTAATAATAATGTTGCTCTGTCTTTCCCTGGAACTACATTTACCTGGAAATCCCATACAGATTAACATACTGAATCATTAGTATATATATATATATATATATATATATATATATATATATATATATATATATATATATATATATATATCTTGTGTGTATTTAGGCAGCATTTTTTTCATTATGCATGTTTAATTAAATACATAATTCAGTTGAAACCTAACCTGAACAAAATAAACTAAGAAATCTCCACAAATATTTTTAAATACCTATAATTGATAAGAGTAGACATTGGTTTATGCCAAGACGTCCTATACTTAATACTTCTCTTTTTCACTCTCGCGTAGTGATGTGCGTTATCATGGGCTGCGGT
>OZ010605.1:2855184-2932684 GCA_963932145.1 Acanthosepion lycidas
AGCCAATGCCTTAAAGAAATAAGAAAAAAAATGACTCAAAGTATGGATCGCACATTACGAAGAGCTTTATCTATACAAAATGTGTTTGATCTTCGTTTTTGTTGTGGGTTTTTTACAAAAATGATCAGTGGAAAATGTCATTAAGCTATTTTTAACCTTAGGTCTCTGGTTGGGACCCAAAAGAAAATGTGTATTTAACAGAAATCAAAAGAAATAATAATAATAATAATAATAATAATAATAATAATAATAATGTTTTTTTCTTATTGACGTTCCCTGGACATTGTATTTTATCTTTGAAAGTCTTCTAAAAACTATCAAAATACACGGATTTTGAAGTGGAAATCTAAAAATTGAGGACATCAGTATTTCCTGTTGTAGTTGGATTCCTCGTGTTGAGTGGAAAATGTTTTGATGGACTCATTGAAGAGATCCCTGGTAACACATGACTTAAGGAAATACCAAAAATTGTGCTCATAAGCACAGCTCACACATTTCGAAGAACTATTTTCAATGTAAAATGTGTGTGATCTTGGTTTTCGTTGATTTTTGTTTTTTAAATAACATCATTGGAAAATGTCATGAAGTCATTTCTGAACTTGAATATCTTCTGGAAAGAAATATGTATATAACAGAAATCAAAGAAAAGAAGAAGGAAATCAATCATAAATATATATTTACATTTTTCTATATTCTCTAAGCGTTGAAAATAATTCAAGAGTTATATTAATCACATAATCACGTTATTGTTCAATAATAATAATGATAATAACAATAATAAAGATAATAATAATAATAATAATAATAATAATAATAATAATAAAGATAATAATATTTCCAGAAAAAGCACATGGAATGACACTCAATGTTTTTTTTGATTTTGAGAGTTTTAATGAATTAAGATGGGCTACAATAAATATCCCGTTCAATTGTAGAATTCCTCGATAATTTCCCAAATTTAACCATTTGCCTATGCCATCTAGGGGCTCGGGAAGAATATATTGACCGGGGGCTGAGACATAGTTTGCAGGATTTCAATAATAATAATAGTAAAACAACAATAATAATAATGATAACGGAGAAAAATTACAGCCGATGAAGGTAAGCCTGATGATGAAAAAGACATAAGTCAGGAAGAGATATATATCGAAGCGTCTACAGAATTTTGAAGCTAAAAGGAATTTTCAGTTTCGTTTCAGATTGTCATCGCATTTTTCCCAGCAGTCCTGTGACACTGGCAGTCAAAGCGCTGTGATTTTCATTGGTAATCATCAGCTTTTGACATTTTGTAAATAGAGACAATTGACAGGATAAGTGCCAGCGAACGAATTCCTCAATTTTTAAAATAAATTGAAATGCTACGCAGGGACGCAAATCTGAGAAATGAAACAGAATCAGGTTGAAGTTAAATGTTTACGAGCATCAGTGAATGAAACATATCTATCTATCTATCTATCTATCTATCTATCTATCTATCTATCTATCTATCTATCTATCTATATATATATATATCAGTCTTCATTATGTATTTATCTATATATGTCTTCATTATCTATCTATCTATCTATCTATCTATCTATCTATATATATATATATATATATATATATATATATATATATATAGTCTTCATTATGTATCTATCTATATATGTCTTCATTATCTATCTATCTCTTCATTATCTATCTATCTATCTATCTATCTAACTATCTATCTATCTGTCTATATATATACATGTATATATATATATATATATATATATATATATGTATATATCAGTCATCATTATCTATAAATATATGTTTTTATTATCTATCTATCTATATATATATATCATCTATATATATATATATATATATCAATCTTCAGTATCTCTCTTGATATATATATATACATATATACATATATATATATATATATATATATATATATATATATATATATATATATATATATATTCATTATATCTATCTATCTATCCATATGTCCACTCTCTTTTTCTCGCCCCCTTTTTATCTCTCTCTCTCTCTCTCTGTCTTTCTCTCTCTCGAACTTCTTAAAAAGTGTATTTTGGCTATGCTACGGCTAAATTCCAATGTGCTGAAAATAAATGCACAAAATCTGGTAAAGATGAGAATGCATTGAAATACGTCATACTCATATCCGAAAGATAGAATTCAGATTATAAGGTCACAGAATAATCTACTTTAAGTTGTTAAATGTTGCCATAATCCTTCAGTTCATCTTTAGGTGTGACAATGATGTTTTTGCTCTCTCACTTAAGTGCGCCCCACATACAATAATCAACGGAGTGGCAGACCGTAGAGTTAAGTGGCCAGGGAAATAAGGGAAATGTGGTTGTAGAATTGTCTTAGAGCGATGAATGGGTTCTCCTTGTGTAGCATGGTGCAAATACTCTTGCCAAACTACCTCCTCAAGACACTTGATTAAGGCCTCCTTGTTGAATCTGAGGCCCTATGGGAAGGTGAATGGAGGAAGCGCCATCACTAGTGATCACTCCAAACACCGTGGTGTTGACTGGATATATCATCCTACTCTTTTCAAATCCTCTGCACTGTCCTCAGAATTGACACCAAAATATTTTAGCACATTCGTATTAGCGCTTATAGCAGTACAGCATGCCGCTTCCAATAAGGTAATTCCGTCATGGTTGATTTTTTTTTCTCACAGATGTTGCCCAACTGATCCTTCTATACAGTGAAGTCGATAAAATCAAAAACCAACATCGCGCATGCGCAAAAAATGGCAAATACATACATACATATATATATATATATATATATATATATACATATATATATATTCTCTATATTCTCTATATTCTATTTCTTTAAATTAAAGACATTAGTTCTATTTCATGAAATGGAACTAATTTCTGTAACTTAATTACAAAATTAAATTCGTAGCCTTTAGCTTCCATTTTTGAAACATGGTTAGAACTGTGTAGCGAGAAAAAACCATATTTTAAATAAATCAATTTATAATATATATATATATATATATATATATATATATATATATATATATATATGAAAGAAATGCAACTAGTGCCGTCAAGAGTATTTATTCATAATTTTATTCTGGTGTTTTTTCATTTATTCATTTATTTTTCATTTATATGTTTACCCATTTCACAATTCTATGCTTTTCAAATGTTAAATTGAGATGAATATAGTGTGGCTCTGCCATAATATGTCTCACAATAGTGTGCGATAAATAAAAAAAAAACTTCTGATATATATATATATATATATATATATATATATATATATATATATATATATATATATACTTTAATATATTTGGCGTATTGTTATTTCCCCTTTCAGTGAGTTTAGTAAGTACCGACGTTGTACTATCTTGCACTAGCCTATGTCCATTTCCAGAAAAAAAACAGTTGGCGCCTGCTTTATGATTACGCGTAAACACAAGAATCTTGTAGTTGCGGTCGGTCATTATGCACCGGATATTTATTAAGTGTTTTTTTTTATTTATATAAAAGATAGATAGATAGTGAATATGATTGCACAAGTGAAAAAGGATTTAGGAAACGTTTTAACACTTTTAAGATTTCTCTGATATTGTCCAGAATGTGACTGTTAGAAATATTTCTTTAACCTAATAATAAGAAGGATTGTTGAATAGTGTTCGCTTTCTCCACAGAAGAATCCTTATAGCAAATGAATTCAGATGTTTAGACATTTGGTTAAATTTTGTGATGTTACTTGGGTCGAGTATTTTTCAGCCCCTCATAGTTAATATACAGCACAAAATATAAATATATGACGGAGAAGATATTCAATTCAATGCCAGTGTCTATTTTTTTTCACTTCAATGCTCAGTGGATTCTACTTAATAGCAGATTTCTTAATTATCATCTACAATCCTAATGAAATGAGTGCCTAGAAAAAAATAAAATAAAACATTGAACACAAGACACCTAGTGGTTTAGGAAATCCTTGTGTTTCTTTTAAAATTCGATTACGTCCCCTGTTCCTCCACGTTCATTCAAGTTATCTCCCATTCTAGAATATATTATCAAATTAGTTTCGTCAGATTCCGAATTCTTTTAAACAAGAAAACAACAATGTTTAGGGAATAAATTAAACAGAGAAAAAAAAACACCCCTTAAACTTCATAGAAAAAATATAAACATTATAAATGCAATAACAACAAAGCGTTATAAATAAATGAATAACAAGTTTAGTCTTCCAATCCATAACCTCATGCGAACAAAGAAACAAAAAAATACTCTTGATAAAATCAAAAATTAAATCGAAAACACATGGATGTCATGAACGTAAATTATAGAAAAATGTTAATTTTTATTCCCGTTAGACAGGTGTTTATTAGCGGAATAATTTAATGACCATCTCAAAGAATTGCTTCTGGCCTCTGTCATTTGCTACAGGATAATTCAGTTTCATAATATATACACTACAACCAGCGAAGCAAGGAATTTGACTACAAGAAAATGGAAGCCACATCTGATAAACTTCGCATCATTTCTGTATGGCTGTCGCTAGGATGTTCAAATAACCTCCTTATACTATTATTGATAGTATTATAGCTTTGTTTGTGGACAAAGATTCGGGACGATATTTCAGGTCTCCTCCAGGTTCACAGATGACGAAAAAATTAATATCTTTTAGCACATTGACTGCAGAAAAGAGTTTGGCAGGTGGCAGTGTCCCCGATATTTTCGAACCCCCAGTTTTTGCCTGCTCTTCTTTTGCCCCGTTTCCTTTCTTCCTGCTCTTCTTTTGGTCTGCTTATCTTTTTGCCTGCTCATCTTTTCGCCTGCTCTTCCTTTGCCTGCTCTTCTTTTTTGCCTGCTCATATTTTTGTCTGTCCGTCTTTTTGCCTGCTCTTCTTTTGCCTGCTTTTCTTTTGGTCTGCTCATCTTTTGGTCTGCTCTTCTTTTCGCCTGCTCTTATTTTCGCCAGCTCTTCTTTTTGCCTGCTTTTCTTTTGGTCTGCTCATCTTTTTGCCTGCTCTTCTTTTCGCCTGGTCTTATTTTCGCCTGCTCTTCTTTTTGCCTGCTCTTCTTTTGGTCTACTCATCTTTTCGCCTCCTCTTCTTTTTGCCTGCTCTTCTTTTGGTCTGCTCTTCTTTTTGCCTGCTCTTCTTTTGGTCTACTCATCTTTTCGCCTCCTCTTCTTTTTGCCTGCTCTTCTTTTGGTCTGCTCTTCTTTTTGCCTGCTCTTCTTTTGGTCTAGTCATCTTTTCGCCTCCTCTTCTTTTTGCCATCTCTTTTTTTGGTCTACTCATCATTTGGTCTGCTCTTCTTTTTGCCTGCTCTTCTTTTGGTCTACTCATCTTTTGGTCTGCTCTTCTTTTCGCCTGGTCTTATTTTCGCCTGCTCTTCTTTTTGCCCGCTCTTCTTTTGGTCTACTCATCTTTTCGCCTCCTCCTCTTTTTGCCTGTTCTTCTTTTGGTCTACTCATCTTTTGGTCTGCTCTTCTTTTCGCCTGCTTTTATTTTCGCCTGCTCTTCTTTTCGTATTCTCTTATTTTTGCCTGCTCTTCTTTTGGTCTACTCATCTTTTCGCCTCCTCTTCTTTTTGCCTGGTCTTCTTTTGGTCTACTCATCTTTTGGTCTGCTCTTCTTTTCGCCTGCTTTTATTTTCGGCTGCTCTTCTTTTGGTCTGCTCTTCTTTTTGCCTGCTAATCTTTTGGTCTGCTCATCTTTTTGCCTCCTCTTCTTTTTGCCTGCTCTTCTTTTCGCCTCCTCTTCTTTTTGCCTGCTCTTCTTTTTGCCTGCTCTTCTTTTGGTCTACTCATCTTTTGGCCTGCTCTTCTTTTCGCCTGGTCTTATTTTCGCCTGCTCTTCTTTTTGCCTGCTCTTCTTTTGGTCTACTCATCTTTTCGCCTCCTCTTCTTTTTGCCTGCTCTTCTTTTGGTCTGCTCTTCTTTTTGCCTGCTCTTCTTTTGGTCTACTCATCTTTTCGCCTCCTCTTCTTTTTGCCATCTCTTTTTTTGGTCTACTCATCATTTGGTCTGCTCTTCTTTTTGCCTGCTCTTCTTTTGGTCTACTCATCTTTTGGTCTGCTCTTCTTTTCGCCTGGTCTTATTTTCGCCTGCTCTTCTTTTTGCCTGCTCTTCTTTTGGTCTACTTATCTTTTCGCCTCCTCCTCTTTTTGCCTGCTCTTCTTTTGGTCTACTCATCTTTTGGTCTACTCTTCTTTTTGCCTGCTCTTCTTTTGGTCTACTCATCTTTTGGTCTGCTCTTCTTTTCGCCTGCTCTTATTTTCGCCAGCTCTTCTTTTTGCCTGCTCTTCTTTTGGTCTACTCATCTTTTGGTCTGCTCTTCTTTTCGCCTGGTCTTATTTTCGCCTCCTCTTCTTTTTGCCTGCTCTTCTTTTGGTCTGCTCTTCTTTTTGCCTGCTCTTCTTTTGGTCTACTCATCTTTTCGCCTCCTCTTCTTTTTGCCTGCTCTTCTTTTAGTCTACTCATCTTTTGGTCTGCTCTTCTTTTTGCCTGCTCTTCTTTTGGTCTACTCATCTTTTGGTCTGCTCTTCTTTTCGCCTGGTCTTATTTTCGCCTGCTCTTCTTTTTGCCTGCTCTTCTTTTGGTCTACTCATCTTTTCGCCTCCTCCTCTTTTTGCCTGCTCTTCTTTTGGTCTACTCATCTTTTGGTCTACTCTTCTTTTCGCCTGCTTTTATTTTCGTCTGCTCTTCTTTTGGTCTGCTCTTCTTTTTGCCTGCTAATCTTTTGGTCTGCTCATCTTTTTGCCTCCTCTTCTTTTTGCCTGCTCTTCTTTTCGCCTCCTCTTCTTTTTGCCTGCTCTTCTTTTTGCCTGCTCTTCTTTTGGTCTACTCATCTTTTGGTCTGCTCTTCTTTTCGCCTGGTCTTATTTTCGCCTGCTCTTCTTTTTGCCTGCTCTTCTTTTGGTCTACTCATCTATTGGTCTGCTCTTCTTTTCGCCTGGTCTTATTTTCGCCTGCTCTTCTTTTTGCCTGCTCTTCTTTTGGTCTACTCATCTTTTCGCCTCCTCCTCTTTTTGCCTGTTCTTCTTTTGGTCTACTCATCTTTTGGTCTGCTCTTCTTTTCGCCTGCTTTTATTTTCGCCTGCTCTTCTTTTCGTATTCTCTTATTTTTGCCTGCTCTTCTTTTGGTCTACTCATCTTTTCGCCTCCTCTTCTTTTTGCCTGGTCTTCTTTTTGTCTACTCATCTTTTGGTCTGCTCTTCTTTTCGCCTGCTTTTATTTTCGGCTGCTCTTCTTTTGGTCTGCTCTTCTTTTTGCCTGCTCATCTTTTGGTCTGCTCATCTTTTCGCCTCCTCTTCTTTTTGCCTGCTCTTCTTTTCGCCTCCTCTTCTTTTTGCCTGCTCTTCTTTTTGCCTGCTCTTCTTTTGGTCTACTCATCTTTTGGTCTGCTCTTCTTTTCGCCTGGTCATATTTTCGCCTGCTCTTCTTTTTGCCTGCTCTTCTTTTGGTCTACTCATCTTTTCGCCTCCTCCTCTTTTTGCCTGCTCTTCTTTTGGTCTGCTCTTCTTTTTGCCTGCTCTTCTTTTGGTCTACTCATCTTTTCGCCTCCTCTTCTTTTTGCCTGCTCTTCTTTTGGTCTACTCATCTTTTGGTCTGCTCTTCTTTTTGCCTGCTCTTCTTTTGGTCTACTCATCTTTTGGTCTGCTCTTCTTTTCGCCTGCTTTTATTTTCGCCTGTTCTTCCTTTTGCCTAGTTTCTACGAGGCATTACACATTTCCTCTGCAATTTCTTTATAAAAAGCAGTTTGTAGAATAAATAATTCTGTGTACAGGTTCGAAATCAGAGTACTTTATTTTTGGTACTTTTAATAATTCCACCCAAATCAAGGCTATGATTCAATGTCTTAATGAGAGTGAAAGAGAATGAATCGACTTTAAAGAGAAATGGCAACAAAAGTACAGGATTGTCTGTATTTCTGAGATGATGTATTGCAACTATTTACACTATTTACATTTGACTGTTGTATTCATCTTTATTGTCAAATTCACGACGGTTCGACCGTTCTACGCTCCAACCTTCTTCAGACTTTAGAATATCGAAATGAAACCTTTATTTCCATCACTGGGTTACATTGTTCTAATTTCACGTGCCCTGCCTTTTCTGAATAACTCAGTACCAATTATTTCCTTTTAGTAAACTTCTTTGACCAGGGAATGAACTGGGATGACAATTATTTGGGTCAATTCGTTGGATTACTTCATCCAACAGCATGAACGAGTGGATAAAAGCGTCGATTGAAGCCATCCCAAAAGTGAGCTTGACCCAAAAAATTGAACAAATGCATCATGAATATAAAAATAAATATGATTGCAAAATTCAGAACAAAGTAATTAGCGTAAAAAATAAAGGTACCAGGATGACAGAAATATCAGATGGCTTTGGATAACACACAATTTTTGTCCAGCCTTTTTTTTACTGTCTTTTGGTTAGGGCTAATGCTGTTATTTACAATCATGGATTTTAAATTATTATTTATGCTGCATGAGAGATTGGAGGAAGTGTGGATGTAAATACGTTAATACATTGCTTTTCACATGACTTGGTTACAATCTTTTGGAATTTTCAAGAGATTTCCTACAATACTGAAAGGCTGAAACCAAGGAAACTGAATTGTCTAATTTCCCAATTTTCAATACTATACTATACTATACTATTAGGTTGGTGCAAAAATAATGACGTAATGATGTCGTTTTTTGACGTTAAAAAATGACATTATTACGTCATTATTTTTGCAACAACCTAATATATATATATATATCTACACACACAAATCAGTGTGGCTAGACATCCGGTTGATTCTAGCTCGGATCGAAACCCGACTGAAGTGGTATCAGCTGGAGATTCTACCACTAAGCCGTCGGCGCACGGCAGGAAACCATGCGTATTTTTAGCGTATTTATTTTTAGAAACACGCCAAGTGACTGACAGTGACTCGATTCGCTATGCGAAGAGTCTCGCTATATATAAGATATAATAGTCACTGTTTACAAACCCAAACCTACTATATATATATATATATATATATATATATATATATATATATATATATATATATATATATATATATATATATATATATATATATATATATATATATATATATATATATATATATATATATATATATATATAGGCTCCTGAAATAAAAATGAATTCCAGTTGAACTCTCTAGGGAGCAGGCATGGGTTTGTAAAACAGTGACTATTATAGCTAATATAGCGAGACTCTTCGCATAGTGAATTGAGTCACTGTCAGTCACTGGGCATGTTTCTAAAAATAAATACGCTAAAAATCCACCTACCGACGGCTTAGTGGTAGAATCTCCGACTGACACCAATTCGGTCGGGTTTCGATCCTAGCAAAAGGCGATCGGATGTCTAGCCCCTCTGATGAGATGCGAAACAGTCTGTCTGTGGATGACGTTATATATATGTATATATATATATATAGAAGGTAGCGAGAAGTGGTGTGAGAGACATGGTCGAGTTTAGAGAGGTTATATTTTAATATTTCTCTCAATCATACTTAGTATTAAGGGAGGAGGGACCAAACATTGACCTGTTTACTTAACGGGAATGATACATTGAAAGGGTATATATATATATATATCGAAAGGGGATGTGTATATATATATATATATATATATATATTCTTTCCTTGGTTTGGCTTCGCGAACAAAGATTGGATTTTCTCATGACTTCGTTTCAATCTTTCGTAATCTTTAGGTGATTTCGGGCAATTCTGAAAGGCTGAAACCAAGGTAGCGGAATCGGCTGAGTCCCTAATTTTCTAGTAGGACGGGGAGAAGTGTAAAATCATGTGTATTGAAAATGTATCGGATGGGGGTTAAATGAAATATATATATATATATATATATATATATATATATATATATATATTCTTTACATTTAAGCGTAGATTATTATTGGAATAACAGAATTGATGAACAAAAAATGGAACCTAATGTAAGCGTGGAAATAATGTATTATGACTGGCAGTTTCATGCCTTAAGGGATCATTAGACCATATGGTGCTCCTTGTGCTTAAGTTTTCACGAAATGTTCGCTGAACGGAAAAGCTGAGAATGTGTATATTTGCAGTTGAAAGCTGAACGTCACATCATGTATTTCCTAGCAGCAAGCTATGACGAAGCGATCTGTCAGACCAAGTAATATTAGTAAACTGCTTACTTGAAGAAAAATGTTTTCCCTTTATCGTAAACTGGAAAAGGCAAATCGGGGACGTAGATGCTGATGTGGTGAATGAAATTGTTTAATTAGAAAATTAGTAAAGCACGATCAATCAGATATTTGTCAATGAAATGGAAATTAAACGCTCTAAACTTAGATACGCTGTGTGGAATATGTTTGCAATAAAGATTGTATTGACGGTATTAATTCTACTAGAAACTCATTGGTTTACTACAGCAGAATTATCTACAATGAATGACTGCATATTAAAAGTCTCAATAATTTTATACGGTTAGCCATCAATGGAAATACAAAACAAGGCCGATTCCTACACAAAGAGAATGAACAAAAACATCTATGAAGGGACACTGTGCTGGGAAAAAATGGTTTGGTTACCTCGACGTGGTGTAGTGGTTGGCAAACTTGTGCCGCTATATCAATTACGATTGAATACTGTTTTATATCCTCCTTTCTAGATAACAGAGAGAAATAAATAAGGAAGGCAAACTCATACGTAAGTAAGGAAATAGAAAGTTTACTACACGAAGGTACACTTACCAATGGATCTAATGCTAACTCCGTATTTCCTCGAGCACCCTACAGAGCAGGCTGGGCCACAGCGTCGGTTTAACGGGGTCGGTTTGTTCTACTTCCTCAGACTAGACTTCGTCCTTCGGCATAGCCTCGTCTGGGTTCTCCAGGCAGAGAATTCGACGAGCACTGAGAGCTTAGTTAAGCTAAGTGTTAATGCTAACTTGGTATTTACCCGAGCTCGTCACAGAGTGGGTTGTGGCACAAGGCCGTTTTAACATCAACGTTTCCTAGGCCGTAGGCCCCGGGAAAAAATTCCCCTTCGTCTTTCGGCATAGCGTCATCTGGGTTCCTCTCTGCCCGAAGGCAGAGTGTTCGACAAGCACTAAGCGCTAACGTGTGGCTAAGACCTAGTGGTGACTATCGTCAACTCCAATTAATTCCGCTTATTTACATAAACGGACGATTCCATTCATTTATGTCCTGTATGAGAAAGAACCCTGTGAATTCCATACTCACTGGTTGCTGAACAATTTCATACTTGTGCTACATCTAAGCCAGACTTTAAAAAAATACTACCATGTACATGCCAGGTAAGTTTAAAAAAATTAAAGTCAAAACGCAGGGAGCTTACCCCTCAGGCAGTACTTCGCCTTCGGTAGGAGTCTGGGTTAATTGCCTGGCACCTGAGGTGTCACCAAAAGGGGAAGTAGCAAGGGGGCTTCGTCAATTTTTCCACGGTATTGTCATTAAACCCACTTTATGCCTCGACCTTGTGTCACATTCTGTAGCGATGTGGACAACTGAAAATTCACCTGGTAAAATGTTTTCGTTAGTCATGGATCGAATTGAATTAATATAACCCATTCATATATATATATATATATATATATATATATATATATATATATATATATATATATATATATTATAAATTAATTGATTTAAAATTTTGTAAAAATAAAAATATCTATAAGAACACTTGATATATATCTGACTGTTCTTTGTTTATATATATATATATATATATATATATATATATATATATATATATATATATATCTGTAGCGATGTGGACAGCTGAAAATTCACCTGGTAAAAGACTGGTTTTCATCACTCATGGATCAAAATGAATTAATATAACCCATTTATATACATATATATATATATATATATATATATATATATATATGTGTGTGTGTGTGTGTGTGTGTGTGTGTGTGTGTGTGTGTTTGTGTGTGTGTGTGTGTGTATTATAAATTAATTGATTTAAAATTTTGTAAAAATAAAAATATCTATAAGAACACCGGATTATCTATCTTACTGTTCTTTATATATATATATATATATATATATATATATATATATATATATATATATTGAAGACTGTAACTGCACACATAATTTATAATATTGGTGACATTGTTAGCAAGTCAATCAATCGATCAATTACGACTGAAAAGTGAGTTCCATTTTCACTGGCTGTCCCAAACTTTTGGCCTTGTGCCACATCTAACCTACGCTTGGAAAATTGCTATATTAACCACCTCATGGCGGTGTAATGGTTAGCAAGCTTGTCGCGTTGGAACATTTACGACTGTGTAGTGAATTCTATCCTCACTGGGTGCCTCTACTTTCGGCCTTGTGCCGCATCTAGGCTACGCTTGGAACATCATTATTGGTGACACTGCTTTTCCTTATTAAACGCAGAGTGAGTGGAAATCAGCAAAAGTTCGTTGGTGATCAGTAACACAAAATTTAGTTATAATGGCTATATCAACTTGTAGTTAATTTCTAAGATCCTTAGGCGTATTTGGATGTCCAATGAAGCATCCCAAATGCTGAGCAGTATACTGTGAGACAAGGAAAAGAATACTGACCTGTTACGTGGCATCTCTCTTTCTTTACGGCTGCGAATGTTGGACGATTTCCTCAAAGATGAAGAAGAGATTCAAGGCGACAGAGATGTGGTTTTACAGAATGATGCTAAGGATATCATGAACCGAGCGTGTGAGCAATGACGGGATCTAAGAGAGGAGGACGCTTATATTTAACATCAGAAAGAGGCAGCTGAAGTTTCTTGAACACATAATGAGGGAGGAGGGCCTGGAGAATCTGATACTCACCGGTCAAATAGAGGGAAAGAGAAACAAGGGAAACAACGCGTGACATACCTGGCGAGCTTGAGCATGTGTATGACAAAACGAGGTCTAGGCGAGGAAGCAGGGAGGAGGAACTTGTTGAGAGCTGCAAGTAATAGAAGGTGGTGGAGAGCTATGATCGTCTACGTCCTGAAAGGACGGTTCACATAAAAAGAACGAAAGAACAGGTTGAAGAAAACCAGTGGGACACAAGTGTAATGAAAGAATTGTCTCATCCCATGGATTAATATTACAATACAAGCGAATATTTTAGTTAATGCGACACTCTTTGCGACTACTGTAACCCATCTGCGACGAATTTCATAGTCAGCAGAAGAGTTATTGTTCAGCACTTTTGCGTAACGAAGGGCGGTCGGCTTTCTACAAAAAATTGAAAAATTGATTTAAAATGAAAGATGAAACCAATCGACAATGCTTACAATTTTTAATAGAAAAGGCATATCCGTTTCATGTTTTTCAACTTTTTTATGTGTAATGTTCTAATCTGTCTGTCTTGCATACAAGTCCGTTCTGTGTGTGTCAAATTTTCTATAACCCTTCTCTCGATATGTGCGAAGAAAAATTCTCTCGCCTCTTTCTGATTCATAATATAAGTACCTTCTTTCCATTTTGCTTAAAACGTCCTTGTTGCTCACATGTTCAGTATTCTCAGCATCCTTCTGTATTACAACATTTCTTTTGAACAAATCTCATTTTCTAGCCTTGTGTAGATTGTGCAGCATTTACTGCAATGTGTCAGGTCTGATATTGCATAACATTTCAGCATTCTTTGTTTTTAACGAAATTTTCCCGCTTCTTACTACTTTGCTTACCTTTTTGAAGGCATCTTTCGCGATTTCAATGCCTACCCGTATTTCCGCGTCACATTTTATTTTTGTAAAAAATATCCAAACTGAAGGGAGCGTAGATAAAAATGCAACCTAAAATTACCTCTTAAATGATCTGCTGTGACAAAGAAAACAATCAAGCTGCCAGGATATATACCTTCCGATTTCGATGCTGCTGTGAATGACAGTGGTGATATTATTTTTCCTAGTCAAAATGCAGGATCTAAAAGTGATTGATTTAATCCTGTCTGCGTTCAGATCATTAGCCTCTTAAAAGTCTAAGATACAATATCCAGATCATTAAAATCCCAAAAGACTAAGATACAAATGGCACTTTCTTTAATGTGTTGAGAGTATTCAAAACTTTTGATGAGTTGTGTACATTGATTAGTAATGCTCCTGGTACCCGGAACCAATATTTTTGGACTCGTGTTAGTCCGACGACAAAAAAAAAAAAAAAAAGAAAAAAGAAAAGACATGAGACAAGTATTTTAAACAAATTGATTGATTTGTCCGTTTAACGACACATGGACTCTTTATGGGCCATTTATTACCGAAATCTAATATTCTTGAGAGTTCTGAAGTAATAAAATATGATATACGTTATTCTCCTTTCACAGTTGAATACATGGTAAATGATAATCAGCTTTTGTGAATATGCATGTTTTTTGCTAGAGGCGGCAATATGTGCTTGTTATGTTGTAGTTTTATTAAAGTTATATTTTGAAATGCCGTTTGATTTCTGTAAGAAATTGTATCGATTAATGGCATGAAATAGTTTTTTTTTTGATGTTGGTTGTTTAGTAGTATTGTAAACGGATTTGGGTGAAGATACAATTTGTTATTAGGTTGTTGCAAAAATAATGCCGTAATAATGTCGTTTTTTGACGTTAAAATACGTTAAAAAACGACATTATTACGTCATTATTTTTGCACCAACCTACTAGTATGTGCCTATTTTGCGTAATCTTAATATAAATATATATTGTTTCTAAATTTTTATACTCAATGTTTTGCTTTATTTTTTACTATAAAATGTATTTATATACTTTCATTGTATCTTGGTTTTGTTTGGGAGTTCACTAATTGTTCATAGCTGAGACTTTAACAGGTACTAACACCCAGAGTGAGGGTGGACCTTCAAACAACAGTAATTAGTAGGTAGTGACACGCTTCTCAAAATCTCCAACCTCCCGATCAAAGGTCTTGCTGCCGGATGTAGTTTATCCCCAGGACTATCAAGTAAATACTAACAAATATATTGATAAAACATATTAAAAAAGGTAAAAGTTCGAAATAGAATTAAATGTGAAGAGGTCAAATCAACCTTGTCGCTGTGGTACTTACATGCCAGCAGGAGCGAGAATATGTCATAGGAATATGGTATAGGAAGATTCTTTTAAATCTCGCGCGGCCTGTAATTATCGTCAGGGGGCAGCAATCCAAAAAATGGGAAATTCTTGAGGCAGAAAGCTCAAGATTATATTTCTTCCTAAATTATTTTTGAATAGGTAGATGACTGCTAACTAACGACCATTGGGAATGCGGGTTCAGGTCGAACTATGGATTTCTATATGACACACGACATATTCTAGTTCAATTCAAATCTTTTAATTAGAAGGATTCTATCAATGCATTCCATTTACATTACACGATCATAAAAAGAGATTTTTAGTATCTGTCTATATTTCTGAGAAGAGGCTTTATGCACACTATTTACATTATTCGGACTATTGTCCTCATCTTTTTCGCTAGGTCTATCACAACGTTTCGCCCTCCTGTTTTTTCGATTCAGGTTCGAAGTGCTTGAACCAAGTTTCATCTTGAGTTTCTACTTTGTACTGTAAATTCTCAGGTCAGCCTGGAAGCGAGTTGGGATTTTTTCTGGAAGTGTCAACCGATTTCAGCTCCTGCTCTGCTGTTAGCATTCTTGGGTCCCATTCTGCAGACAGCTTGCTCTTTATCATAGATCTCAGTTAAAACAGTATAGACCAAACCAGAAATAATCGCTATGAACTTAAGACATCTGCTGGGCAGTAAGACGACTATCACCTAAAACAATAAGGTAGCATCAACTTGTTCTTCAGTGGTTAGGGTTTTTAGATGATCTGACCGAGAGTCATCTTCCCCGCTGTCCCTGTCCAGCCTGAATTCTTCAATCTATCTCTTCACAGTTGCATAGGAAGGAGAGTCCTTAGCAAGTATCTGTAGCATGTAACTATGGATTTTATTTGATGTCATATATTTCTTTTGCAGATATTTTATGATGGCTCGGGTCTCTGTTTTGTGCATTTTTAGATTTGTCGGACACATCTCACCTTTGTATGGACCTCATCTACATAGAACTTAATACAGAAATATGTATTAGTTTTTTCTAGATTTATGGAATGGTTGTGTGTTGACACATCAAAAATATTCTGCTTTGGTTCTTTTTTCTGGGTGAGGCTTAGAACCTCTTGAACGACCCTCTTATCATTTATTTATAAGATCGGACGAAATATTCTAATGAAATTATAAGGTTACTTCTGCAATTACTTTGCTTTGATCATACGTTGATTATTTTCTCAATAGGTTATCTGAACTGTGGATCACGAATTTATATTGGGGGGCATTTAAACTAGATCCTGCGTAGAGATCTTCATTGGGCCTTCATTCCAATGAGTAGGGAGGAGAAGACGCGATAGACAATAATAAACTACATAAGGTGAGAGTTGTGTCCCTTTAATTGAAAATGTGTGGCACACTGATATTCTGCTTCATGCTTGAATGTAACCTTCAGGACAACGTTAAAGTCTTTATAATGAAAATTGCGTTCAAATCTGAAACTGTCACCATCCGGTGTTGACTTCAGATTCAACGTTTTACATGCATTCTATCCGTGATATAGAGTAGTTTTGCCTATAAAATGTGATAATTTAAAACTACGAAGGTCGGTTGAAAAGTAAATAGAAACTCTACAAGACCAAGAAACTTTTGTGGAATTTGATCAAATGTGGGTTTTTTTTTCAGCATTGTTCCATTTGCGATACATCCTCTTCTTTTGTTTGTCTTGCAGTGGTTGGATTCCATTGGTGATAATGCTTACATTCTGTTGGTAAAAAAAAAGTAATCACCAGCAGATTTGGCTTCATCATGAGGAACAGATGATAGTCAGATTAGGCCAAATCAGGAGAATAGGGAGGGTGAACAACCAAAACAAACCAAAGCCACACTCAGGAACAGTAGCTATTAAAATTAAGGACTTTTTCGTCATTTTTTAAAAATAAGGACTTAGTACGACACCCCCTTTTTCGTCATTTTTTAAAACTAAGGACTTAGTACGACACCCTTTTTCGTCATTTTTTAAAACTAAGGACTTAGCACGACACCCCCTTTTTCGTCATTTTTTAAAACTAAGGACTTAGTACGACACCCCCTTTTTCGTCATTTTTTCAATGCATTTGGTCTTGAAAGCCTTTCGTATCTGCCTCAACAATTTCGCATGTAAGTGTCCATTGACAATTTGGTTCTTATGACCTCCATAAACATAATGCATTTTGTACTCTAAAAATCTGGGGCCATCATATTTCCGGGTGATGAAAATGCCATGACCTTCTTTGGAGAACGTGGGGACGAGGTATTTCCAGTGCTGGATTTTCTCTGGCTTAAAGTGATTAATTCAATACACATCAAGGATTAGGAAACGTTAAAGCAAACCAGTTTGATCTGCCTTAATGCCAGATTTTCCACTGATGTGATCGGCCAGCTACGTTTTTGATAAGCTATCAGAAGACGTAGCCCGCACCAAGCAGAAATCTTGGTCATGCCAACTTCATTGTGCAGCATATTCTTCAATCCCTCAAGAGATATGTTAATAGTATTGGCTGATTGTTTTATATTAAATCGCCTGTCATTCATCACCATATTGGAGAAAACGATTATTGTTTTTCTCAGTGATGGCAGTTGCAGATTGTCAAAACTCTTATTTCCCCTCCTAAATTCAACTTTTGATAAACCTGAAGAATCATTCACTAATGTAGTAGAAATAAAAGCAAGAATGTCCTTGGTAACAATAACTTTTCTGAGGGTACTTCTTACTTTTGAAATTGTCTTTGAACTATCAGATGTCAGTTTACCTGGAAAGAAATTATGAACTTATTAATAAGATGATTTGAAATTAATGAATGCAAGTTTTCACGGCTCTAGCATAATTCCTTCACCGTTAGCCTGCTCTCGTTAATACACACACACACACACGCATACACACACACACACACACACCAACAAGCATCCGCCACACCCAGCACATACCCACGCACACACCAACAACCATCCACCACAAATATACCCACACCCAGCACACACACACATATGTTTTATAAAATTTTGTTATATCTATCAGTGAATTGTTTTCAATAGCGGGTATTTATTCATGGAGCCAATGTGTACAGAGTAATCAACACTGTCAGATTCTAGCCAGTATTACACTGAAGCAAGCAAGTGAAACTGACAGTCATCAGTCAGATTTGAATCCTACGTCCACACTGTCTATCTATCTATCAATCAATTTATTTTTTCTCCTCATCTTTTCTCCCTCTCCCCCATCTGTGTGTGTGTGAGTAAGGGAGGGAGGGAGCGAGAGAGGGAGGAAGCACAATGGAGTAATGGATAACGCCTCGGATTGAGGAATCGGAGACCCAAGTTGGAATTCCAGTCGAATCCATTGCAGCCACTTACGTGGTAATACGCCTAGGAAAGGTATGAATCCTCTTCGTTTCTCCTCCTACTAGGGGTGAATAGCAGGACAGGCCGGGTTCTGGGGTTGCAGAGAAACTCTCAATTCAAATGCTGATCACCCTCCTAATTGAAAAATCTGACTTCTTATAGAAACCGCAAGGAATTTAAAGGAATATATATATATATATATATATATATATATATATATATATATATATATATATATATATATAATGAATTTAAAGGCATAATATATATATATATATATATATATATATATAAATTATTTTATTATTATATATATTTTATTATATATATATATATATATATATATATATATATTATTTTCTGTTATAACTGTAGTTTATGTTCGCCATTTTGCCTGATATTTGGTAAGTAATAACTCGTAAAGTTGTTTTAGTTGTATGTGGAAGGAAAATTAAAAACTCATGGTTGAATCCATTTTTTTATCAAAGTTCAAAATTTCCCTATGCAAAAGTATTGGATGCATCAATTTAATATTTTGTTGCGTAGCCTCTGTTTTGTTTCACTACTTCCAGTCGCTTTCTAGAATTGGCCACAAGTTTTCCCCACTGATACACCGTTACTTTAACCCCTTCTTCCTTGCATAATTCCTCTAATTGCTTGCTATTTTGGTGATTCCGCTTATGAACTTTAACCTTCAAAGTATTCCCCAAATTCTCAATTGGATTCAAGTCAGGAGACTGACTTGGCCAGTTGAGAGTACTAATAACATTATTTTCAAACCATTCCTTTGTAAGTTTTGCGGCATGTTTGGGATCATTGTCGTGTTGAAGCACAAAATTCCGACCATCTCCTAAAGAAGTTGCAGATTTCTGAAGGTTCTTCTCTAGAATCTCCCTGTAAATGCTACCATTCATTCTACC
Source organism: Acanthosepion lycidas (assembly GCA_963932145.1). Lineage (NCBI taxonomy): Eukaryota > Metazoa > Mollusca > Cephalopoda > Sepiida > Sepiidae > Acanthosepion > Acanthosepion lycidas. The sequence goes on from OZ010605.1 coordinate 2,874,528, forward strand.
ATGGATGAAAAGCATCCCCATATCATAATGGAAGCACCCCCAAACTTAACTGTGTGTATGGTATTGTGCTTGAAGGCAGTGCCATTTTCTCGCCAAATACTTGTCGCTGTGTTCCTTCCGAATAGTTCAACTATCGTTTCATGCAACCAGATTAACTTTTCCCAAAACTGCATACCTTTATTTTCATAAGTTTCGACAAACTTTAATCGGTCTTTGACATGTTTGGTTTTCAGTAAAGGCACTTTTCTTGGTGATCTTGAATGAAAGCCTGTACGATATAGAGCTCTGCTAATGGTATCCTTACTTACATTAATTCCAGCATCCTCACGATCAGTTTTAATTTCAGAACGAGTAATGAAGGGGTTTTTTTTGCACATCCTGCTGATCCACCTTGAAGTACTCTCATTTTTTTTCTCGGTCTTCCATTTCTTGGAAGGTTTGCTGTACTGTCGCCATACTTCTTATACTTTCTGATGATATTTCCTACTGTACTTGGTGCTAGATTCATTTCTTTGCTAATTTTTCGGTAACCTTGTCCTCCTTTGTGACGTTCAATGATTCTATCTCGCATATCTCTGGATAATTCTTTACTTTTTGCCATTTTTAATCTTTGAATTGCAGAATGCATATCAAAGAGTCAGATGATTAGTAGCACTATCTTGTAAACAATTGTGTGATTCTCTGATTGGTCAGAGATAACATTCCAATACTATCGAAAATTTGAATATTTAAAGTCTTTTAAAATACAAAGATTCGATTGGAAATTTGAAAAAAAATGTCATATATCCAATAGGGTAATTTTGAACTTTGATAAAAAAAATGGATTCAACCATGAGTTTTTAATTTTCCTCCCACATACAACTAAAACAACTTTACGAGATATTACTTACCAAATATCAGGCAAAATGACGAACATAAACTAGAGTTATAACAGAAAATAACATGTATCCAATACTTATACGTGTCACTGTATATATATATATATATATATATGAGTTTGTGTTGTGATTATTGTGTTGTTATTATTAGTGTTGTGATATTTCTCATTAGAACATTAGAATGTATATGTAATATTTACATGAATGTGTTTGCATATACACATATGTATATTAGCTGAAAGAAAAGAAAGGCCTTGGGGAAATCTACAGCCGTGTCCAATGTACAACTGAAGGCTCTCCACCAAATCAGTTTTTTTTTCGTCATAAAAATGAACGTCATTTTTGGTCGCCTTGACATGTGTCACTCTGTACTTCCGAAAGTGAGAGAAAAAGACAAACAAATGATACCACGTGACTTCCATTCCGCTGGACACTATTGATTCTCCTCAGGAAAGAAAAAAAAATATCTCAAAAACAATTTCCTCCTTGCCTTAATTTATTTGATTTCTTTCCTCCTTTATTTCTATTTCCATTTCATCTTTCTTTCTTTCTTTCTTTCTTTCTTTCTTTCTTTCTTTCTTTCTTTCTTTCTTTCTTCCCACGAGTTCTACTATTTCGTTATTTTTTCCCTTCCTTCCTTTCCTTTTTTCACACTGCTGATATTCTTTCTTTCTTTCTTTTCTTTCCTTCGTTCATTCTTTCTTTCTTTCTTTTCTTTGCTTGTTCCTTTCTTTCTTTCCATTGCTTGTTCCTTTCTGTCTTTTTTCTTTCTTTCTTCCTTTTTTCTTTCTTTTTTCCCTTCCTTCCTTTCCTTTTTTTCACACTGCTGATATTCTTTCTTTCTTTCTTTCTTTCTTTTTTTATTTCTTTCTTTTCATTTCTTTCTTTCTATCATTTCTTTATTTTTCCCTTCTTTCCTTTCCTTCTTTCACGCTGCTGATAGTCTGTCTTTCTTTCTTTCTTTCTTTCTTTCTTTCTTTCTTTCTTTCTTTCCACGACCTCTACTGTTTCTTTTCATCCCACTTTCCTCCTTTTCTCTAATTCACACTTTTACTTTTTCTTGTTCACTGTCTCTCGTTTAGTTCTTATTATTTTTCTTTCCGTTTCCCTCCTTTCAATTCTTTTACTCTGTCAATATTCTTTTTACTTCATCACTATTGTCTCTTTGATTGGTCCTTCCTTCCTTCCTTCCTTCCTTCCTTCCTTCCTTCCTTCCTTCCTTCCTTCCTTCCTTCCTTCCTAAGCATTCTTTATCCTTTTATGATGTATTTTCTAATTTATCAATTTTTCGTGTTATGTCTGTTTTTCGTTATTGTTTAGTTCTCAATTCCGCTTATCTTTCAAACTCTTTTTTCATTCCGAGGTTTAAATTACTCTCTGTTCTCTTTACTTCACTCATTCTATCTTTATATATATATATATATATATATATATATATATATATATATATATATATATATATATATGTATGTATGTATGTATTTCTTTTGCTTTTTATTCCTAATTCTATTCAAGCGTTTATTAATTTTTCTTGAAACTGCCACCCACATTTTTCCTTCCAATCTTTATATTTTCTTTCCTTTTTCTCTTTTCATCTAAAGCAATTCTGTCTTTCTTTCTTTCTTTCTTTTTGCTCTTCGATTCCTTCCTTTTTGTTCCAACCCTTTTCGTCTTCTTTCTTTCTTTCTTTCTTTCATTCTTTCCCTTCTTCTATTTGTCCTTTTTCCTTTCTTTTTTCTTTATTTCTTTCTTTTACTCTTCGATTACTCCCTCTTCTTACTTTTTTTGTCTTTCTTTATTTCCCTTCTTTGCTTTTCCTTTTCCTTCCTTCCTTCCTTCCTTCCTTCCTTCCTTCCTTCCTTCCTTTTTACTCTTCGATTGACTTCTTTTTTTACTCTCTTCGTCTACTTTCTTTGTTTCCCTTCTTCGATTTTTCATTTTTTCTTTCATTCTTTTTTTATACTGTTCGGCTTCTTTCCTTCTTTCTTTCCTTTTACTTTTAGATCCATTCCTTTTTACCCTCTTCGTTTTCTTTCTTTCTATGAGTTCATCAATTTTCCTTCTCTTTTCTTTCTTTTTTCGTTCTTTTCATTCTGCCATAAGCATTTCTTCATTTTATTATTTATATTTCCTTTTTTCTATTCTTCTTCGCTTTTTCTTTCTTGTTTCCTCTTTGATTCCTTTATGTTTTTATCCTTTTTTGTCTTCTTTCTTCCTTTCTTTATTTTTCCCATCTTCGCTTGTTTCTATTTTCCTTTTTCGTTTTCTTTCTTTCTTTCTTTCTTTCTTTCTTTCTTTCTTTCTTTCTATTGCTATTTATCACATCTTCTCCCCATAATAGTTTCCTAACATATTACCAGTCCTTTATCCTTTTTCTCACGCCTACGCTCAAACACAAAACTCACCACACGATTACCTCCCCTAACGCCAGGAGCGTAACCATCTCTTCTGCGCAAATCAGCAGATTTTTGAGGTTTCATTCTACCGTAATTATCGTCCATCGGCGTCGTCGGCGTCGTCGTATGTGCAGAAAATTCCATATCGAAAACCCTGGCTCTGAACTTTCGGCAAATATCTTTATTAGCCAGGCAGAGCGAACTTAATTTTGTTTATTCCGTTTCGCCGAGAAATCTAATCGAAATAAAATACATTCGCTTTTTATTACCTCACTGAACGGCTTCGTTATTTTTCAAGGGGAAGGTAACAGAAAAGCGTTGACAACAGTAGCAACAGCAACAATAACAATAAAAATAAAATGATTCCTTCACCAGGTCACCATTATTATTATTATTATTATTATTATTATTATTAGTAGTAGTAGTAGTAGTAGTAGTAGTAGTAGTAGTAGTAGTAGTAGTATTAGTATTTATTATTATTATTATTATTATTATTATTATTTCTAAAAAAAATATTTAGTATGTTGTTATTTTATTAGTGCAAGTTAATTAGTCACATTAATTCCGGTCCCTACCTTAATAGTAGCAAAAATGTTAATGTAATCAGCTATTATGTAATAAATGTTTCTCACTTGGTAATTCTTCTTCTTCAGGACGTAGGCGATAATGACTCTCCACAATATCCTATCCTTAGCAGCGCCGTACATTTACTCTTGTTCATTACGTGGGTAATGCATTTTATTTTTCATCTTTCCCTCTTCCCTTCAACCTGACATATGAATATCAGATTTTCCTATTCCCATTTATTGTATTAAGTGCCCTAGAAATTTCAACTGTTAATTCTTGATTTTAAATATATGTATCCTTTGTTGTTTCCATTTATCTATAAAATGTCGGTTCATGGTATGCTCATCTTCTGTAGAACCACGTGTCTCTTCATCTTTGAAAAGATTGTCCATCATCCATGCCATACAGGAGAACTGATATCACGCAACAGTTGCTCTTTGTTTGCAAATATTTTTTTTCTGTTTCTTAATAGTCTGCTTAGTTTTGGTTTGGATTTTGGTTTTTGTTTTACGGCATATTAAGCTCAATGGGTTATTAAATGCCGGCAAAATTTTTATTGCTGGTAATATGTTTTTCTCCAAAAGTCTTTTTCTGGGAATATTTTTACAAGAAGAAATCTATAGCTGGTCATATTTTTTTCAAAGCATGTATAATTGTTTCGATTGCTGGTATTTTTTTTTAAAGTGTTGCTGATGATAATTTTTCCTTCAAAAATTATTGCTGGTAATAATTTTTTTTATTACAAATTATTTCTGGTATTAAAACCTATTTTTGGGTGTTAACTATTTGCCCATAGCGGGGAACCTAACAGGTGCTACCACCCCGGGTCAAAGTGGACCTGGGAACACCAGCAATTAAGAGGTGGTTCCACGCTCCTCAAAACCTCCTGATCAGAGGCCTTGCTGTTGGACGTAGTTTATCGTCTTACCCAAGACACGGATATAGTTTATCGTCATACTCAGGACAATTGATTAGTTTTGGAAGGCATCTTTGACTCTCTCAATGTGTTGCGTTTTCCGTCCTCTGTTAAAACACTTCAGATTTTTTGTACTTGTTTGATTTTGGTCTCGCCGATTTGTAATTTACATCATGGGCTCAGCCTTTTTGGTAACAACCATGTATTCCGTCTTCTTGCAGTTGATGTTTACCTGCTTATTCAATTTCTCTATAACTATTACAGAATAAAGCTTGCGGCTATATCACTTTGAAACGTACAATCACCGAATTTAAGTAACACCGCACCTGGTAAGTAAATAGATAGGTGACTGCTTGGGAATGCCAGGTGCTGTAAACTTGTATGAGCCGCTGGTCTAATGGATAACGGTTCGAATAAATTCGTTAGAAACAAAGACAATGGCACTGAGTCGTTACGCAATGTTAATTCTACGCTGTAGCAAATGAAGGCGGGGCAATTTCCTTGCAAATGAAGAGATAAATTAAGACAATTGAGATGTGGTACTACAGAAGAATACTGAAAATAACAGACTGAAAATATAAGCAATGAAGATTTTATTAAAGTGATTAGAAACAGAATTGATTTTACATAGAATTAAATAAAAATAGTTGATAATTATGGTATACATAATTATGAAAAGCGTTTGGCCACTTACAGGATATGAAGATGAAAGATGAGACACACGGAGACAGCAATAAAACTAACAAGTTTTTATAAAGTATAGCTAAAAAGGGAGAAATATTAAGACGTTGCAAATATTGCTAAGAGCTGAAATATCTAGGAAATTCCGAAGAGCTAAGATCAACTAGAAAGGTGCAAGAGGCATAAATATATAAGTATGTAAACCTCAGTACGAATAAGAATGACTTAAAAAAAAACAGACACGTATATTTTGGAAAGATGGTTTAAATAATTTGACCCTCACAGAAAAACAGCGAATCTTGCTTGCCTTTTATATAAGTACTTTCATGGAAATTGTTCTAATTCATAATCCTCAGTATATTTTTTAATCTTGTTCACTCTATGAAAGGCAGTAAAGCCACAAGTGCTTACTGGGTCTATAAGAATTAGAAAACAGAAACATTGCTAAGGAACGAGAAAAATGAAATTTTGTACGAAAGCATAGAGCCAGAAGAGAATTCCACAAGCGGTAAGTGCGAGAAAAGAAAACCGTAACCAAAAAACTTAGATTACAACTCGCCAATTAAACTGTAAATACATTTTGTTTCTTGATTTGATCTTCAAAAATTTAAATGCAAAATCAATCGTCATCTTCTTTCATAATGTCTGTTCTTTTATCGTTTTCCCACTGTAATAGTGTTATTTGTCTCATTCTCTAAAACTTGGAAAACATTTTGCGTCTTTTTTTACATTATTTCACCCCAAGCCAGGAAGGAATGCCACCGGTACGCATGGATAGTAAGTGAGAAAACTGAGTATAGCGATGATTGAGGAAAGGATGAACAGCATTGAAGAAGATCCCAATTGATGTTGCATTTAAATGATTGAAGATTGTAGTTATAGGGGAAGCAAGTAAACGGAAGCGAGTTTCACAGACGGGAAGGATGAGAAAAGAAAATGTTTGAGTAGAACTGGCGGTTAAATTTAAATATTCCAACGGTAAACGGTCGGGATCTAGTTGCCAATCTAGTAGCACGCTGAAATTCTTGTAGACGGGACACCAGGAAAAAAAAACGTCAGAGAAGATAACATGAAAATATTTGCAGAAAAAACAGAGAGATATCATGTCTCGTCAGTGAGAAAAAAGGCTAAAGCTGAGATGCCATGTCGGGATCGAATAGTGGCTTTATTGCCTTGCTTGGGGTAAAATGATTACAAAAACAGAATTTCACAGATAAATATCGAGTAGATGAACCAAATATATTTTGTAAATGGCTTACCGAAAAAGGAATGAGATGAATCTAGATAAACATGGACTATGGCTGCCATATATGGTCTGTTTGTCTCAAGGGTATTGATAAGATCCAGAGACGGATATGCAATGTAATTGACCCTGATCTGGCATCTCGTCTGCAGTCGCTCGCTCACAAACATGCCGTTACCTCCCTCTGTCTTTTTTACAAATACTTTCACGGTAACTGCTCCGATGAGCTGCTTTCGCTGGTTCATAAACTTCATGAATTTAAGCGTTCAATTAGACTGGCATCTCGCTCACACCTTTTCACTCTCGAAACTGTTAAATGAAGCCGTCTCTTTTACTCCAATAGCTTCATATCTCGCATTTCTCGTCTGTGGAACTCCCTCCCCATTTCTTGTTTTCCTGATTGCTACCCACCTCCTGAAGGAATACGGCAGATAACAGAAACAGAATAATTTAAATTATTATTATTATTATTATTATTATTATTATTATTATTATTATTATTATTATAGTTGTTGTTGCTGTTGTTTTATGTCCTTTAGTTTTTGGTGTATACTCATTTCTTTCCGGGTCCCGACCTGAGACTTAAGTTAAAAAATGGCATCATGACATTTTCTACCGCGTAGTTTTGAAAAAAAAAAAAAAAACAACAAAAAAAAAACAACCTTTTTTTTAAATAGATAAAGCCTTTCGTAAGGTGTGGGCTGTACTTTTTATTACATTTTTTGTATTTCTTTAAGGCATGGGCTGCCAGGAATTACTTCAGTGACTCTGTTGGTACCTTTTTCAATCAATCCGAGGGCTCCAACTACAAGTAGAATTGTTGATGTTCTCAGATGTCACATATTGTGATTTCGATTCCAAGGTCCTTGTATTTCGATAGATCTTCAAAGATACATTGCAATGTACAGGAACTGCCATGACAATAAGGAGGCACATTGTTTTCTTTGGGTTCTCTAATCACGGTGCCAAGGCGATTAGCTTTGATTGTTCTGTCTTTGTTGTAAAGCCCTATAAAATTTTTACATGTTCTGTCACTGTAACTGTATCTATTATAATCATAATGATTATTATTATAATATTTATACAATATTTTTCTAAATCTTTTAACTGAGACTTGAAGTAAAGGATTTTTTCTGACGAATTTATTAAAACATATTGTGCCCATGAAATAGAACTTAAATCTTCTGAATTTTTCTGGAATTGAGAGAATCCTTCTCTGTTTGAGAGAATAATCTATACTATCTTATATGGAGATGTTTTTATAGAATTAAATTCTTAAGTTGTTTATAAATGATTTTTTAAATTTACGTGCGCTCTTATTATTTAGAAGAGTGCAGGATGCGTAGTGAACTTGTTGGAACGTTGCTTTCGCAAATAAAAATAATAATAATAATAATAATAATAATAATAATAATAATAGTAATATTTATAATATGGGAATTAGAAAAAAATATGAAATGTAGCATAAACTACAGACAATTACCTGCCTTATATTTTCCCGCAGAATTGGTAGATAGTGTGGCCATAGTAAAAATCGAAATATGATGACGATGATGATAAATACAAGGACCTTGAAATCGAAATCTAAAAAATGTAGCACATGGGAACATAAACAGTCTTCGTTGAAGTTGGAGCCCTCAGATTGGTTGGAAAAGATCCAGTAGTCTAACTGAAAGGATCCCTGGAAGCCCATGCCTTAAAAAAATACAAAAAAATGTTCTCACGAGTACAGCCCACACCTTACGAAGGGCTTTGTCTATGTTATTTTTTTTCAGTGGAAAATGTCATGATGCCATTTCTAACCTTAGGTCCCTGGGCAGAACACGGAAAGAAATGAGTACACATCAGAAATCAAAGGAATAATAATAATAATAATAATAATAATAATAATAATAATAATAATAATAAATATAGAGTTTCACCATCCTTAATTGGACGATAACTGTCATTAAGCGAATGGATATCAAAACAAAACGAGAACGCTTCTCATTTGCCACCGCAAGACTTCTTCTGTGAGCCGTATCCCTACAAAATGTAGGCGGTCAGGACTATCCACAATTTCCTATCCTTTACAGATCTTACTAAATTTTGTATTATTATCTCTCCTAAACTTTGTTCCGCCAAAGTTGAAATCTTCTGATAATTTTTCATGATTCGGGAATCTTCAGAGTTAGCATGCGATCGACATTTCTAAACCGAAATAAAATGGTCTGTCGAAGAAACAATTCTTCTTCGTTATGTGTCATGTCCCCTTAGCACGATCAACACAATTTCCTGACTTTTAGAGCTCCTAATAGATGTTGCCATTTTGCTATTTCTCATTAACCCTCTCCCGCCATCCACTTGCTAAAGCTCACTAAGTAGCTTATGGGCTCTTTGTGACGTCCCCCTGGTGTCGCTGCGCCAAACGTGACGCCCGCCTGGTTGCGTCCGTCGTGCTATCCTGTCCTGTGACGACCAACTGGCTTGGTATCGGTCGCGGCACCAACTGTGACGTTCTAACCTTTTGGTGATTCGGATGGGAATCTGGTTAGATTCGGTATCAGCCTCGTCGTCCCCAGTCTGCCTCCAACGTCTGGTTACCGAAGTAACTGCTTTGATTTCCAGTCTAGCCTACCCACGTTGTGAATTGATCTTAGGCAGACGAAATCAATCAGTCGGCGGGGCCGTAATGCAAGTCGAATAAGGGTGATATAGTACAAGTACATGCAAAATAAAATGAAGTAATAACTTGAAAAGTTCAAATGTGTAAAAAAAAAAAAATAACAATCTTTTATATATGGTTGCTGGATACAATCTTTTATATATGGTTGCTGGATTCGTGACACTTTCTTCTAGTTAGGCGAGTCTTAACATCTTAAGTTGTTTGTTCTTTTAAGAAACTGTTTCTTGGTGTGTCTTCGGGCGATATTCGTAAAACCTGTATTGTTGGTGAGAGGCTAAGTCGTTCTCCAAAAATAAATTGTTCTTGATTAGAAGATGAGTTCGGAATTGCGTGAATCTTAGTCAGCTTCTGTGAGACGGGTGCAACTTCAACTGCGAACTTCGAACTTAACTCAACTGGAACTGGAACTTGAACTCATTTTCGCTCGCTGCGACTTTGCTTATATGGATGCCGACCAAAACCGGGGTGAGCTCGTCGGGGTTTGAGGTTCCCTGATAATTCCAAACCCACAATCCACTTCTTTGGTTTCGGTCAGGAATTTTTAATTTTTTTTCTATTTTTGGAAGTCTTCTCGTCCTCCCACCTTCTTCTGTTCTCATATTGGTATCTTACCATACCCTGAGAGGGTGTCAACGATTTTCCCCCTCTCTCATAGTGGCATCTCACACCTATCCCCTCAATGGGTGCCAGCAGATTTTCCCCTCCTGCCTCACAAGATAACCTCCGTCAGATACTCCTTCCACCACTCAGCCAATGGTCGCTCAGCAGTGTGGGTGTGGCCAGACTAGCCTCGTTTTAAAAATTCTTGCTCAAAGAAAAAAAAATTATCTTTCTTTTTGTTTTCTTTTTCTGTCTTTTCTTTCTCTCTTTTCCTCTGACCGACAACAAACCAATACGATCCGTAGTGTGATCCCTTAATCTCAATTCTTATCCCAATGTCACCTGGACTTTATCAATCGAGACTTTTCGCCAGCATCAAGTGGTTGGTCATATGATGAGATCGCATTTTTGGTGCCAATTACTGATCCGATAAAATAGTTTCGCCACCATAACCAGCCTGACGACAAACAGATGCCTTTTCCAAACAATATCTTTCCGTAGATACTAATGTTTAGTCTTTTTTTTTTTTTTTTGTAATTCTACGGTTGATCCAACGGACATTTTCTGCGACCTAAATAATTTTTATCTATTTAGAATTCTGCCCTGTAGGTTATTTGGCCAACCAGGAATTCGTCAATTAGCTTTTCGCCATCACCAAGCGTGTGGCCTATTATCACCTAAATTTAATTCTCGACTTTCTCTTTTCCGTTTTCCTTCTTTCTCCCTTTTGGCAAGTCAAATAGTGTCACATCTTTTCCTCTGTCCCACTTACTTTTAATCTCAGACAGTGAAAGGCCGAAACGTTGTAATAAATATGGCGACAAAGATGTGGACAATACCCCGAATAATGTAAATAGTTTACATAATACCTCATCTCAGAAATATAGACAGACAGTGAAAGGCCGAAACGTTGAGATAAATATGGCAACAAAGATGAGGACAATAGTCCGAATAATGTAAATAGTGTAAATAATACCTCATCCCAGAAGTATAGACAGCTACTGAAAGGCCGAAACGTTGTAATAAATATGGCGACAAAGATGAGGACCCTAGTCCGAATAACGTAGATAGTGTACATAATTCGTCATCTCAGAAATATAGACAGATACTTAAGTCAATTTTCGTGACTGATTACTTGGGCTCTGCATCTATTATTTGGCTTGGGACACTGGTCGATCAAATATATACAACTCCTTTGCCCGCCGTCTTTTCACTCTCTTTCTCTATGATCTGATATTTACAATATTCTACGATACAAGCATATCAATTCGCTTTCAGCTATTCTCGTAATTCCAGGCAAAATTTGCTTCCGTTTTTCATATACATAATAACTGCTGCTCGTATATGAGCGAGACTATCTGCTGGGGCGGCAAGCCTATCCACGTTGCAGATGCCTGATTAGTGTTTTTTCAACACCCACAGAGCCCAAAGAAATGAATAATTGCTGCTACGATATTGATGAGACAGAGTTGATAATCTCCTCTTCCCAGACTTGACAGTTTAAAAATCTCGGTGAGGTCTTGCGGGTGATTAATTCTTACCACTACTACAAACCTTTTCCCCACAGACGGAAAATGACAACCATTTTTCTCATCCATCACTATTTCTATAGAATATGTTCTGACGCGCTACATTCCTTGGTTTCACCAGTTCATACCTTTTGAACTAAGATCCATCATTCTCATAGTATTGCTCATGTACGAAGGAAGTTCTCCTCGAACAGTATCTTTGTGGAATACTCTCCCGTGAGTATGCTTCTGGGTCGGTGGCAGATGTGAAATCACTATTGCGCGTTGGTTTACGCCGCTCAGTTGAAAACATTGCGGCAGTACACGAGAATTTGGCCGAAAATCTAGATACCTCCATTCGTCATCCTGCGCAGGAATTGAACCTCTCCACAACAACGTTACATCGAATTTTGTTCCGCTGAAGCCTTGTGTTGAAAAATTATCGGTAAAAATAATGTCGCCCACTTGGGCGATATTATTTTTAACCCATAATTGCCATGACTGGAATAACACGATCCAATAAAGAAATAAATACATTTTTACCAATAACACTGATTTATTATCTACTCACTTTGATCATTCTTAATGAAACACCCTTATATATAATCCGTCTTAATGAAACACCTTTTATTAAAGCAACAATTCCATGTAAACTACTATTTTGCCCGACAGAAATATCTTTTTCTGATCATTATGTTAATATTTTGTCTGACGGCATAGCTATGGGTGTGTCTCTCAGTCCTACTTTCTCGAATTTCTACATGACTCAACAACAATTCAACAGCTGAAGGATGAGATATAAAGGCATATTGGTGAGATCGAGGAGCAACTATGCAGAGATGTCATCAAATATTTTGACCATCGAGTGGAGGTGTGCCCTCCGAAGTCTTGGCGGATATTTGGGCAATATTATTTTTCACACATAATTGCCATGCCTTAAATAAATATGATCCAGTAGAGAACAAAAAAGATTTTCATCAGTAACACTGATTTATTTACTGCTTGCTTGATCCGTCTTAATGAAACACCCATTGTAATGATTTACTGATACATGTCCTACTAATTAGCCAGTAGCTCAAGAAGATATGGGTTAATAACTTTCCCAAAGCAGTAATCCTCTTGTTCGCGCGTAAGTAAATATAACGAAACCGACTAGAATTGGGACCCGAAGAATAAATAAACAAAAGAAATTTCTGGGTAACTCATAATCTATTACATTCTGTGTTCCATACATAAGATCTTTTACCACATCTAAACTACGCTTAGAAAATCAACATAACCATCTACGTTCTGAAAGGACTTGGTATTAAAAACGTATTATTTAAATAATACTAATTATATTAACCTTATAATAATAAAAAAAAAACAACTAAAAGTATATAAAACCTTATTAACAAAGAAGTAGAAATGTATTTATTAAACTTAAAACACGGATTTATGATTTGTATATTTTTAAATATTTTAGTTTTCCAACGTGAAATCTCTGATGTCTATATTATCAGTATCCATGAAAGGAGGGAAATTGCGACAGTGGAAACAAATGGCGCATTGGAATATGAAGGATGACTTTCAAAAGTTAAGCAAAATATTAAGAAAAATGACATTGTCGTTTATAAACAATGAAAAGTGTTCTGGAGTGTTACGCAATGTCAGTTCTTCTATTAGATTATTTTCAGAGATCAAGGAAAGAAATGAGGCGATAGAGAAGCAGTTATACAGAAGGACGATGAGAATACCATTAGCTGAATGTGCGATTAATGGCGTAGTTTTACAGAAGATAAAAACTAAAAGAAGACTTATACTGAGAAACAGAAATTGGCAATTTTAGGGGATTTTGAATGAAAGCGGAAACAGTGGAAAGTAGCGAATGAACTACCGAACTGGCTTGTGTAAGTGGATGGCAGACAGAGATAGAAAGAGAGAGAGATTTTTTTTTTAAAAAAAGATAAACACTACTAAAAGGTACAAAGTACTGGGGGTATCGTCGCTTACGTCCCGAAAGTATAAGTTATATAGAAGAAGAAGAAGAAGAAGAAGAAGAAGAGAGGGAGAGGAAAGAGAAGAAAAGGGAGCAGAAGGAAAAACAAAAAGTGAGATGAATAATTAGGTGAAGGACGATAGGAAGAAGAAGTGGAAATGAAGAAGATATGGAAGAAGAAGAGGAAGAAGGAGGAAGAGGAAGTAGGAGGAAGAAGACGGAGACGAAGAAGAAGAAGAAAAAGAAGAAGAGGGGATAAGAAAGAGGAAAAGGTAGAGCAGAAAGAGGAGGTGAAGAATAAGGTGGGATTGGATGAGAAGCAGAAGAAGAAGCAGAGAAGAAGGGGGAGAAAGAGAAGAAGCGGGAGCAAAAGGAAGAACAGGAGGGGAAGAATAAGGTGGAGGATGAGGCAGAGAAGAAGAAGGAGAAGAAGAGGAAGAAGAACAGGAAGAAAAAGAAGAACAGGAAAAAGAGAAAAGTGGAAGAGGAAGAAGAGGAAGAGGAGGAGGAGAAAGAAGAAGACGAAGACGAAAAAGAAGTAGCAGAAGAAGAAGAAATATTTATTAAGTTTCGAACCAGCAAAATATCTGTTAAAAGTAGTAGTCTTCAGTACTTTAAAATACACCTGTAAATGTTTAATATCTGAATTTCGGATTAAAATATGTGATGTGTATAATACTCATTTAATGAATAAAGTTTATCTCAATGTGAATTTCTTTAAGAACGTGAATGAAACAGGATCAGTTTTTAGAAACAGCTCTAATCTAATGCCTCTTACATTAAAGTCCATTTCTCTCTCACTTTTATCGAACTTGCACTGTCTTCTAAACGTAGCGGTAATCGTAACTATCGTGTCATTCGTAGTTACATTGTTATCTTTAAATTAGAATGAAACACTTTTTATTTGTCATTTCAACTCATTACTGAATGTGCGGTTATTCAGTGTTTATCAATGTTGTGACAAATGTTTCGTTCTCAGCGTTTATTTCTGTTCTAGGATCTCAGCAACGAATTACATTGAATAAAATGCATCATTATTCCAATGAAATATAATTGGAGTACAGTGCGCATGCCTGGTCGTGGATGTAATGACGTATTGTATAACAATGGCGGCCACACTGATGAGATATATAGTGTGTTTACATGTGTGCATTGGATGTGTACGTGTGTTTTTGCTCTGTAAGAGAGAAAGAGAATGAGAGTGAAATGGAGAAAGAAAGAAAGAAAAAAAGAAAGAGAAAGAAAAGTGATTGAATAAACAAAGAAAAGAGAGACTATATGCTGTCATTTCTCAATGCGTATCTTATTTGTTTCTTATTAAAATAACACAGATTCAGGTAGATATTCACACTATTTTTATCGAAGTGATCTTATAAGTTTGTTAATCTATATGCAACTTTTGTTAACATATTAACATTATTTACGTTGTGGAATAACATGTTAAAAATAGCACTGAATTGAATAATTTACTAGGCCTTCTTAAAAAGCAAGAAGATTATCAAGAGTCAAGATCCTTTATCAAATATTATCATCTATAGCCCAATCAAAATCAGAATTCATGTCTAGTGCATGGGAGTTTGCACAGAGTTCATAAATTTAGTTTGTAATTTATGTTTGTAGGGGTCGAAATACATTTTTTTTAAGCGTTTCACCCCAAGCAAGGCGGGAAGCCACTAGGACGCAAGGGGTTACAGAAAATTTAGAGAAAGATCAGATAGGAGTGATAGAAGAAAGGACTTGATGAATGTGAGTAGAAACGCATTTGATATTAGTAATTTCAACAAGAGGAATTTAATATTAGATTATAAAGCACTCACACACAGGCACATACACAGACGCAAAGAGACACACACACACGCACACATACACACACGCACACACATATCTATATGAAGAAATACAGTTTTAAGGTGTGCTTATATATGAGATAAAGTGCCCAAAAATTAGATAAGGCGTATATAAATATAAATATAAAAGTGAACATTGAAGTCAACACTCAGAGGCGACAGGCTGTTTCATGCGGGACGCAATCGTCAGACAACTCTGAAGATTGAGTCCAGCATCAATATATATATATATATATATATATATATATATATATATATATATATATATATATAGAAGTTGGCATAGTGATTTATTGCCACCCAGTATATATATATATATGTGTGTGTGTGTGTGTGTATGTGTGTAGTAATCCGTTGCCATAATTCAGGCGAGTCCTATTAACGCAAAATAGAATATGAAATATGTCAAACCTGACTTAGAAAATAGCGCTCCATGTTTATTTTCATTAAACAGGCCAGTTTTTGCTTACAATTGTAATAAAGATACCTTTAGTAAATGACCATTTTCACCTACGAATTTTAATTTTAGAATTCGCAGGATTTTTCAAATTGTTTCTGGTACGATTTTGTAGAGTTCTATTTATTTGGAGAAAGAAAGAGAGAGTGTATATTATTGAGGACCTATTGGGAGTTAAGTGGTGAAGAAGAAGGCATCGTTACTGGAATCATATTATAGAGGAAGGAGAGCCTGTGTAGGCAGATGGGACGGGGCGATGGGTATGTCCTAGATCCTAGGTCACACTGTAAAAATTCACTTCGACAGAATTTCCTGGAAATTAACGAAAACGGAAAAGAACAATCAAGAGGTAGCTTAGGTAAAATGAAGAGAGTTAATTCGGAATTATATATATATATATATATATATATATATATATATATATATATATATATATGTGTGTGTGTGTGTGTGTGTGTGTGTGTGTGTAGGTGTGTGTAGCTTGGGCGCGTGGCCGTGTGGTTATAACATTCTAACCATGTGACCCGGGTTCGATTATCCCATGGTTTATTTGTTAGGAAGTCTCCTTTCTGATGTTATTGGTCTGGAGTGGGATGATCCCAGCGTGTGGCACCTTTGGAAAGCCACAAGTCATCGTGACCAAGGGTCTGAGTTTGCTGGCCTTGTTCAGATAACACGCTCTCTCAGAAACGGTAACTAATGTCTGCTCAGCATAGTTGCAGTATTGAAAAAATACAAATGTGCCTGAGCGAGCCCCTGGATTAGGAATTGGCTAGCCGCCCTTGATGACGGGTATCGTCGAATACGAGTGGGCAGGTATGGTATATATATATATATATATATATATATATATATATATATATATATATATATATATTTGGTTGGATTGATGTGAGTTTGTGACCCTAGGTTTCACGCTTTTGCGATCGTGACTTTGTCTGACGATCGCAAAAGCGTGAAACCCAGGGTCACAAACTCACATCAATCCAACCAAATATTTAGCTCTATCTCTGATATTGAACGCTTTCTAATAAGTACCACGCATATAATATATAATTAATTATATATATATATATATATATATATATATATATATATATATATATATATATATATATATATATATATATATGTATATTCATTTATATTTATATACACACACTTTTCACACACACACACACAAACACACACATACATACATATATATATATATATATATATATATATATATATATATATATATATTATTTGTCACCGGTAGTACGACTCCGTGTTTGATCCAGGTGCAGAGTATTAACTAACCCTTACGTAATTTAAATTTTAATAAATATATCTGGTTAATGCAATATTGGCGAGGTCTATATATTATGCGGAGGTTACACTTTTTTAAAATACTGGATTTTTATTTTATAATTGTGATTATTTTTTATATTAAGAACAAAGGCAGATTACTGTTTTTAATTCAAAGAAACAGATATTTTATAAAATTTTTATTAAAAATTAATCTGGATCAACGTAATTCAACAGATATTTATTTTTATGCCTATACGTAATCGTCAATTCATTTGTCTAGGTTGAACAATTAGGATTATTTAAGTGTTTTAAATTATCTAGAAGGCAAAAATTACATTTATAACCTTTCCTATAATAAGATTTGTCTTTTGCTATAATATCTCACGTAATAATACGTGTATTACAATTTCTTTAATTACAATATCTATCTATCTATCTATCTATCTATATATATATATATATATATATATATATATATATATATATATATATATCGATTTTGTGTTCCTAGTAAGGTAAGCCTTGCTGTTCACTCGCGGAAATATATAGTAATTGATGCTCAATCAGTCGAGCGAAATGGGTCTGACGCATGTTTCATTTTATCAAAAAATCTGCAAAATCCCTACGGGCTTCAGGAGACACATGTGGATGTACTTACAACATTATTTCTTATTGCCTAGATAAAAAGTTGTTCTTATTTTCGTTTTTAAGAAAATATGAATATACAATGATAGCCACTCTCAAACGTGTACGTACTGAAAATCGCATTTATATTATAAATAAATAAAAAATATATATGTTGTGGTTATTGGAGAAAATGACATACATTTTTATATACAAGAATAATGTTAGGAAAATTCATGACAAAGTAAAAAAAAAAATAATGTGATACAATTCATTCTTTAATATTTCATGAACATTTCTTTCTTCTGATAAAGTCTAAAAAGAACCAAACGCCTTACACGATAATTCATTTTCCACTTTACCATTAGAATTTTTAACCGCTTGCACATGAGAGAGCGTAAAATTTAAGTAGACTGTAACGGTTATTTTGGTTATATATTACTGTAGATTTCAGTATGTTAAAAAAAAAAGCTGCTACTATTGTCGCCGTGAAAGAGACGTGGTAGTAATATCAATATATTTATACGTTTACTTTTATAATTGGAGGAGTAGACTCTTAACAGATAATTAAACTGGTATTATGGCATTGAGATTTTAGTGTTTTTTTTTTATAGTAGATAATGAATCATGGGCTTTGTCGAACTGTGGATTAACTTTTTAATTACATTGTAATCTTTCATGTATTTAGAGTGCATCCGTTTGTAATAGTACAAACTGATATTGTTCTTGTGATATTGAGATAAGGTTAGCGTGTTGACATAATTAATTAATGTTGGCTTGATATAATATGATAAGGAAAACTGATATTACAAAGTGTTTGTTTAAAATTAGATAATTCTTTATAAGTATTGCTTTGTAAAATGAGATAATGTTGGTACGATCGATTGGGTTCTTTTAATAACTGATATTTTATATCGTTGCAGGAATTCAGTTTGATAAATTATTAGGTTGGTTTGTTGATTTCATTTTGGACATAGCTACCTATATGGGTTATTGAATGACGAAACCTAAATATTTGAAACATAATTTTATACTTTTTACTTTCAGAGAAATATATATATATGTATATATATATATATATATATATATATATATGAAGAAATATACTCTTAAGGTGTGCTATAATTATGGGATAAGAGATAGAACGTGTGTAAATATAAAAGTGAACATTGAAGTCCAAACTTAGACGCGATACGCTGTTTCATGCTAGACACAATCGTCAGACCACCTTATATATATATATATATATATATATGTGTGTGTGTGTGTGTGCGCGCGCGCGCGCCCGCCCGTGTGTGCGCGCCCGTGTGTGTGCGCGCCCGTGTGTGTGCGCGCCCGTGTGTGTGCGCGCCCGTGTGTGTGCGCGCCCGTGTGTGTGTGTATTTAAATTAATGAATAATGCAGCTAAATTGATAACAGCACACATTTTGAAGATAATATCTTTCGGCGAGTAATATATTCATTTTCGTCTTGGAATTTATATCTGAAATTACCTGAAAATCTTTTTATATATAAAAAAAATTCTGGAAATTTTATTACAAAAATTTATTTTTCCAATTTTTAGTATTGTACTGATTGACATTTTGCTATGAAAATTTATTTTTCTTAATTTGGCTATAAAAATGTACTGTGCATTTTTGATTGATGGTTCACTATTTACCTATAGCTGGGACCCAAACAGGTACTACCATCCCTTGTCAGGGAGGACCTGGAAACAATAGCACTTTATAGGTGGTTCCACGCTCTTCAAAATCTGAAATCTTCCGATCAGACATCTTGATGCTGGATGTAGTTTATCATTATACCCGGTACAATAAACAATTATATAATGGTTAATACTAATAGTTTATTTTCTATATTGAGGTAATATAATTCGGACATCAATGAATACGATTCAATAATTAATTTCGTACAAAAAACTAGGGAGAGACTTGCCTTGATCTATCCACTATCCTTCTCCTAATCCTTTCCTCTGTCACTGCTATCTGATCTTACTCCAAATTTTCTGTAACCCCTTGCGTCCTAGTGGCTTCCCGCCTTGTTTGGGGTGAAAAGCTTAAAAAAAAAAAGAAAAAAAAAACATCCGAACTTTTACTTAAATCTTTGGAAGCAACTAAATATGTTTTTCTCAGCGTAGCTTAGATGAAACACAAGCCCGAAAGTATCGGGCATCCAGTGCGGATCGAACTCATTATTCAGTATTATATTCTTTTTAATATAGACCAAAACATTTTACTCACTACAAAGATGCAACCTCCTTTCGGTGCATTTAATTGCACCTCGACAGATGAGAACCAAAATGTTTATTAACAATTTTGTTTGTAAGCTGTCCGCTGGTGGAACGTCACTCCTTGCTTTTCTATTTGTTGAACATTTTAAGAGGGGACGTAAAGAAAAGATAGGAAATGCTAAATGGTGACAGAGTGAGACAATAGTGTTTGTAGATAGCAGTTTGGTCAAGGATTGTTGACGTGTTAAGGTTAGGCCTCAACCCGAAAAATTTAAATCGACAGTAACAGTCAAGGATTCAGACACATTTCTTAGCCTCCCAAGAGTGAGGGGTGGGGGAGGAAAGGTTGAAATAGGAGAGAGTAAGCCGATGAAGGAGGAAGGAGAGACAAGTTTAGCCGATCGTTATAGTAATAACTGGAAACGCTTTTGGTAACTTTAAAACAAAGCCAGAGCTGAATTGCTTATATTAGGTTGGTGCAAAAATAATGTCGTTTTCTCACATAGTAACATATGTGAGAAAACGACATTATTTTTGCACCAACCTAATATTTAGGCTGGAGTTATTGTAACTTGTTTTCTAATCAATGAATTTATTTTATACATTAATAAATTAAGAGGTGAAGAATTTTTCTTGGTATGTTGAATAAATATGTTATTTCGGGTTTTATAACACTAAGTTTTAGATTTAGAATTTAAGATATAAGTAGAAAGGTATATAAAAATGCATGGGATATTCATATAATATTTATAAGGTAATTTTGACTTATTGTTGGACTGTATAACAAGGAGAATAAGTATGGATGCAAATAAATTTACCTGATACTATTACTAGTATTATATATGTGCAAAAAAACATTTTAAGAATCCTAATGAAAGATTATTAGAAAGATATATACATCCTGTAACTGCTTGTGTTTTCGCTGTTTTGCTTCTTTTTATGGGTGAAACAGATTAAAAAAACTGTCAATTTCAATCAGAAATAGAAACCTGATAAGCATTACTGTTTCATCGATTATAATTATGCACTTCTCTATTTTAAAATGGACCTGGGTGAATTTTCTTTAAAACGGGAAATGGGTGAATTTTCTTAAAAACGGGAACTGGCTGCTTTTTCGTTAAAAAAGGAACTGAGTGATTTGTAATTAAAACGGGAAATGAATCATTGTTAGTTAAAACGGGACCTGGGTGAATTTTATTTAAAACGGGAGTTGGGTGTGTCTTAGTTAAAAGGAGATCTGGGTGATTTTTAGTTAAAACAGCAAATGGGCAGTTTTTAGTTAAAACGAGGACGAGATGATTTGCAATTAAAACGGGAACTGGTTGATTTTTAACTTAAAACGAGAATTGGGTGAATTTAGTTAAAACAGGAACTGATTGATAGTTAAAAAAGGAACTGGATGATGTTTTAATGATTTTTATATATATATATATATATATATATATATATATATATATATATATATATATATATAAAAAAATAAAAAAGTAAGCCCTTGGGATTAAAATTCTAAATTATACATTAGTCGAAATAATACAATAAAATCACATATTTATTTTCTTTCAGTTGGAAATAAGACTTTTATTTTGTTCCATAGGCTTTGATCAGTATTAGGGCTTAGGGTGAGCGAGCCCAACATGGTTATTATTTTGCTTTTTGAACGTTTTTCCACCCAGTTAAATCTTAAGTAAACGAATTCCAGGATAATATATTCATTTTGATGTTTCCTTTCTTTCGAGTTGTAACCCCAATGGAACTGAGGTACTTCTAGCAATTAGTTCCATACATAATGAGTAACTAAATAGTACAATTAGTGAATTAAAAGTTTTCAATCCAATTATAAATACATGCATTTTCTATTTCAGAAAAATTTCTCCAAAGGCAAATATTTAAATTGGTTCACATTGCAAATACTATAGGGGGGGATGTAAGTTAAAGTGAAAAAAAAAATAGAATCAATTAATGAATATTTTACAAAATAAAAAAAAAATGTTTTAAAATTCTAAACAAATAATCTTTCCAAAGATTCAAAATGAAGGATTGTGGACTTTGTGTTTTCTTTTTTTTTTAAATTATTGAAAAGCAGGGTAAATACTTCAAAAATCATAATAAATCATATTTACAATTTTTATTAGAATAAGAAAAAAATATCCATTTCTTTTTTTATCAAAATGTATTTTAATGACATGGTAATGATACGGACATTAATCTAAAATCAAATTTCAATCCAACTTCCATATCTATATAATACTAAAAGACTGTGATTGTCTGTCCATCCGTTGCATTATGATCTAAGTTAATCTGATTTAGCTGAATAAGATTTAAAAATACGAGTCGTCTATAGAGTAAATATTTTTATTTTAACTTTCTTCAAACAGACAATTATTTTAATTTTTTTTTTAATTAAAATATTTTGAAGTTAAAGACAGACACGAAGAGATCCCGCTTTGCTGTTTCGTCGAATTGTTTGTAGAGTAAATATTTATATTTCAGCATTCTTTAAAGACAAAATATTTTAGATATTTAAAAATATTTTTAGTATATTGAGAAATTAAAATGAAAGGTTTACACCGGAGCTCTATTCCCATTAAATGCTGTAAACAGTCAGCAAAACATTAAACATGAACTTGTAAACCTGGCAAATGATGACAGGGACGAGATAAAATATTGAACTGGATCATGATATAATTAACTATCATTTCAATGGAATATTGAAATGAATTTCAGTGTTTATTTAACCTCAACTCTTAGCGACCCACTGGGTCAAGGGTAGTCTAGTATAAAATAAATTTGAAGGATGAGACAGACGGGATGTCTTCGGAGCACTATCTCGTTCGAAGAGCTTTTGAATTGACGTGAGTTTCCTTAGCTCAAGGTAATTCTAATTGGACCCCACCTGCATGATTATGTGCCGCTTGTATCAAAACCTTTTTAACGATTACGGGTATTTGGGTGAGACTCACGTGATTTGGAAACGGTTATCGGTGTGGGTGTTCTGATGAGTATATAGAGGTTTGTATATTTTTTGTACAAAACCTTTACACGGTGGAATAATCAGTAACGGCTTTTTTTTTTCATAATTATAAATATATAATGTATCATTTAAATATAGTACTTTGTTATAGTTTTGTTTCATTGAATTAATTCTCTTCCATACGGCCTTTTTAAACATCTTTTTTTTAAATTTCAATCGTGTCTGTGTTCCTTGGCAATCCATCTCGTAGAAGGCAATCTCCGAACAATAACCCGTAAATCCAGGTGTAAATCGTGCAGATTTAATGTCTGCTCCGTTGAGACCTTTATCCAATGTTCCGGGCTACTTTGGGTGGACTTTTGCATCCATACGTCACTCGTGGGAACAATATGAGAACTAAAAGTCAACCGAAAATCCAGACCGCTCAGTGGATAAGCAGGTAGAGCGTCCCTCAGAATGGAACCTAACTGGGGTCGAAAAATCTGCCACAGGAACTATGGCAGATATTTCGACTTCAGTACTCCTCAGTATTCCTATACAAATAATGAATCTTCTCGTACCTACAACCGGGAAAATCTCAATGATGGCCTTGCGAAAACACCAACACGATCCACAACCATTCATTTAGAGAAAGAAAAGGTAAAATGGTATCGTGTGGAGTACAAGCTCATTATGACTGAATTCTATAAAGCGTTGGACAAAACACAGAAAAAAAAAAACATCACTCATCAAACATATGACATTTGGCGAGAAAAGTTTGGACAAACAATAAGAAGATACATTGATGAAAATAAACTAGCCAATGTAAGAAGGTGATTCATGAGAATGAACCGATTGGCAGAATCTGAAATTAAAGAAATAAAAAAGGACTGTAACCAGAATAGGCGAATCAATAGAATACGAAAGGGAACCAGGAAAAAACATAAAAAGTACAAAAATCACAAATGCCACAAATCATAATGAAGAAACTGAGATAAACACCAATCACCGTGAAACACCAATCACCGTGAAACACCAATCACCATGAAACACCAATCACCGTGAAATAATGATAGAGGTTTAGAAGAGTTGGAAAAGTGTGATGTTAATTGTTGATCAGCCTCCAATGAAACGAGTCTAAAATACATTGAACCGAATTATATTACAGAAAACAAGATACAAGATGCGAAGAAAGAAATCACGTGGCATATAAGTTAGACACACAAAAACAATGACTAGAAGAACTCAAAAAGTTACAACCAGCATAATTTCAAAACTGTTAATTTCTACAATGCAAAACTCAAATTAATTCTGGATAAAGTAGATCCACATATATCCCAATGAAGCAATAAATGCAAGCTTGTCTCGCTAGAACAATTACGTAATTGGCGTCCTCCCCAACGTCCACCTTTATCGGTTCCTTGCATGATGGTCTTGCACAGGCTTTCGGGCCTTGTAATATGTCCAAACCTCGCCATTTTTCTCTGTTTGACATTGGCGAGTAGAGGTTGCTGGTGTCCACAAAACTTTCAAACCTTTGCCGCACAAACTCATTGTTTTTCCCCAATAAAAGATGCCAAAGAGTTTTCTCATGCAGTTTTTCTCAAACGCTCCGATCCCTCTGTCTGTATATGCCAACGGTGTCCACATTTCACATGAAAACGGAGACTACCAGCGATTTATCCAGTTTGTACTCTGTTTGAAAGCTGATTTTACATCTCCATTTTATTGTCAATTTGGCCATAGCTGCCTTGGTGATGAATCATCATCCATTACGAAATATCTCTCGGATTATCATTCTGTTATTACTGTACCTCCTTTAAGCAAAGTATTTTAGGCTTTTTTCAGGTAAACCCTATAATTTCCCTTTCTCTAGGTCACACGGCTGATGGGTTAACGTTTATTCCTCAATTTATCTATTAGGTTTTAGATATGAACGGCGAGACTCACGAAATAGATTTGGATATAGCGAAGGTTTTAGAAAATTTTCTGTATGCCGGCCTTCTTCAAGAGCCCGAGGTGAACCTGGTTGAATACTTACCTTAATCCAATCATTTTTAATACTACGTGTAATGAAAGCCGTGTTAAACGGTCACGCGTCTAGATCGAGACACATTTATAATGGCGTCCATCGCTGGCCCTACTTTGTTTCTTATAATCATCATAATATTCATACTGATGACAAAACTATTTACTCTTGTATTAATAGTAAAACCGATAGGTACGGCAAAGTACAGCTGATTTCGAAGATGACCTCCAATCAGTGGGTAAATGGGGCAAGAATTGGCTTATAAATTTCAACACCCCCAAAACGATACCACTTTCTTCTAATCATCGTAGAGAATTATTTTTGTCTTCTGTCATCATCGTTCAGACTAGAGAACAACTCATTGTTCATTTTTAGCAACACAGTTAACACTGACATGAAAGGGAGAGATTATCTGGAATGTTTCACCCATATCTGGTTTGGTGTATCTGCTATATATATTGATATCCTTAACAACATCCAAAGAAGGGTCCATAATATCAGTGAATTTGATTACATTAACGTATCTTTCCTCCGTCATTTCTATAGATATTTCCATGGCCATTGTTCTCATGATTTTTCCTATTTGCTATCTCGTCTACGTGAATATAAGCGTGCTACTAGATTGGTCTCATCGTCTTACTCTTGAAATGACAAGATATAAACGCAAGTTCTATTCTAATAGTTTCATTAAATTTACTTGTCGTCTGTGGAAATCTCTTCTAGTTTCTTGCTTCTCTGTCACCTTCTTCTTTATGCGCAGTGTCCCTTCACGACGTTGGCGATCAGGGCTCTCCATAACGTCCTATACCTTTAATAAACTCTACTTTCTTTCATTTGTTCCAAACCTTGTTCTGATAGCCACTTACTCATGTTAAGTATATTATGCGTTGTCTTCCTCTTGGCCTATATCTTTCCCGTGAGTATCAGCTTCTCCAAGCCTTCTTTCCTCATTATGTTCCCAAGAAGTTTCACTTGTCTCTTCCTGAAGTTAAGTATGATTCATTTTGCTTCCATTTTCTATAAAACTTCATCGTTGCTTAAAATTCGATATATGGTATCTTCAGCACCCTTCTGTAGAATCACATTTCTCTCGGCTCAAGTCTCTTGCTTTCAATATGTCCTACGAGTATCATATTTTCCGAGCTCTCCTTCCTCGTTATGTAACCCAGAAATTTCAACTGTCTCTTCCTGATATTAAGTATAAGTTTCCTTATTGTTTCCATTTTCCTACAATCTTGTTGTTGCTCATATGTTCGGTCCATGGTATCCCCAGTATCCTTCTGTAGAACCACATTTGCTTTAAGCTGTTTCTTCGTCTTTAAGGAGATTCTCCAGTATTCAATGCAATACAGAAGGACAGATATCATGTAACAGTTTAGTACTCATTTCCTTGTTTCTAGCAAATTTTTTCTATTTCTTAGTAAAGTATGTTACGGTGTACAAGGCGAACTTTTAACCTTACAGATAGAGGCCCGTCTAATACTCCAGATATAAAATGAGAACTGTAAATCCTGTGATTTATAGTAGGTTGTTAGCATAGGAGATGTGTGTCTCAAAAGCCATTTAAAGATCGCATTCGAGAACACTGGATGGTTAGCACTGGAAAAGTCATTCAGGCTACCGTCGTAACCTACTGAAAACACAGCATCCACTCATGAGTTACTGTAGAATGTAGTATATAATTGACAATATTTTTTCATTACAATTTGAGTGAAAAAAATACATGCTTTCTGAACTGATTTAATAAATTCAATACAATACATTTTAAAGTACGATTTGGCGGGTCGTCTTGTACTGAAATTTTGATCAAAACCTACATTTTAACTTGTAAATTTGGAGGTTTTCTTTGACACCCAGTCGCCGTGTACCCCATAATATACGGTTCTGTGCTTAGCGTTTTCCTTGGCTACCCTAATACGCCTTCGATCACCTACGTTCTTCAAATATGTAAATGTAATATCAGGCGCCCTATCTGTCCTCATGTTCTTTTATTGTCCATCTTTAAATTTGTCTCATTCCCTTTCCATTGGCCATTTGTGTCTTAGTGGCATTACCGTGGTGATAAAAAAAGACATTTTGAAAAGTATAATTATCATCAGCAGCAGCTTTATATATAGCTATGAAAGTAAAACTAGAACAAAAAAACTAATATATTTTCTTTTCTCTAATGTAAGCCAGTTTTTTGAGCGCGACAAATATTAGGTTGGTGCAAAATTAATGTCGTTTTCTCGTATATGTTACTATGTGAGAAAACGACATTATTTTTGCACCAACCTAATATAATGATCCACGATTTGCTTTATTGAAAATACATTATTTTTTTTTCTTTCTCTATTCATATCTACGAAGTGAATGCAGATGGTTTTGGTTAATGGGTGGAGGACATTTGGATGGGGTGAGGTATTCACTAACTTCTCCTTTGCATCTACAGTTAAACTTATTTACGAATCAATAACAAAAAAAAAAGATGTTTTTTTTATATTTATACAAAGAAATTTTTCATGTCCCATTAAAAATTTACCCGAAGCACATTCTAATGTCTTCATTCGGATCTCTATATTTCTTTATCAACTTATCAAAAAAATCAAAATTTATATCCTGCTATTAAAAAAAATAAAATAAAAGTTAAACCTTATACTGAACTTAGTATAATGGCGTTTGATACAAGAAAGAATAATAAATTTAATTGTAATTTATCTTTTATTATTTACAAAAGTTAATACTACGTTTCTGCCCGTCGTTACGCTGACGGCAAGGTGATTAGAATTCAAATTTAAATTATTCATTCAAAATACTAAATTTATTAGGAAATATATTCAGGTTAGCTATAGAAGGAGTCATAAAAATGACTACCAATTACTTTCTATTTTAGTTACTATTCTCCTATTATCAAGGGGCTGTTGGCACACAAAAAGGAACCACTGCTTTCATCACACAGATTCCCATTTCAATTTCATTCAGACTATGTTTTATGTACGTTTACGTATAACTGTCTTTATCTTATTTCAATGATACAATTAAAAATATCTGTTAAAAAAAAATTAATAAATAATTATATTAATTACCAGATAATTTCTAAGTTTTGTAAAATCCGAAATTATCTAAGAGTTTAAAGTATTAAATTGATCTTATGTACAACTTAATGACATCAGATCCCTTTATAAGGGTTGTCCAAACTGAGTGAGAGGGCAATTCATTATTCTAATGTCATAATCTAATATCATACAATAGGAGTAAATAGTTTCACTCATCGTCCGGTTCACACTCCTCAAAGTTTTAAACAGGACGAAAGTTTTAATACTTGCATGTAATTTAAGATTGGGATTTCGGTTCTTATAAATGCTACTTGAACTCTGTACTTCTAACATCTCCGTCTAAACTCTGATTTTTATTTATTTATTGAATTGTTTACAGATATATATATATATATATATATATATATATATATATATATATATATATATATATATATATATATATATATATATATTACATATGCTCATTCAATCACACGTATACAGTTCCTGACAAGGAGAAAATTTTCTCTTGGATTCTTGATAATTAAATATATAAAAACACTGTCAACTTAGTGTTTGCTTGTCATATAATCAGGCAGAAAAGATGTGATTTACTGATCTTCAGCTTTTTATTCAATCTTTGTGATTAATTTTGTATTCAGTTTTTATTGAATCTGCTGCACGAGTAATTTTATCTGTCTACATGTTCTATATATAAACGAAAGATTTCGGTTATTCTCGTTGCTATTATCAAGCAATTTTTTCATCATTTTTAACCGAATATGTGAATTTTTGTATATTTGTATTAACATCGGTAGGTATGTTTTTCTTTTTTATCTCCTATTTTACAAACACGTCCAGCACGTTGTGGCCGTATTCATAGATGATATTACTGAGTGTTGGATTTTTCTTTTTAGTACTAATGCTTCCATTATTTTTAGCCGGTTTTACATGCGCTCGAATATATTGCGCTCGGATATAAGGAAAATTTGGACAATTTTTAGAAACTTTATATGCTTGTATATATATATCCTTGCAAATACTTGTACGAATGCAAGAAAATTTTAGTAAAACCTTTAATCACAGTGTCTTGTCAGTCGTCTTTAAAGCAACCTGTATAAAAGAAGAACTGCTACCCAAATACGCAAAAGCCACACACATATACACACACACGCATATATATAGTGGGATTTCGTTGCAGACGACAAATGAGAGTTCAGTAAACTAAAAAGTTGCTCAACTTCAATGGACACACATGTATCTCTCAAGGCCTGCAGGTGTTTTGCAAATTTTTATAAAGGTGGAATATATATATATATATATATATATATATATATATATATATATATATATATATATATATATATATAACCTTGTTTTGATTACTATAAATTCTACTACTCAATTGTCTACTCAAATTTGTGAAACGTACACCCACGTCGCTTAGAGTTTGATATTATAAAAAGCAACACGATAACAGATATCAATTCAACATTTGTCTTCGATGTCGTCCCATTCTGAAGCCACACACTTTATCCAGCGACCTCTCCATTGATGGGAGCATTTGTGGAACTCCTTTTTTCTCAATCCCTTGGATTTGTCTATTATTAGTATTTACATTAGTCGGACTATTGTCCTCATCTTTGTCGCCATATTTGTCACAACGTTTCGGCCGTTGTACGCTCCGGCCTTCTTCAGGTGGTTGGAATTTCGAACTGAACCCTTTATTTCGATCACTGGGGTAGACTGTTCTAGTTCCACGAGCCATGTTTGATGGATGTCAGTTATCAGTTATCTCCTGCTAATTTTCCCTCTGAAAGTTCTCCACTGCCTTAACCGGGTATTGAACTCACACTCTTTGGGTCTGTCACTGGATCTAACCAACGCCTTTATCCACAGATGGGAATGTCAAAAAACGTATTAGGGCCATTTATACAAAAATAAATTTCTACAATATATATTTATCTCATGAAATAGACGAATGGTATGTCGCAAATGAATGCGAAGTAAAAGTATGAACAGGAAAGATATAGATTTGTTATATATAAATTATTTATATTAAGTAATAAATATTAATATTATTAGCCATCAAGCATTTGTGTGATCAAGTCATTTTCGATTCACGACTGAATAGGCAGAGGGTTGCCCTTTCTTTCTGTGATAAAATGGCTACCATCCAAGGATTTAGAACACTGTCTGTTCTGCTATTCAGCACTGAGAAGGGACAAATTCTTAACTTTAGCAAGGGTATTTACGCGTTAGTGAATTTAATGACCCCTGCTTTGGTTCGAACTCGGATATCCGATTGCCCAGTCCGAGTCGATATCCGTTATTCATTCCATGTATTATCGGAAATACCCGAAGAAATTCCACTCTTTTCCTATTTAATATTTTTTATGAATCAGAATAAATACTTCAAGAATGAATGCATGTTCCACAACGATAAAATATCTACACAAATTCTCTATTGCTTCGTTAACTATTTGATCTTAACAACTTTAACAAAATATTAAAATAACACATATGAATACGAATACATGTCATTATTTAAAAAAGTGGCTACAAATGAAAAGAAAATTGAAAGGTTGTCTATTTTCCTGAAGCAACACTTAAACACTTAGTTCATTCATTCATTTATTCATTCATTATTTATTCATTTATTCACTCATTCAATTATTATTTCATTCATTCATTTATTCATTAATCCGTTCCTTCATTCATTTATTCATTCATTCGTTATTTATTCAGTCTTTTATTCATTTATCCATTTATTTATTCATTTATTTATTCATTTATTTATTCAATCATTTTTTTCATTTTTTCATTCATCCATCAGTTTATTCGTCCATTCATTCATTCACTGATTTATTTATTCTTTCATTCATTCATTCATTCATTCAATTATTATTTCATTCATTCATTTATCCATTCATCCGTTCATTCATTCATTCATTCATTCATTTATTCATTCATTCATTTATTCTTTCATTCTTTTATTCTTTCATTCATTCATTTATTCATTCATTCATTTATTGTTACATTCTTTTATTCTTTCTTTCATTCATTCATTCATTCATTTATTCTTTCATATATTCATTTATTTATTCATTCCTCCATTCATTTATTCATTCATTCGTCATTCATTCATTCATTCATTCATTCATTTATTAATTTATTCATTCATTTATTCATTCATTCTTTCATTCATTTTTATTCATTCATTTATTCATTCTTTAATTCATTTATTCATTCATCTATTCATTCATTCATTTATTCATTTATTTATTCATTCATTTTTTCATTCATTCATTTATTCATCCATCCGTTTATTTATTCATTTGATCATTCATTCATTCATTAATTTATTTATCCATTCATTTATTATTTCATTCAGTCATTCATTTATTTATTCATTTATTTATTCATTCATTTTTTTCATTTCTTCATTCATCCATTCATTTATTCATTTATTCACTCATTCATTCATTCACTCATTCATTTATTCATTCATTCATTTATTAATTTATTCATTCGTTTATTAATTCATTTTTTATTCATCCATTTATTCATCTATTCATTCAGTCATTTATTCATTCATTCCTATTTTATTCATTCATTTTTTCATTCATCCATTCATTTATTTATTCATTCATTCATTTACACATTCATTCATTTTTCATTCATTCATTCATTCGTTCATTCATAAAAAGAAAGTGACTTATATATATATATATATTTCTATCTATGTGCGTAGTCCAACGGGAATGGCCCATTGTTTATCAGAGGTAATGACAGAGCGTAACATTCGTGCTAAGGAAACAGTAGAATTATAATAATATTTAAGTTGCTGAATTCAATCGTGATGTAATTATTCACTTAATAAGGCATATAATATTTGGCAGAAGGAACACCTTTTAACAAAAATACTGAACTACTAATTAATCAAGCAACCAATAAATCCTGATGAATAAGCTTTGATTTGAATTTGAAATGTTTCAGTTAATTTGAATTAACCATTAAAACGTCAATTGTAAAACCGAAGAACTTGCTAGAGATTCTGTTGCCCTGTAGGCAAATTCTTGCTTCTGAATGTGAAATAGGAGTTTGATTTGGTTTTTTCGCTTTTCAAAAATAAACCATACATCTTTATAACTGGCTAATGGCGATGGCATTTAAACGTAATTTAGAAATAAGAGCACTGACTTTTCGAGTTACAAATCAGGCAGAGAATACTTTATTTCTAAACGGTTTACTCTCGCTAATTGAACTGAAACATCATTCCAAAGTCCAAGAGAGAAGATCCTGTTTCAAATAAACCAGGAGTTGACAGAAAAAAAAAAAAACTACCGACCAGAGTAGAATGAGACCTTCTAAGAAAAAATGGAAAATGGCCCTAATTATTAGAGCTAAGTTTTCGGGAATAATTCTGAAGTTACTCGAGTGAAAATGACCAGATATACAATGAGAAGACCTTTGCACATAGAAGAGCCAAGGGTATGCCGACCTAGAAAAAAAGAAAACTTTTTCTAAAGGCTAGGTGTTTGTATGCACAAGTAATCTACTCTAAACGGATATCGATGATAAAAGTGGAATCGGTGAAGTCCAAATACCGTGTTAGTCTGTTGCGTTCATTCATGTAAAAAAGCCATTAGAAAAGACATCTAAGCATTGTAATGACAAAAGTATGCAGGAGTAGGCTTTAAGAAAACTTTATTCAACTGAGGATACAAGGTTCGAGTATACTGTCATTTTATAGTCTCATTAAACAGAAATAGCTCTCTCAAAGAGGAAAGTAACAAAACAAGGCGGAACCACTCTTGATTATCCATGACAACCATATAGTACATATAAATACTGAAATAGTAGAGCAGATATTAATTTCTAGTTTTAGTTAGAAACCATATTTAAAGGAAGAACAACACTGAAATAAATATCAGCTTGAAAAGCGATGGGCTACGTCAGCGCAATATCTGCGCTAAATACACCTCAAGCAACTAAGGTTTCAGGACATGTATTTCTTTGAATACAATAATGAGTAACACATTACAAATTCGAGCTGTCAGTCAGCCATTTGCAAATGATGATAATGAAAAATGCTTTAGCATTTTGAGAGAATAAAATATAGTCATATGTGTTAAAAACTAAATGTTTGGGAGCATTGTGCAAAGAGATTTGCCTGGAGATGTCAAAGTGAGGCTTTCAGTAAAAAAAAAGCACCGTATTTATGACATCAAAAAAAGGATGGCATCGCAGATTTTTATGTTGTTGCTCTTTAAATAGAATAGGAAAATCAGTTCGAGATGAGGGAGTTAAAAAGTAGATGATTGTGAACAACTTGATGTAAACTTGTGTCTGGCAAAAATATGAAGCTTGGTTGGAGACACATGGAAGAAACTGTTTCAAAACATATTCTAAATTAGACACTGCAAAGTGTGCCAGAAGATCCCCGAAAATGAAAACTGTAAGTAGATTTCAAAGAGTTTAGAAATGGTTCCAAATTAAACCATATCAGATGTTGAAATGGGAATAAAAAACAAAATCAAATGCTGATCAATGAGTTGAAGTTTATTCATTTAATATATGGCCAAATAAAACTGTAGATTTTTGTGACAATTAAGTAGGTCACCTAAAGAACAAAGAATTTGAGCTTAAAAATGACTTATGATTGATTATTATGTTCTGTCTTAATTTGGGGATACACTTATTGCTTTGTTTCTTTTGATGACATTCGTTCAAAATTAAATATACATATATATATATATATCTATATATATATATATATATATATATATATATATATATATATATATATATATGTATATGTATATGTGTGTGTGTGTATTTAGGCAACAATCCTTCTTTCATACACATTTCATTGAATACGACAGACAAGGTGGTTTCATTTAGTTTTTTATACAATTTCTCATGCGATCTAATATTTTTTTTCTTTTCGGATAATATTTAAAAACTGTCCGAATGTTCTTTTTATCTGAGCGCTTTCGGCTATACATTTAGCTATTTTCAAGGATTAAATATTTTAACTGTTAAAAAAAAAGTTTGTTGCGTGTATGTCTTATAAAATGTTTTCATTTTTCAAAACACGATATTATGCCCATGTTCAAGTGTTGTTTTTTATTTTATTTTATGAATAAGGCTACCATTATTTTTAGCCTTTTTTGCATGCAGATGATATTATTATATTAGTGTTGTCAACAAGTATGTTACGAATAGTGTCTCCATAAACAGTTAAATGAGAGCTAATTGAGCTTTTATAAATAAAAACACCTTGTCTGTCGTATTCAATGAAATGTGCACACACACACACACACACACACACACACATATATATATATATATATGTATTTATATGTATATATATATATATATGTATGTGTATATATATATATATATATCTATCTATATATATATATGTATTTATATATACATATGTATGTATATACATGTATATATATATATATATATATATATATATATATATATATATATATATATATATATTTATAGGTAGAGTGTGTGTGTGTGAGAGAGAATTAAACAGAATAGAAGAGTATATTGTTTATTTACAAATGAATATGTAAGTACTGTCATCATTATGGGCGCCGAACTATGGTACATCAAGTCGATTCACATTCAAGCCGAGACTGTTGCACCCATCAACTTGGAAAAGGCAGGAGTCGGACTAGCTTCTTTTTTTACACTCAAGAGTACCATGTGAAGCACTCAAAGAACTTATGCAATAACAGTCATACAAACATCAGAAATTCTTCATTCTTCTTTTCTAAACTTAGGGAGTTTTTACTAGTTGTAATTGGAATGGTTTTACGGAAACAAATATCCAGTAAATATAATTTGTTATTATCTCACCTATCTCGCTCTCCAAGGCTATAATTTAAATCGAATTGATACTTGGTGTATTTGTAGCTTTGAAAATAGATTGTTCCAGTTTCAATAAAGTAATAACAATTTTTATTCTCTGTTTACACTGGAAGAAACGGTCTTTTTTTTTCGTTCAGATTACACCTGGCGACGACTGAACAATGAATTGGCCGGACTTAGTATAACAACGGTAAAAACACGTATTCTAGTTGTTCATTTTTTTCGAGAGACTTTTGGTATGTGAATGATAATTCCCAAAATATTTCATTCTGAATATCAAGTTATATCTGACTGTACCAGTGAGATTACTCGAGGGCTGGATTCGAGGAAAATCACACTTTCATATTTTATCCCAAAATGATTTGCATTTCACTGAACTTTACAACTAGCTTCATCGATTATAATTTTCTAAACCTCTTCATAGTCAAAAATAGCTGGGCATATGCTGAAACGACTGCAAATGATAAATCAAAATGATTTTTCAGTTCTTTGAAGACAATTTGTAATACTTCTAACTTTTTTTTTAAGTTCTAATAATCATTTTATTCAGATAAATGACAGGAAACATCGAGTTAGCTGAAAAACCGCACAACAGTGATTTAGAAATTACTCACTTGATTTGAAAGTTGCACGGTTGTTGGTTGTCAATGTTCGCAAAGAAGTGGAAGCTGTTAACGGGAATTCTACAGGGGCTAAAAGGAAAACGCTTGTATAAAGCTCCTAATAAGATCAGGAGGCCACGATTTGTATGAAATGTACACAAAATTAATTTAAATATTTACATCGTTCGGGCTGTTATCCTCATCTTTATTGCCATATTCAAGACATTTCGGCCGTTGTACGTTCCGGCAGCCTTCAGGGTCTGCCTCTATTTCTGAGATGAGGTATTGTAACTATTTACACTATTTATATTGTTCGGACTGTTGTCCCTTGTCTTTACTGTCCTGTTCACGACGTTCCGGCCGATGTACCCGCCGGTTTTATTCCGGATCTGTTTCTATTTTTGAGATGAGCCACCGTAAGTATTTACACCATTTATATTGTTTGGCCTGTTGTCCTCATCTTTATTGTCATATTCATGACGTTTCGGCCGTTGTATGCTTCGGCATTCTTCAGGATCTGTCTATATGTCTGAGATGAGGTATTGTAACTATTTACACTATTTAAATTTTCAGCATTTTGTCTTTATCTTTGTTGCCATATTCACGACGTTGTACACTCTGACCCTCGTCAATGGATATACGTTGGAATTTCGAACTACGTAGTCTAAGTGCATAGACAGATAACTCATTGGATAAAAGCCTTGGTTGAAGTAATCAGAAAAAATGTCTTGATCCAAAGTATTGCGAGTTCAATACCTAGCTACAGGAGAGGTGAACAAAAACTTGGAGTGTTGAGGAACTAAAGGTAATTAACTGAAACTGAGATATCAAAAATAGGCATGGCATGTGGAATAAGAAATTAAATAAATTGCAGAATATAAAAAAATAAAAAATTAAGACTGCACTCATTTTGCATAGATAAAACATTTCGTAATGTCAGTTATAATTGTAAGTACTCTTTTTTTTAGGTATTTCTTCAATATGTCTATGATAACCTTTTCCAATCAAACCGAGGGCTTCAGATACAACTGGACTTATTGGTTTTCTCATGTACCACTTTTTTATATTTCCACTTCTAGATCCTAGTATCTTGATAGATTTT
Organism: Acanthosepion lycidas; assembly: GCA_963932145.1. Taxonomy (NCBI): domain Eukaryota; kingdom Metazoa; phylum Mollusca; class Cephalopoda; order Sepiida; family Sepiidae; genus Acanthosepion; species Acanthosepion lycidas. Next base: position 2,911,011 of record OZ010605.1, read on the forward strand.
TGAAGATCTTGGAATACACATTGCGATCTATAGGGACCATCATGTCAAGAAGAAAACACATTCTGTTTTTGTGACCATTAATCACGATGTCTAGATTTTGATCTGTCTGTAATGGTTGTCCGTACAATTTGTTACACGTTCTGTAACCGAGTTTGGGTTCTGTTCAAACCAGGTTCTTGTTTAGTTCCCGTAAAACTTGCCTATTTTACAGTACAGATATCGGCCCACTCTATCATGTCGCCATTTATACTGTGTGGTCGCTAATAATGTGCAATATCGTCAATTGTTAGTGCAAATTATCTGGATTTCGGGTTAACACAATTTTTCAGTATGTGTGCTTGGTAATTTATAGTTAGCAAACAATGGACATGTGCAGCTAGTTTAAAACTTTCGCTTGCAGTTTTAACCCTGTACTACGTAACCAGTAATGAGTACGGCAGTGGATTGAATATGAAGAATCTTATCTTGGCATCGTTTTTGCATTTGTTATCTAGCTTTTATTTCTATTTTAGATTCCTCGCCAACCAGTAGGTGTATTATGGTTGATTTTCAATTTTTCAGGCATTTGAAATTCCCTTTGGAATTTATTGGCTTCCTTTATAATTGAAGTTTCTTTCTTTCTTTCTTTCTTTCTCCTTCTTCTCCTTCTTCTTCTTCTTCTTCTTATTATTATTATTATCTCTATCTATAAAAGGCAGGGTGTATGTGTGTGTGTGTGTGTGTGTGTGTGTGTGTGTGTGTGTGTAACGAATGCAAGGCCGCAATTTTCGACGGATTTACACCAAAATTTACATGCACATGCTCCAAGTTAGCAATAAGGCCAAGAACAACTTTGCATTTCCCAACTCCCATCGATAGTGGAAATAATCGATTTTTTCATGATTCTACGGCAGTTTTCATATAGTTTGTGGCCATTTTCTACTGGCCAGAGTGAGAGCCTGTAGCTGGCTGCAACGAATCGACAGGAAGATTTTATTGGCCAGCGTGAGAGCCAACAGCTGACTGACACGAATTTTAACTAGCATGCTAGCATGCAAAAAAAAAAAAAAAAATCGATAGCTGCATTCGTCACAAGTGGGAAAAATTTAAATCTGCATGACACTTTACTCCAATTGGCTCATTCGCTTGCTTAAACTCAACGTCGATTCTGATTCCGCAGAACTGGGTTATTTGTGTGAAAAATATTTGTTGTTAACATTCTTTTTTCACTCGGTTTTTCCAGTTATGAGTCCTTTTTTAACGCTGATTGTTTTGTGTTCATTTTGTTTAGTTCTTTTTTCGTAACTGATTTAATGTTTAGTATAGAGCTTAGAAAAAATTTGCAGTGTGAGATAGGCAAGAAGTTAGGCATGTAGCAACATCAGCACGGCAAAGGGCACTGCTTTAAAGGCAAGGATGGGCCAAAATATTTTAAGTCAAGTGATAGCGATTTCTGTATGAGTCGTACGATTTTTGAATTAAGCACCGGCAACGCCGGGCCATACTGCCAGTTATTAGATATTCTTTCTCAAGCTTTTTCGTTTTCAACAGGATTTCTTTCATAATGGACCTTGTACATCAAATCATACGATTACGATTCGGTGTTAAGAATACGTGTCAGCCAAAAAAACTCAGATCGCACAAGTGACAAGATACCAGGCTTAAAACCGATGTTGTTATTATTATTTGTTAATCATTTCATTTCTAGTAAGGAGATAATGCCACTAAGGCGAAAGTGTTGACTGAGAGAATGAGAAGAATTTATCGATAATAAAGGACAATGAAAGTACAGCATTTAAGAAGACGAACATGACGATTGACATTGCAAATGTAATTTTCTGAATATCGTAGCAAGTAGAGAATCAAGAAACTAGAAAACAGTTTCATAGGCGAGAAGTGCGAGAAAAGGAACTTTTAGAATGTAAGTAACGGTTTCTAACATTAAAACAAATGTTTCAACATTAAAACAGTGAAACCAATTCGCCTATTTGCTTAAATTCATACGATCGATGTGTGAAGCAGGAGAAGTCATGATAACAATAGCCATGTAAAATTTTATAGTAGGAAGGTACGTCATGGCATTAGACGATAACTGAAGTCGAGATGTCAGGTTAGGATCGATGATATTAGAGACAAACCCAATATAAGATGTACAGAGGAGAGGATTCTGACGAGAAATATTCTCTGAGACAACAGAGGCAAAGAACATTCTTAGCAGCAGACCTGGCAATTAATTCAATATAATCACTTCTCTTTATTTAAGTACAAAACGTAAGAAGAATAAGGCGCCATGCTTTGCTCTCTTAGAGGTTAATAAGGCAATAAAGCCACTAAGATGCGAATGATTACTAAGCGATAGAATATATATAAAAATATAAAAGAGAGCGAAAAATACAGGATTTAAAAAAAAAAAAGAAGAAAATGACACTTTATTTTGCCGTTATAATTTTGAAGATCAAAAGATGATTGAAAATCAAGGAGGGCCGGGTTATATTTTCACAAGTAGGAAGTGTAAGAGAAGAAACTGTTCGCATAGAACAGGTTACATCTGTAATTTTAACTGTAAAATGATGAGATCTATCCATACTATGACTATGACACTGCTGCTTATTATTATTATTATTATTATTATTATTATTATTATTATTATTATTATTATTATTATTATTTTCTTTGATTTCTGGCGTTTACACATTTCTTTCCGGGTCCCGCCCAGAGAGCTAAGATTAGAAATGGCATCATGACACTTTCCACTGACAAGGTCCTTGTATTTTGACAGCTTTTTGAATATCTTCAAAGATACATTGCAGTCAGCAGGGACTGCCATATCAATAAGGAGGCACATTTTGTTTGTGGTCTTTAATAACAATATCTGGGCGGTTGGCTTTGATTGTTCTGTCAGTGTGTATTGTGTAGTCCAATAGAATTGTAACAGGTCCTATCCACCGTAACCGGGTCTGGGTGGTGTTCATACCTTATTATTATTATTATTATTATTATTATTATTATTATTATTATTTCTTCCCCGCCTCCTCTGCCTCCTTCTTTTTATTATTTTGTAGAAATGCTAATATCAAACAAACTGATGTAGACAAACCCCGTACCCACCAGTGGCTATCTAGTGCAGGGTTAAATGCTGAAACAGAAGGTTTTATTCTTGCTGCACAGGACCAATGCTTACTAACAAGAAATTACCAAGCACCCATACTGAAAAATTGTGTTGACCCCAAATGCAGATACTGTGCCGATTATCCAGAAACTATTGGCCATCTTGTATCAGGATGCATGGTGTTAGCCTCCACCGAATATAAACCTCGGCATGATAGAATTTGCCAATATCTGCATTGGAAAATATGCAATTTTTTCGAGAAAGAAAAATGCAAGAAACTGTTTTTTACATCACTCAGAGAAGAAAGCAGACATTAGGAATACCGAATAGATTTTTCCATTTTTACAGCCATCTGGCACAATCTGCTTACACATTTCTATCATAAAGTATTTGAGAAAGTCTACAAACCAACCGATGTCCATAAAAGTAGATAATGAAGTGAATACTATTTCGCAAAGACGGTTTTATATGCTTTCTCATTCTATCTCTCTCTCTCTCTCTCTCTCTCTCTCTCTCTCACTCACTTTGGCTCACAAGGGAACGTGGAGGAATGGAAGGATAAATAAAAAATTTAAAAAAAGACAGAAAACCGCACAAGGAGGAAGGAAAACAGTGGATTTGATTATAAATTTAGATATATTTGATATTATGAAATCGAATAATTTCAAATAATGGAAAGAAAGAAAATGTTTGTAGCAAATCATTTAAGATCAATTAAATTATTGAGACCAAAACCATTTATTATGGTTGCCATACGAAACAGCCGAAAGGGTCTTAACTAAATTCTACGCACGCTGACATATTCACAGATAAAACAAAAACCAAGTATCAGTATATAAATTTGTGTATCTGTCTTCTTTGTCTGAATATGCGTGCAATTTTTAAAACTGTTTTGCGGGAATATAATCATATTTACACAAACATACGAAACCATGAAAAAACAAAAAAACAAACATATACAGGGTGCGATCGATAAATTGCCGTCTACATTACGCGATCATGAAAATAATACTGACTTCTCATTTAAGCAGATATATTTACTAAAAATTACCAAAAAAATATCTTGAAATACCAAAGATTAAATTTATTCAATAAAAGCGCCATTGGATTCAACCACGGCCTCGCAATCTTCTGCTACTCTTCTGGACGGCCTCCTTGTTTAAGTTGGTGAATGCTGCTATAATGTTTACCGTCAGTTTTCTTTGGCGTTACAAGGAATTTTGTTGGTCTCTCCCTCAACTACGCCCCGCACATAATAAAGAAGGGTTTTGCAGTTTGGAGAGATATATGGTCAGATGTAAGGGGTAATATGGTCGCAGAAATTGTCATACAGCCATGACAGTGTTCTTCTATTTGTCATGGTGCAGAGTCCGATTGCCAGGCATAGCTTCTTCCAGAATCCACCCTATTGGCCCATGGCAACACTACCTGCTCAATGAAGATATTTCTAGTGGAGTAAATTGCATCATAGTGCTCTTTTTCTCACAGATGGTTCCCAATTGAGTTTACTATATTATATAGTTGACAAAAGCAAAAACTAACAACACGCATGCGCGAAATTAATTATAAAAAATTGCGACTAAATTTTGAAATGTCCATATGCTTTAAAAACCTTAGTTAGAACGTTGTTATTTTAAACTTTCTTCTGTAAACATTTTTTAAAAATTGTGCAGTATTCATATTCGATTTTATTAAGGATCGGTTTCAATTTTTTGCTTTAAGAATTTTTAGTTTATGTTTGTTTTCATGAAAAAGTATAGTTGTATTTTTACTTCCTCTGACTTTTATATCCTTGAATTTAAAGTGTGCAGTGCATTAACTTTCAGATGAAAACAAAAATTTTGTCTTAGGACAAAAGACAACACGCTGGTGATGACAATGTGCTAATGTCGAAAATACTCGGAATAAATGAATATGTATCAATATGGTAATTTACATTCATAAGGATACTAAGAAGCTTGTCCGTTAATGTGAGACGATCGTATTGAAAATAAGCAATGTTATTCAATGAGTTATGTCTTAATGAAAACATGCTGCCAACATATAAGTAATATATATATATATATATATATATATATATATATGAAGAAATATGAAAACATGTTGCCAACATTATATATATATATATATGTGTATATATATATATATATATATATATATATATATATATATATATATATAGTTTAATATATATATATATATATATATAGTTTAAAAGAGTGCTATATTTATAGGATAAAGTGCTCACTATCAGAGATAGAGTGCATGTACATATAAAAGTGAACATTGAAGGCATCAGTCAGAAGCGACTGGCTATTTCATGCCAGACGCAATCGTCATGCCACGACTGTTGGGTTTTTCTCGACTATTTATATATACGGGTCACTGGTGCATTGTGGGTAGTCGGTTCTGGCGGTTATTTTGGCGGGGTGTGATTTGTTTATTTATTTCTATGTTTATTTGGGTTATTTTTTTCTTTATTTTACTTGTTTTCACTTTTTTAATAAATTTTTATATATTTATTATTTTTTTCGGTTTTCGATGTTATATTAACGTAGTAAAATTTTTTTGAGATTTGTTTACATCATTTATTTAATAGTTTGTTTTGGTTTGAGAAGATAAAGCTATTTTTTGTCGAATTTTTGGAGTGATTGTTCTAGTCTATTCTCTTATTTTGGCGTGGCAGTGTTTAATGTGTTTATTATTTAATTTCTTTATTTCGATTGATTATTTTTATTTGTTTTTGGTTATTTATTTTTATTTTTATTTATTGTAGCGGTTATTTGAGCGGAAGTTGTTAGCTTATTTGTTTATTTATTTATTTGGATTAATTTATTTTACTTGTTTTTTCTTATATATTTATTTTTTATTTTGTATATTTTTATTTACACTTTTCTGTTTTCCATTTTTTTGTAACATAGTAATTTGTTTTTGACCGTTATATAGCAGTTATAAGTATTTTTATCTTCCAATTATTGAATTGATTGTTGTAGTCTATTCTAATGTTTATTTTGGCGGAATTGGTTTGTTAATTTCTTTATTATTTACTTTATTTATTTTGATTGACATATTTTACTTGTTTTTTGTTTATTTTTTTTATTATTATTTATTCTATTTCTCTATTCTAACAGGAACGGTATGTTAATTTTTTTATTATTTGCTTGGGTTAATTTATTTTAATTGTCTTTTTTTATTATTTTGTTTATTTTTATTTATTCTTTTCAGTTTTTGAATTTGTTTAACGTAATAAAAATTTGTTGTCATGTCTGAATTTTAATTTAGAATATATATATATATATATATATATATGTGTGTGTGTGTGTGCGCGTGCGTATGTGTGTGCGTGTGTGTATGTGTGTGCGTGTGTGTATGTGTGTGTGTTTGTATGTGTGTGTGTGTATTTAAGCAGCAAATTCTCTTTTAGGCATGTTTGATTGAATAATTTACAGACATATATCTGCTTATTTTTAATAAAATTCGTTCATACTCAAGAATAACCTGCCGTGTATTGATGTTAAAGAATCAGAGAATTGTGCTAAAGCTGTTTACATGTATTTTATTTTAATTTCCTAAGTACTTTTGATCTTCTTCCAAGATCATATTCAGGGGGCAAATGGTACAAAACGATATGATGTTCATTAGTATAAGTTGTGCGTTGTTATCCATTACTGTAGTTTTTCCAATATGCTTTTAAATACAAAATGGTTGACAATGTGCTGAGCGTTCATTACAACGTGAAAAATTATCCATTATGGAATTTTATTTCTTTGTCACAATGTCATGATTATGCTGCATGAAAGGGTGAAAAACTGTTCCTTTACAAGCAATTCAGAACATTACTGGAGTATTCCTAGTTAATTCTGTTCAGTGCCGGTTTTAATTTTTTAATAAAAATTCCTTCTAGTATTTGTAATCTAGATTTGTAGTTTTCATGGTGTAGGATAGTTGTGTTGTCGATTATTAAATTTTATATTGTGAATGTGGACAGGAAAGTTGTTGTAGATGTCTCGCAACAGACGAATGGTCAAACATCTGTTATATAAGCCTACTTGATAGTATACCCAACATATATATTTGTTTTTTGTTTTTTTGTTTTTTTTTAGTCGGAGATACATTCTCCCAGGGGACATTTAATTTGGTATATAATGTTGGTTTATGTAATACATCAGTTGGTGCGGACGAGTTATTAAGAATAATTAATTTGGTTGTATGATATTTGTTACAATATATTATTAATTTTATTTTATTAATTTACTATTGCGTGCAAATGTATATATATATATATATATATATATATATATATATATATATATATATATATATATATATATAAAGTGCATACTTGCATATATATAAATATACGCATATAGACACACACACACACACTTATACGCACACACACTTACACACATATATATATATATGTGTGTGTGTGTGTGTGTGAAAAGTGTGTGTATATAAATATAAATAAATATATATATGTATAATTATTTATATATTATATGTGCTGTACTTATTAGAAAGCGCTCAATATCAGAGACAGAGCTAACAAACTCACATCTATCCAACCATATATATATATATATATATATATATATAGAGTGAGTGAGTGAGTGAGTCAGTGAGTCGGAACATTTTATAAGTGATTAAGTCTGTTCCTATCATCCAACTTCGAGCCAATTATTGCGGGTTCAATCCTAGCTTGGCGCAGCGTTAAAATTGGCATGAATCCAGATTTAGCAAAAAGGCGCAAAATATTAACCAGGCTTGGTCTTGGTGTGCCAATATTCGTTACTACATCCATAACATTACTTATACATCCGATTCTGAGAGACATTTTTAACTTCCTTTGTTTATATTTTCTAGTGACATTTGATTCTTTCGTTGCTTCCTATCCGCTTCCTTCCCTGCGCAGGATGACGGCATTCTGTTTTAGCCTCGTATAAACACAAGTCTTCCCCACTCCTAAGGAAACATCTTTGCAAGACACACCCTCAGCAATTTGACTACATCAGTGCGTCGGCACCATTCACTTACAGAGAACATCATCACATGGCTCATTCGTCACAACACCACACACTTAGCACATCGATACCCCAGGCTCTACTTTCGGGTTTCCGGCACTCCTGACGCCTCAGCCTACGCCCTCTGCAAAACAAAGGTTACCAAAGGAACATTTTCGCTGCGGGTAAAACAGATTTGACGTATGCATGTTTGCGAAGTGGTTTAATAGAATTCTTAGAACCCAACCTTTATCAAAATATGCTCATGTCTCAGAGAAAAGAGTATGTTGATGTAGATAAAATATCTATTTAGAAATCACGCAGCGAAACACTTAAAGTGAAGGGACTTAATACAGTTTTGCCAAAACCCTAGCCTTGTGTCAGAAATTTTGACAGATCTATGCAACAATGTAGAAAATTAGAAAGCATATCTATATTATAAAACCTAAACATCTTTCTCTCTCTACATATATATATATATATATATATATATGTGTGTGTGTGTGTATGTGTGTGTGTGTGCGTGCGTGTATGTCGTTGGATGCCTGTGTGTATCGATATGTATGAATATATCTATAATTATGTCTGCAACAGTCAGTTTATATCTATCTATCTACATGTGTGCGTATGCATATATGTGTGTATAGATATGTTTCAATATATATAATCATGTCTGCCACATTCCATTCATATCTATCTATCTGTATGTATGCATGTATGCATGTATGTGTATATGCAAATCTTCATATATATGTATATCCAAATCTTCATATATATGTATGAATCTCTCTCTCTGACTGTATGTATGAATCTCTCTAACTGCATATATATATATATATATATATATATATATATATATATATATATATATATATATATAGTTATGTCTTTCACGATCTGTTAATATCTATCTATCTATCTCTCTATCCATCTATCTATCCATCTATCTATCTATCTATCTATCTATCTATCTATCTATCTATCTCTCTCTCTCTCTCTCTATATATATATATATATGCGTGTGTGTGTGTAGTTATGCGTATCCCAGTTTTCATATGCATGTATGTATATATGTATCTATCGCTCTCTCTCTATCTCTTTCATTAAATAATATAGACAACTTGTCTATATTATTTAAGGAAACATACTTTAATATATATATATATATATATATATATATATATATATATATATATATATATATATATATGGATATATGGATATATAGTTATATCTATATAAGTCTGTTCGTAACTACCTATGTATACAATTCGCTTTCCTAAAGTGTTTTCTCTTTTCAGACACTGATAATGGCTGTATTTTTTCTGAACCGGAAATGCTAAAGAAATCAAATAAAACTAAAAAAAATACGACAACAAAAACACACCATTTGATATCCTTAAAAGCTAATATTTACGCATGAAAAATGGAGATATAAAATGAACAAATACAAAAAGAATACGTATATTCAAACATACAACGCGCAAAAAATTGTTCGTTTAGAAGGAATGTAGATTTTGTTATCGTTGGACCTGCTGAGAAAGGTTTGGCAAATTTTAACAATAGTTTATTAAGGTATTTTAATTTAACCATTTCAAACCAAGTAAGGTGATAAAGCCACTAAGAATTATGAGATTGCTGAGAGAGAAAGAAAAAGTGAAACATTAATAAGGAGAAAGGAATTAAAAGATCATGGACCAAAATTGAAAAAAAAAAAAATTAAAATTATACTTGTACCTACATTTAAAATTTTAAATGTCGGTGTTTAAATGATAGCTAGAAGCCGGGAGAGTATTCCGTCGAAGAGAAGTGAACATCAAATAACTATCAGATTATCTCTCTGCATCTAGTTATTACGACAGTAAAATAATAATAGATTGTTGCCAATCGAGTATCACACTTCAATTCCTGAAGTCATGTATCAGAGACGAAATGTCACTAGAGCAATTTTCAGAAAAAATATTTTCAGAAAAAGCGAGACAGAGGATGGAAATCGACAGAAGTGGTGATACCATATCAGGACCAATGACATTGCAATAATCCCGATATATATAACAGAACAACGGACTAGATGTGGTACCAGTTTTCAATATAGGGAGTAATTATAGACTTATAAATATTCAAGATACTGGCGAAGAATAATTGGAAACACATTGTGAACAAACATTCCCAGTAGCAAACCTAGAAATTTGACTCAATATAATTAAAACACTTCACACCAGTAAACAAAATGTGACCGTAAAAATGAAATGAGTTACTCTCCTATAGGTTGGCATCAACCATACTTACTGGATCAATTATTCAGACGATAATAAGCTCTACCAATAACCTTCCACGAACTACCACTCCACGGAAAATATTTTCGCGAGCAATTCGAATTGAAAGAAATATCGAATCGAGTGCAATGGTAACTAGAAAGTAGATTGAATATTAGCAGTTACCACCCCAGTTACTGAAATATATTAGGTTGGTGCAAAATAATGACGTAATAATGTCGTTTTTTGACGTTAAAAAATACGTCAAAAAACGACATTATTACGTCATTATTTTTGCACCAACCTAATAATTGGTGATTATCTGCACTGAATTTGGTTTCTTCTTCTTCGTTTATATACCGTGTACCTTCAGGTCGTAGACGATCATGTCTCTCCACTTTTCTCTATCCCTTGCAACACTCAGTAAATTTTGTCTCTTTGCTATTTCTCCCAGATCCTGTTCTATCATTCACTTGCTTAAGCCCGCTAGATATGTTACACGTTACTTTCCCTTGTCTGTCTTTCCCTCTCATCACCTTGTGAGTATCAGATTCTTCAGCCATCCTTTCTCATTACGCGTGCCAGAAATTTCAGTTGCCTCTCCCTGATGTAAATTATAAGCTTCCTCCTTGTTTGCAACCTCTCCAAAAACCCGTCGTTCCTCACACGCCCAGTCCATGATATCCTTTGCATCCTTCTGTAGAACAGTACCCCGGTTGACTCGAGTCTCGTCTTCATCTTTGAGGAGACATTCCAACATTCGCTTCCGTAAAGGAGGACAGTTTTAATCACCTGTACTATAGCACTCGTTGAATAGACTGGTTAACACATGAAAAATAAATTGGTTTGGTTTGGTTAAATGGGTTATTTAATACCGACAAAAATTTGAATGCTGGAAATATTTTTTCCAAAAATATATTGCTGGTAATATTTTTCCTTCAAACATGTATTATTGGTAATATTAATTTTCTTCAAAAACGTATTGCTGGTGATAATTTTCCCTCAAATATTTATTGGTGGTATTAAAAGCTATTTTTACACGTTCATAGTGTTTTGCCACCAGTTTGTGGGCTAACTATTTGTCCATAGTTGGGACCCTAACAGGTGCTATCTAACCTAGTCAGGGTGGAGCTAGGAACACATGTAATTAAGAGATGGTTCCACGCTCCTCAAAACCTCCTGAACAGAGGGGGCCTTGCCGATGTAGTTTATCATCTTACCATACGACGCGGATAAAGTTTATCTTCATCCACAGGACGGATAAAATTTAAGGAAAATTTTTGGAGAAATAATTTCTGTTAATTAACGTTCATTAGCCTTTCTTTAAGCTGCTAACAAAAAATATTTATGGTCATTGTTTTAGAAAGGGTCCCCGGTTTAAAATATCGATCTAGTGCCAAATCGGTCCCTGAATTGAATAGATTGGCATAAACATACTCGTCGTCTATCTGTTTGATATTACTGTGCTTTAATGGCACATTATTTTACGTTTCTATAATTTTTAAGAACCTGAATAGTCATGGTTCTCCAGAACATCCTCTAATTGGTAGCTCTAAGTACTGTTTTTCCCCTTTACTATCCGTCCCAAATTCTGTTCAGGTTTCCGTTCAGTAGATCAGTCGATATTTCCATCTTCTTCTCCTAACTTCAATATGCCTGCTAGAGTCTAATATCTCTAAGAGTTTTCTCATTAAAAAATTCATTTTTCACCTTTGCGTTCAACGTAGAAGTGTTCTTTTTGTTCCCATTTTCTTTAAAACTTTCCCTTTGGTCATATGTTCTCTCTATAATATTGTCCATATCATTTTGTAGAATCACAACTGAAGTCTACTCTACATTTGTGAAAACATTATCGTACATTGACTATTATATAGGAGGATTATTATGAGGATTACATAGCAAGTCATCGCTCTTTTCTTCGTTTCTAAAGAAATTTTCCTGTCCCAGATATTGTAACTTCTCCAAACGATTATTTCTTACAAATCATTTTTTGTTTGTCATAAACTCCACTTCATCTGTATATATTATACAGTGGTAATATGCACTGGTATTTGAAACCGCATACTCGGTAAATCAATATTTTTTAAACATTTTACCGCGAGCAAGGAAATAAAATCCCTAATGTAAAGGGTTATTGAGTTTGAGGGGTTTAAGTAAAAGAAAATATTATTAACAAGAGAGAACAATAAAAGTACGGGTTTTAAGATGATAGCAGATAACGACTGAGGTCGGATTTAAATTTTCGAAGATCATACTTGGGTGGAAAGACAAGGAAGTAGAAGAGTGTTTTGCCTCTCGCATTTTATATGAACCAAATAAGATTTTAAAATAAACTGATAGATATTGCGTGTCACATATTTTTCTGTGCTACGTCCTTTCAAGACCTTAGTGATTATAGTTTTCCACAGCTTCCAGTACGTCCTGGGTATGACAGTAAACTACATCCGTGTCCTGGGTATGGCGATAAACTACATCCAACAGCAAGGCCTCAGATAATGTTTTCGGAAAAAAAATGTTGCCAGCTATACGTTTTTGAAACAATAATGTTGCCAGCTATACGTTTTTTGGAAAAAATAATGTTGCCAACTATGCGTTTTTTTTTTAAATAATGTTGCCAGCTATTCGTTTTTTGGAAAAAGTAATGTTGCCAGTTATGCGTTTTTTAAAACAACAATGTTGCCAGCTATGTGTTTTCTGAAACAACAATGTTGCCAGCAATACGTTTTTTCGTAAAAACAATGTTGGCAGCTATACGTTTTTGAAAAAAAAAATGTTGCCAGCTATATGTTTAATAATACCGTATATTTAATATATATATATATATATATATATATATATATATATATATATATATATATATATATATATACATACACACACACACACACACATATATATATATACATATATATATATATATATATATATATATATATATATATATATATATATATATGCCTTGATTTGGCATTTAATCACCCACAGTGGTTGATATGCCATAAAACCTAACCAACCAACCAACCAACAGCTTCCAGTCTCTGTTTTACTTTTAGTACATTTTGACTGTATATTTGCTTTTTGCTTTTTTGTAACCCAGTTATATAAATTCGTAGATTACTAGCTGTCTCCACTTGCTTTTCTTGTATTAACTATATCATGTGAGTTTTGAATTCTCCAAGCCCTCTTTCCTCACTATGTCGCAGAAATTTCTGTTGATTTTTCCCATTTTAATATCTATTTCCTACGATCTTCAAAACTTTCCTGTTTTTCCAGGTATTCTAGGCAGTTGTTCGGTGCATATTAACCCAGAACCCGCACCGACCAAGAGAGATTTTCGACACCAAACAGCGCTTTGTGTCTCTCGCTCTCTTATTAATATTTGTTTTCTCCTACCTACATTTATATACATTACAAATTAACCTAAGCACAGATGACGATTAAACGGTGACATTTTTTTTTGCGAATTTTGACGTCATTTTAGCTTCTTTTATTTGTTCAAATTTCATAATTCATCGCCCTTTTACAGACAAGCAAGTTTCTCCAGGTCAACTGCTGATGTACTGACGATAATTAGGAAATAAATCTATCGAACTTTATATAAAAATGCTGAAGAACGTGCTGAAGCTTTGGACATCTCGGAAGCTTTCGACAAGGTTTGGCATGAAAGTTTTCTCTACAAGCTGAAAAGTTCCGGTGGCTCTTTTACTGATCCAATATTTTCTATCGAGTCGTAAAAGGAAAACAATCTTTAACGGCCATTTTTTCTGTTCCATTCATATAAATGCAGGTGATCTTCAGAATTACATCCTTGGTGATAATTTCTTTTTGAATTTCATTTACAATTATTGAGTGGAGTGGTAGTTCGAGGAAGGTTATTGTTGGGGCTAATTATTTTCTAAATAATCTTCCCGATGACATCACATCTTAGTATCTAGACTCATAAAACAACCATTTACTCTAGTCTCGATAGTTAGTCTGACCAGTTTCATAAGGTCAAAATGGCAACTGATATCCAAAACGGCCTTCACTATCTTGTTAACTTGGGCAATGGATGGCTTGTTAGTTTTAACGCCCCCAAAACTAAACGGTTCTGAATCATCTTCCAACAGCATGGCTGAAGTTTACTTCCAGGAGTACATCTTCTAGGGTTAACATTCTCTCTTAATATACAGTAGAAAGACTATATTGATTTAATTGCTAGGTCAGCTGCTAAGAAACTTTGCTTCACCGTGTAGTGCGATTTTCGCTCCAGAATATATCGTCCATATCTATAAGTCTACTATTTGTCCATGCTTATAATTTTGCTGCCACATATGCTCCGGTGGTCATTCTAGATATCTAAATCTCCTTGATAAAATTCAGTGAAGAATCAGCATTATTACTTGTCTTGATCTGGCATCTCCGCTTCAATCACCTTCCCACCGCCGAAAGATTGCCTCGCTTTGCATTTTTTTATAAATACCTTCATGGTAATTGTTCGGATAAGTTCTTCGCTATACTGACCAGATTCTTTGAATTTAACCGTAGTACTAGACTAGCAACGACGTCTTACCAATTTGCAGCTCAGTTATTTAGAGGTAACCGTATATTCTATGCTGAAAGTTTGTTTTCTCGCGCTTCTCGATTGTGTAACGCCCTTCCGACTTCAATGCTTCCCAGACAATTTTAATCTACACTATTAATCGTTGTTTAATGTCCTCCTGATTTCTCTCCATTGTTCTCGCTCCTTAGTAATGTTTCCGTTTCTAACTTTTCCACACCCAGTAAGCCCTCAGTGGCTGTATTCCCTTGTACGGGGTGAACTCGATTAAAACGTATTATACGAGAATTTGTTCTCCAAGAAAAAAAAAAAAAAAAAAACTGTGATAAATTTCAATAACAAGAAAAATCTAATTGATGTTCCCTCAAGGACACATGGCACAGTGAATAAAGTCGTTGGTTAGATCCAGTTACAGACCCAAAGAGTGTAAGTTCAATACCCGGTTAAGGCAGTGGAGAACTTTCAGAGGGAAAATTAGCAGGAGATAACTGATAACTAACATCCATCAAACATGGCACGTGGAACTAGAACAGTCTACCCCAGTGATCGAAATAAAGGGTTCAGTTCGAAATTCCAACCACCTGAAGAAGGCCGGAGCGTACAACGGCCGAAACGTTGTGACAAATATGGCGACAAAGATGAGGACAATAGTCCGACTAATGTAAATACTCTAATTGATGGTGTCAAACATTTCCGAAAAAAATTATTGATTTATTTAAGATTGAATGATCTCTTATGAAATATCTCTACTTTGTATTTAGGAACGCTAGAATTATTTTCAGTTTTTCATTCATTATTCTGCATAATAAGGTTTTAATAAAATGTGTATTTTATATGAATACTACCATATGAAAATTTAAATGGGGTAGAGAAGAGTATCCTGTAGAATAGATTCCGGGGCCCTGGTAACACAGATTCGGTGTATGTGTGTAGGCAGAGACATCGTAACTCTTCCGGCTCTGGATCGAACTGCATCTTTGTCGCTTTAAGTCTCTCCTGTAAGGTGACTTTTTAGTATTCACTATGATATTGAAGATTTGATAAATTATAGCAGCCCAGTACACTTTTAAGAAATTATTTCTATTAGGTTGGTGCAAAAATAATGACGTAATAATGTCGTTTTTTGACGTTAAAAATACGTCAAAAAACGACATTATTACGTCATTATTTTTTCACCAACCTAATATCTTAGTTTTGACAAAGAATCTGTCTCTTTTTCGATACACTTTCGAATGTCTACAACACTCAGATACTTATAGTTTTTGTACCTGCATAATCCTGACGTCTCCGATCAGCAGTTTCCACTATGAGCTCCCTCTTTTGCTAACAGGCATGGATGCCATCTTCTTAAAGTTAATGGTTAGCCCTTTCTCGTTGATTTCCATTACCACATTTTCTAACAGTTTTTTTATTTTATTTTCTTTCTGAGTCTGCCATCAAAACAGTGTCATCGGCGTATCTCAAACTGTTAAGATTATATTGGACAATAATCAATCATGCTACGTTTTCTTGTCTTCTTAGGATCGTCTTGATGTATCGGTAAAGTAAATACAGCGAGAAAACATTTATTTCTCTTACTCCACTTTCTATATTTGTGTAATCACTGAATTTGTTCTTTATCTCCATGTAGGCGTTTTTGTTTCCTCTCAATGCTACGGATTACTCGAACGTTTTCCCCGTGTAATCACATGTATAAATATAGATTAGATAGATTGAACGATAGACTGATACGGAGGGAAATGGATCCACACGTTCGCACACGCACCAAAACCACCCACACTGGTATGAAAGTTTGTATAACGAATATATAGGCTTGCTCATCGCATTTTTCGGGTTAAATCGCTTCCTCTATAATTGTGTCAATCTTTACAGTAATTCCTGCCTACCGACCGTTAAAAGCAAAGTCCCGCTCAGTGAGATCCCGTTTCCTTGGTGATACATTTACACTGCATTTAAAAGAGAAAGATCTGAATATTTTATGATGCCTGTACCGTGTCTAAAAGAATGAACATTTTTGACATCTTCTTTAACATCATCTTATACTTTTGTGTACTGTCTACGATCGGCTTTTCCGTTCCTTCTAAAATCTACTTCGTCTCTATATTTGTTGTGTTGTCTTCCCTTATTGTGAACTCTTCTGCTTACTATAACGTAGTACAAAAGTAAGCATCGGGGGTGAGGAGCGGGGCTATAGCCTGTTGAACTGTCGAACTGTCTTTGGCAGAGAGAAACCCGGACGAGCCTTTGCCGAAGGGCAAAGTTTCGTCCGGGGAGGTGGACCGTCCCGGAACCGTTTTTGCAGGTTCTACAGGAATACTTTTGGTCGAGACTACGTGCTTGGAGAACCCACCATAAACTCGGCCTTGTGCCACATACATGCCTTCGTGGGTGCAGGGGCTGTTAAATATTAGCAGTCGAAAAGATTGTTCTACCGAGGCTGTGACTTTTCGCAGCTCCTGTCGAACTCTCTGCCTTGTGCAGAGAGGAACCCGGACGAGGCTGTGCCGTAGAGCAGAGTTTCATCCTTGGAGTTAGACAGACCCGAAACCGTTTATACGCTTTCTACGGGGGTTTAGGCCGAGCCTCCGGACTCGATGACCCACGTTAAACTCGCCCTTGTGCTCCATATAACATTCGTGTGGGGTGTTAAATATAACGATGATATAGACTGAACGCTGCTCAACCGATACACACTCCGAAGTCGTGTAACACTGTTCTGTTGTATTTACTGTTCAATACACTATTTATCTGCAACCTCTTGTTTTGTTATCCCCTAATCAATTACTTGGTCACAAAATTACTTCTAATGTTTGGGCCTGAAATCTGAAATATATTTAATATCATGACATTTAAAGTCACTAAACTAAATAGTAGATATTTTTTTATTATTTTTATTTTAGTTAAAATCAGATAAGAAATAGATAATCTAGAAACCACATTTAAAAATACTCTGTCCTTAACTTTGCCTACCAACTTACTAAAAATTAAACTCCTATTCGTAGACGTTCTGGTCGAGTACAGTAAAAAGACTTTCACCACATCATTGTATATAAAAAAAAACACTAGTAGAAACTATTGCCACCTTAAATTTAAAAGTGAATGCCCACTTAGATACAAAATAGCAGCGATAAAAAATATCCAAAAGATAGCACACGAGAATTCATCCTCTGGTCTATTTTTTGTTAGAGAACTCAGCAATGCAAAACAGAAACTAGTTAACAATGTTTGTCTTAACTACCTCATCGACCACCAAATAATAACGATATTGATCACACAGACAACAACAATAATATAAACATATTCTACAAAAGCGCAAAACACGTCAACTATAAGCAAGTTGAATATTTAATATCATAAAAAATACATTACGCCATTTGACCCGAATAAAAAAATTAAATTAATTGCTGATTTCAAAATAAAATAAAATAAAATAAAACTGGTAAACTTACCCTAAAAAATAACAAGACTTCGGCAAAATCATAACTACAAAGAATCAACATTATTTACGAGTTCAAAAGCCCCTTAAGTAACTGTGTTCCTGAACTCATAAATAATTACATAGGTCACACTACAACATACATATCCAGACGACTTGTGTTTTACCTATGCGACCACAGCTCTATTAGAACTCATTTAAATACACACGCACTCCTACCAAACTCTATCTGAAACATACTGGTATTAAAAATATAAGCATAATAACCTCATTCAGATGCAAAAATATATTAAAATTAATGGAAGCCATAATAATAAAACAGAAAAAAAAATGTACACCCAGCAAATCCGGAAGAATATTTCTCATTAGAAAGATCAGTGTGAGTGTCACAAGCCGCCGTACCTCTGTAATCGCCATTAGACTCATCCAACTCGTTCCGAATTCTCAACACTGTCCTCGGATTGACACTCAAAAACATTGTTCGTATTTGAGCTTGCGGTGTGAATGCCAAGAAGTACTGCATGCCGTTTCCAAATTTCTGGCGGAGTGAATTGCTGCTCTTTTTTCGTAGATGGTGCCCAACTGACCCTACTGTAATGTCCAGCAGACAAAATAAAAAAAAATCAACGCGCATGCGCAAAATTAATAATATAAAATGGCGACAATTTACCCATCGCACACTGTAACATTGTCAGACGATATTTATTTATATAAATATAATATTTAAATATACATATATAAGTATCTAGGAACGTTTATTCTTTTGTAAGTTACACAAACATGCCAGTCTGTTAAAGTGATATGAATCATTGAGCAGAATGTTAGCTGAGGATCTGTGAACTCTCCTGTTTCTCTCTAGAAAACACTTGCAATAAGAACTGCCACTCAAAGTAGGCACGTGTAACATAAACACTGTATGATGTTTTCGATTATCGTAAAGTTAGTGGCCCTTCGTTTTGGCAGGAAACCCACGCATCATGTAAACAGAGAACGCAAACGTTTAATAACTCGGCATGTACTTAACACAGTTTTCAACTGACGCCAAGATCCACAAAGCGAATGACAGCAGACTGTCGAAAGCCAATACGGTGCATTTGGCATACTATAAAAACGAATCTGGAACAACAAATCACTGAAAACAATGATTAAGACAGCTTCGTACAAAAACATTGCATTAGCCAATTTTTCTCTGCAAATTTGAATCGTCGTCCACCTATTGTCAAAATCGACTTATTTAGCACTTTCGCCCGCGATACCTGCATATCATCTTCAACGTCTATTGGCGTAACTTCTCCAATGTTAAAGGCGAAGATGACAAACTGTGAGCCCATGGCTTTGAAGACACAGCTAGCGCGAGATATATCTCCAGAATGAATGACCAACATCTGGACATCATTGTGTTGTATGGTGAACTCTTCCCGGGATACTGTGACAGTGATGTATTCAGAAAAAATAAACAAATATAATCTGGAGAATGACTTATAACTTGTCACAGCGACTATCGTCCGAGAGACATGAAAATTCATTGGCCATCGAGCTGTATACTCCTCCGGCAATGAATTAGCCAAATAGAAAAAGTTTAAAAAAAAATAGTGTCAAGATCTAAACCTTGAACCAAACATTTTGCAGTTGATTGGGCTGAATCAGGCTGGCCGGCATCGGATTGTTCAGCCTCCAACAAACCTGAAGCAGACGTAGATAGCTCTATTCTTAGGTTTTCGTTCATTAAGTTCTTAAGTTTGTTAGGAACTTAAGAAAATTAACAGTTTCATCACAAATGGTTTTAAATATAAATTCTGCTCAATATTATTCTTTTGTGTTACTCTCTGAATATTCCGTTTTTTAATCTTTCCTCTTTTTTTCTTTTGTTTCTTTCTTTGTTTCTTTCTTTGTTTCTTTTTTTTCTTTTTCATTCAAGCTTTTTCTTCCTTTTCATTTTCAATACTTTCTTTCTTATCAGTCTATGTCTTTATTTCCTGCATCACATGTTTTCTTTTGTTGCACCCATTATCGATTTTTGTCTTTCTTTCTTTAAAATAGTTATTTTCATTTTACATACAAGACTTCTTTGTTTGTTTATTTGTTTCTTTCTTTCTTTGAAATCAGTTATTTATTTTCATAACAACTTTCTTTCTTTGAAATTTATAATTTATTTATTTCATGAGTCTTTTTCCTTGTTACCTTCCTTTTAATATTTCCAATTATTGTTTCTTTTTCTTCTTTTGTTTCTTCTGTCTTTGTTTCTTTCTTTGTTTCTTTATTTGTTATTTGTTTGTTTCCTTCTCCCTTCTTTTGTCCTTTCTTTGAAATCAGTTATTTATTTTCATAACAACTTTCTTTCTTTAAAATTCATGAATTTGTTTATTTCCCGAGTTTTTTCTTTCTTTCTTTCTTTCTTTGAAATCAGTTTTTTTCAAAACAACTTTCTTTTCTTCTCTGAAATTCTTCCTTTTATTTATTTCCTGACTTTATTACTTGCTTCATTTATTTAAATACTTTCTTTCTTTCTTTCTTTCTTTTATTCTTTCTTTCTTTCTCCTTTTCTTTCTTTCTTTGAAATCAGTTATTTATTTTCATAACAACATTCTTTCTTTGAAATTCATTCATTTATTTCCTGAGTCTTTTCCTTGCTTCTTTCATTGACATTTTTTCTTTCTTTCTTTCTTTCTTTCTTTCTTTCTTTCTTTCTTTCTTTCTTTCTTTCTTTGAAATCAGTTATTTACTTTCATAACAACTTTCTTTCTTTGAAATTCATTCATTTATTTATTTCCTGAGTCTTTTCTTTGGTTCCTTCATTGAAATTCTTTCTTTCTTTCTTTCTTTCTTTCTTTCTTTCTTTCTTTCTTTCGTTCTTTTTTTTCAAATCTCTCCTTGTTGCATGAAATTTCTGTCTTCTATTCTTTGTCTCTCCTTTTCGGGTTTGTTCATATGCACTTATATTAGGTTGGTGCAAAAATAATGACGTAATAATGTCGTTTTTTGACGTTAAAAATACGTCAAAAAACGACATTATTACGTCATTATTTTAGCACCAACCTAATATATAGCCTGTCTTCTTCCATTCTTTAACCACCCTCTCCTTTGTCTTCATCCTCTTTTTGTTCCACTTATATTATCCATCTCTCTTTTTTTACTTTTCAACTCGATCTAAATGTATGAATACTTACTGTTTTATTTAGTTGCTTTTTTCGTTTACTTGCTTTCATCAATTTTTTTTCAGTACCTCTACGTGCATCTTCCCATCCCATTCTATTCTATCCGTCTGTATAACTAATTTTCCAAAGCTCACTCTTCACCGTTTCTTAAACTTTACGTATAGGATATGTTTTACTTTTCATTTTTCATTCAGATG
>OZ010605.1:2937684-2980184 GCA_963932145.1 Acanthosepion lycidas
CAAAGATCTTCTCTGTTCCTGATCTTCTTCAAAGATCGTCTCTGTTTCTAATCTTTATCAACGATGTTCCCTGTTTCTGATCTTCTTTAATGATCTTCCCTGTATCTGATCTTCCTCAATGATCTTCCCTGTTTCTGATTTTCATCAACGAACATCCTTGTTTCTGATCTTCACCTAAGATCTTCTCTGTTTCTGATCTTCATCAAAGATCTTCTCTGTTTCTGATCTTCATCAAAGATCTTCACTTTTTGTGATCTTCTTCAAGAACCTTCTGAGTTTCTGATCTTCATCAACGACCTTCCCTGTTTCTGATCTTCTTCAATGATCTTCCATGTTTCTGAATTTCTTCGACGATCTTCTCTGTTTCTGATCTTCAACAATGGTCTTCTGTGTTTCTGATCTACATCAACGAGACTTCATGATTCCGATCTTCATCAATGATCTTCCATGTTTCTGAATTTCTTCGACGATCTTCTCTGTTTCTGATCTTCAACAATGGTCTTCTGTGTTTCTGATCTACATCAACGAGACTTCATGATTCCGATCTTCATCAATGATCTTCCATGTTTCTGAATTTCTTCGACGATCTTCTCTGTTTCTGATCTTCAACAATGGTCTTCTGTGTTTCTGATCTACATCAACGAGACTTCATGATTCCGATCTTCATCAATGAGCTTCTCTGTTTCTGACCTTCCTCAAAGATCTTCTCTGTTCCTGATCTACTTCAAAGATCGTCTCTGTTTCTAATCTTTATCAATGATCTTCCCTGTATCTGATCTTCCTCAATGATCTTCCCTGTTTCTGATTTTCATCAACGAACATCCTTGTTTCTGATCTTCACCTAAGATCTTCTCTGTTTCTGATCTTCATCAAAGATCTTCTCTGTTTCTGATCTTCATCAAAGATCTTCACTTTTTGTGATCTTCTTCAAGAACCTTCTGAGTTTCTGATCTTCATCAACGACCTTCCCTGTTTCTGATCTTCTTCAATGATCTTCCATGTTTCTGAATTTCTTCGACGATCTTCTCTGTTTCTGATCTTCAACAATGGTCTTCTGTGTTTCTGATCTACATCAACGAGACTTCATGATTCCGATCTTCATCAATGATCTTCCATGTTTCTGAATTTCTTCGACGATCTTCTCTGTTTCTGATCTTCAACAATGGTCTTCTGTGTTTCTGATCTACATCAACGAGACTTCATGATTCCGATCTTCATCAATGATCTTCCATGTTTCTGAATTTCTTCGACGATCTTCTCTGTTTCTGATCTTCAACAATGGTCTTCTGTGTTTCTGATCTACATCAACGAGACTTCATGATTCCGATCTTCATCAATGAGCTTCTCTGTTTCTGACCTTCCTCAAAGATCTTCTCTGTTCCTGATCTACTTCAAAGATCGTCTCTGTTTCTAATCTTTATCAACGATCTTCCCTGTTTCTAATCTTCTTTAATGATCTTCCCTGTTTCTGATCTTCCTCAATGATCTTCCCTGTTTCTGATTTTCATCAACGAACATCCTTGTTTCTGATCTTCATCAAAGATCTTCTCTGTTTCTGATCTTCATCAAAGATCTTCTCTGTTTCTGATCTTCATCAAAGATATTCACTTTTTTTGATCTTCTTCAAGAACCTTCTGTGTTTCTGATCTTCATCAACGATCTTCCCTGTTTCTGATCTTCTTCAATGATCTTCCATGTTTCTGAATTTCTTCGACGATCTTCTCTGTTTCTGATCTTCAACAATGGTCTTCTGTGTTTCTGATCTACATCAACGAGACTTCATGTTTCCGATCTTCATCAATGATCTTCTCTGTTTCTGATCTTCTTCGACGATCTTCCGCGCTTATAATCTTCATCAACGATCTTCCTTGTTTTTGATCTTCATCACAGATCTTCCCTGTTTCTGATCTTCATCAACGAACTACCCAGTTTCAGATCTTATCCAAGGATCTTCCCCGCTTCTGATCTTCATCAACGATCTTCCTGATGTCATCAACTCCTAAATTGTCATCTACACTGACGACACGACTATTTACTCCTGCCTTAAATGTAGATCCGGCATAGTTGACAAAACAAACTGACCGTAGGCCTCGAGAACGCCTTCCAATCTATGGTTGACTGGCGCAGGAAATGACTTGTAAACTTTAATGTCTCTAAAACGAAACCGCTTTGAGTTACACAACAAAGAGAACCCTTCCTGCTTCCCATCAGGATGGCTGATGCCCAACTGCTGGAGAGCGCCTATCTGCGCCTGCTTGGTCTAGTTCTGACCACTGGACTGAAGTGGAACAACTCCATTGAATCTATAGCTTCATCCAACGCAAGGAAAGTTGTTTCAGTGTTTCGCTCCAGGTTCTTCACGCCGGAGACCATCCTTCAAATCTACAAATCAACCATTTTTACTTGCACTGAGTACTTATGACATATATGGTCTGGTGCTTCTGTTGTTCATCTCGAGGTCCTATCCAGAGACGGATATGCAACAGTGTTGCACCTGACCTAGCATCCCGTCTGCAGTCCCTATCTCACAGACGTCGTGTGGCTTTCCTCTTGCTTAATCTACAAGTACTCTAATGGCCACTGTTCCGACGAGCTACTTTCTCTGTTTTCCAAATTGCTTGAACTTAAGCGCGCTGCTAGGTTGGCATCTCGGTCCCACCCATTCACTGTCGAAACGACTAAATGTAGCCATCTCTTCTACTCCAACAGCTTCTTATCTCGCACCTCCCTTCAGTGGAACTTCCTTCCTATCACTTGCTTCCCTAATAGCTATAATCTTCAAATATTCAAATGTAATATCAATTGAGTTCTTCTGATGACTTGACCTTTATCTCTGTCCTTCTCTTTATCCTTTTCCGAAACACTCTTCTTTACTCTTACTCTCACCCTCTATAAACCATTGTGTGCTAATATAACTCCTGTTTTACTTGGGTTGAATTGTTTAAAAAATTACGAAAAAACAAAACAAAACAAAAAACAACTTGAATGGACGTATATCATCAAAAAGTCCTACATTTAAAAAAAGCGAAGAGAACATCGGAATAGGAGTTTGAAGTTGTCAAAGGACAACTAACATGAGATGCTGGAAAGTGGCAAAAAGTTTTAGCTCTGAATGTAAAATAGCGTTAGATTCGAATACATGAGAATTTGTAGAAAAACAGGGAAACAATGCAAAATACGCAAAAAAACGATAAAATTTCGTAATGAAATTGAAATGATGTCGCGTTACATCAAATGGGATGAAAAAAAATTATGGAAACAGTGAAAACTTTATTAGTTAAATAGGGTCTAATATTTTGAAATACTACGAAGATGAAGAAATCATTCTTCATGACGGTGTACCCTTTGCCACACATCACTTGCAATAAAAATATTTCTTGCGGATGAAGATGTTCAGCTTTTTCAAGACTTACCAACACAAAGTCCTCAATATCATTGAACCATTCCACTGTGAACAGTAGAAACAAATGTTCCAACGAAAATTGCGCAATTTCCAAGACCTTTGTGATTACTGCCAAAAAGTACGGGGGAAAAATCCATAAAAGAAAACCCTGAAAAGTTTCATTCAATACTACATCAAATTAACGAAATTATTCAAGACAAAAGAAGTAATACTAACTACAAACTGAATATTGTAGTGTCTGTAATAATAATGGTCCCTTTTTGACAAAAAGGTCCTTTCTAACTTAAGAAGATGGCTAAACAGTGTCCATTTTCCAATAATATGGTATGGCTTTTATTAAGGGTCACAATGCTTAAGATTATTTATCATGCGTCATAGAAAATAAAGGAAAAAGCAGTAGCTTGATTTCCATCGTTCGGAGATCATATATTGTGAGAAAAGCATATATCTAATCACTTTCAGTTTCACGGTAAAGTTAGCAAAAATAATTTACTAAATTGGCCTAAATATTTTGCATGTCTGTGTATATACATGGCTATCAGCAAAAGGGAGACAAGCAAGGATGACAGTATAAAAGGGCGTTAAGAAATAACACATTTCACTGTTACGAAAACCGAGTATAAAAAAGAAAAAGAAAAGGAAAGATGCAGGGTTGAACGTTTGGAAACTGCATCTAAAATAAGGATGTCTTACAGCGCATTTCAGTATATGATTAGAAGAATTTGCAAAGACAGAATATGGAATTCTCCTGACATTTTGTTTGAGGACCGAACATAACGTTCCACCTTCTACAACAGGCTTTTAACCAGGAATCACAAACTTTCATTTTTGCATCCTGTTTTTTTTTTTTTTTTTTTACTTCTAATGACAGTGGTTTAAACATGTGAAAATAAATCGAAAAAATACAGATCTTATCAAAAAAACAGATACCAATGACAACAGCAAAAGCAGAACAGCAGCCACATAATCCTTGTTTTGTGCCTACGGACATGTGGAATTTGTTGCCCATTAGAATCTGTGGGAAAACGAAAGGACCATCACTGCAGAGGGTTGTAGCCAGCAACTTCATAGAGTAAATGAACCAGAGACCTTCTTTGGTAAACATGTTATTCTGCAGCATATTGATTCAAGCGTAGACTATGTAAGACACACCCAAGAGAATGAAGTTCGTTTGGATTGGATTTTGATTTATTTTAGAACCGTATCATCCGCTATGCGTTATTTAATGTCGAAATCTAAATACTTTGAACATACTTTTATGGATTCAACTACCTATAAAATATATTATTGGTCATTTTGCTCTAAAATTTATTGTTGGTAATTCTGTATTAAAAATGTATTCTTGCTAATTCTACCATAAATACATAAGTACCGTTGGTAATTTTTTTTTATAAAAAACTATTGCGGGTAGTTTTACTATAAAAAAAAGAAAGTATTTTTATACTTTCATAGTGTTTGGGTGATTCCACATGGCTGGGATCCTAACTGGACCTACCACCCTGGGTCAGGTTGAATTTGGGAACAGCAGCAATTAAAAGCTGGTTCCAAGCTCCTCAAACCTCTAGTTAGCCGATTAGAGGACTAATTTGGATTAGAGTTTCTTTAACATATTCTATACTCACATATAGTTTTAACTATCTAACTTGTATCGTATCGTTATTTTGCAAACAATTATTTTATATATACAGAACTTTTGTTGTTAGTCTGAATTGAAATCTCCAGCTTAAAAGTCTTAAAAGTGTAATCGAAAATTTGTTTTCCCATTGGGCTGCAATCTTGGAAAAATGAAGATATGAACATTCTTGTAAAATATTATTACTTTCCAAACAATATGATATATAAAAACACTCTTATATATATATATATATATATATATATATATATATATATATATATATATATTTATATATATATATATATATTTGAAACAAAATGTTTAATCGCCAGACATTGAATAATTAATTTAAATATTCTATGTAACTTAATTTTACAAAAAATTATTCTATATAAACAAAGTTATGTAGTTAGTCTGACTTGAAATCTCCAGCTTAAAAATTTCGCCCTTCAAATAAATTAATTTCGTATTTTGCACAAACGTAAGAAATGCTTGTCGGTGTTTTTTAATTTTAGTAACCACTTTTAAACATAACCAAGATTATCATACCTTAACTTTGCCAAACACCTACAGAAAAGAAGAGAGACTTTGTAAAGATTCTAAGCGGTTGTGTGTATTCGATTATTTGCTACTGCCGCCATAACAGATTTACATACAATACAAGAAAATGAGTATGAAAAATCGATTATTGGCGGGAAAAAGGCCTAATCTTTCATTCAAGTGAACTGGTCGCTATTGAGCCTCGAGTCTCTTGTACAGCACATGTTTAGCTGAAATGCGTTCCCATCAGCTTAAATCTTGTTTTTTAAAAAAAACACAATTTGATTCAGATTAAAGGAATATCGACTGGGATTCGAAAGCATTTAATTAGAGAAGGCAAAAAGGGAGGGGAATAGGGAGGAGGTTTAAAACAACAAGCACCTGAAAAACAACAGAAGCAGTTATAACCATTATGAAAAGAAAATTAATTGGCAACAGCGGAAAAAAAAACGAATAGAAATATATTCATTATGGAATAAATAACAAAAAGAATAAAATAATTTTTGGAATAAAGTTTTTGCTTTCTGAAATCAAGTGAAACATTTATGTTTGTTTTCAGAAATTAATTCTTGCTCTATAACTTATTTCAAATAGCTGAAAATAGGTTTGCTAGTTTTAAATAGTATCTTGTTTTATCTTATCACCAAATATTCACCCAATACCAAATAGTTGGTTACTTTATACTGTTGTCGTTTGGATGTAACAGGAGGAAGTAAGAGAAACATAAGAGGATAGACAAGGTTGACTCTAGACTTGAAGAATTTAATATAATAGATAACGTATACTCTCAGGAGTTTATTTACACTCTTCTTTGGACTGTTGTCCTCATCATTATTGCCGTATTGAAGACTTTTCAGTCGTTGTAAGCTCCAAAGTGATCCAAAAGTGACTTGATCCAAAGGGCTGTGAGTTCAACACCTGCCTAGAGTTGAGGGAACAAAATTTTAGAGAATTCAGTTACTCCTGAATGAATTGTGACTTTCATCTACATATTTCATGGGAAATCAATTGCAAGATATGTCTATTCTGAAGAGTTTGACATAATTTGGAATATTTCACTACCCTTAAATTGGAACGTTCAGTTTAAATAGCGTCTAACTGCAGGAATGGAAAATAGACGTTCAGTTCAGTTTGTTTTGGTGTGGTTTGGCTTGGTTTGGCTTGGTTTAGTTTGGTTTACGGCATGTCAACCTCCATGGGTTACATAATGCCGACAATTTTCATTACTGGTAATATTTTTCTTTATAAATGCATTGCTGTTAATATTTTTTCCTTTAAAAATCTACTTCTGGGATTAATTATTCTTCACAAATGTATCGCTGGTAATATTTTTTCAAAAAAATTATAGCTGGTAATATTTTTTAATTTGTTTTTTTTTTTACGGCATATCAACATCAATGTGTTATTTAATGCCAACAAGACTTTTATTACTGGTAATATAGTCGGTAATTATGTATTGCTGTTAATAATTTTTCTTCAAAAAATTATTGCTAGTAATATTTTTACAAAGTATTCCTGGTATTCAAATTTATTTTTACAATTACATAGCGTTTTGAGCCGAATTTGGGGGTTACCTACTTGCCCAGAGGTGGTACCAGCTATTAGGGCAGAGTGGACCTTAGAACACCAGCAATGAAAGGTGGTTCCACGCTCCTCGTGATCAGAGGCCTTGCTGTTGGACGTAGTTTATCATCTTACGCAGAACGCGGATATAGTTTATCGTTATAGCCAAGACGGCTGTTAAGTTCGTAATAATGCTCTTGGTAAAGCCATAAAACCTATTTATTTACCGTAATAGACGGATAACTCTAAATTTAGTTTTCAACGAGTCCCGGAGAAGTTCAGTTCGCACTAATGCCCTTCGAAAAGGAATAAATCCACATCCTCTATCCACTAAGCATGGGTTAAATAGTAGGGTAGATTGGGATCTGTAGCGTTAAATTAACCAGTGTAGAAGGAGGGCAGATATGAATTCGCAGCTCCGGATAAGGCAATGAGAAACCATCCCACTTTTCCTGCCAAAATATGATAGCAAGTTACAGATAATAAAGCCAACAAATACACCCTTATGCAAATTAATAGAAAAAAAAATAATTCCGTTATTATTTACTTTTTCTTCGTATTTTTTCAATGAAACATGATCCAATGCACATGTTAGTGCTTCGCCTGTCCATTTCACAAAGTCGTTCTTTGCAGATGGACCACAGATTCTCAATTGTAGTACTTGATTTAGTCACTGGTAATGCTTGCCAGTGTGTTCGTGAAGCGTTACAATTTTCGTACGCTTCCGTACGCTTCCGTACGCAGACAATGGCCGTAGGACAAGTAATCGACAGTCTAGACAATATAGTCTGCGCATGATAAAAAACTTATGCAATCACGGGTGACGCAATATTTTTTAAAGCCAAAAACATTTCATCATACACCCCGAAAACGGATTCATATTAATGCACACCACTGCAAATGACCTAACCCGAGGAAAAAAAAATAGAAACCTCTTCCACCCTGTCACTCTATGGTCTAAAACCGACTGTATGATGAATGAAAGGAAATTAAAGCGGTTGTTTTAATTAATTTACACAAGGGTGTACATGAGAAGCCGTGATCGCCTTATAGGGCGAAATGACCAGTGATTCAAAAATCATTTTATTTTCTGTAGGTTTATCTTCAAAATGCAGCGTATATCTACTTGAGAGCAAATCGAACACATTTCGGATTTACTAGATTGCCAAGAAAAATTCCATTTTCTAAAATGTTCCATGTTTAAATTACAAAATCTGTTGAACGTTTTCATTTTCTCCCCCCCCACTACTTTAATTACATTTTTGCAAACACGTTCTTTCGTCTCTCCTTCTCTCTCTCTCTTTCTCTTTCTCTATCTCTCTCTCTCTTTAATTTTTGATTTCACATTTAAATAATTTGTTTCTCCGACTTGTTTACTCTTTATGCATCGCTTTTAAAAATCTTGAACTTTTCGGTATTAACCACGGCCATTCTCGCCCCCCTCCCCCTTCTCTCGTTGGCTCACGCACCAATGTTACGTCCCCACGTTTTCCTCTCGAACATTTCTTTTAAGCTTTTCATTCTTGTTTCTTTCATATTCTCCTCTTTCCTTACGACTTATCGTTTACGTGGTTTCCTGCTTTTCTTCATTTTCTGTCTTCCAATGCACCTGCCGTTTTTCCGACATTTTTCATGGAAATAAGAATGTTTTCCACGAAATCAAAATTTGGTTATACACCTGTTTCATCGCATAGTCATTGTCTATAGGTTTGCTTATATGCTTATAATCGGATTCTTTCTTTCTTTTATTCTTTCTTTCTTTGGTATCTTTTACTTCTTTGCGTATTTATTTCTATAAAATAAGTTAATTCTTCAGTACTTATTGTTATATAGTTTGTATTATTAGAATGCAATTATTTCACACAGAAAGTCACGTCTATCTTTTTTATATCAATCTTCAAAAGAAATTTCTCTTTATATTTATCATAGCCTGTTTTCATATACGTATACATTTCCATATGGTCTCCATTATCCTTTGTTCGATTTAACGCTTCAATATATTCATGTTTGTGGCATATTTTGATGAAGTTCTCATTATATTCTTACTATATTTCCCACCCACGTGACGCCATCTCAAATTAAATTTTATTTCTGAATACGAAATCAAGCAACTTTGTAAATAATTATAATTATTGTAACCTATACCTCTTGAGCTACTACACACATCAATATCATTGCCTTTTCTTATGACTTCCTAACTGTTATCTATAATTAAATTTATGGAACATGAAGATATTACTTATATTAACTTTATAGAACATAAAGATGTTATCTATATTAACTTTATAGAACAGGAAGATGTTATTTATATTGACTTTATAGAACATGATGATGTTATTTATATTGACTTTACAGAATATGAAGATTACGTTTTGGATTGTAACCGAAAATGGAAAATATGACACAAAAAGTCCGAAAGTGTATTTGAGTCGAAAAATATACATACAAACAACTAAACAATGAAGGAAGTGAGAGAAAAATGTGGTTGAAAAGAAGAAAACAATACAAAAGCGAAGATTCTCGAATTGCTATATCAAAAATACGAAATTTATCTGAATCAAAAATTCTTCTAGAATGTTTAGATTTTGAATCTAGCACAATGGAAAGCTGAACAAAGAAAGGAAAAGCTGGGTATTGTTAAGAAAATGGAAACTTGTCGAACTTAAAAGTGACAATTGTGTTTATAAATCAAGGATGGAATTGTCCCCAGTACTCATACAAAGTTGGAGGGGTGAGTAATGTTATTGATAGCTGCACAGAGTGACAAAATCAGAGAAGCAAGTTCTAATTAATACCGCGTTTGTTGCATTCATTTACGTGCAAGTACTTGAGATTTATTGCTCGAAAATGCAGCAATTGTAGCATTTACGCGCAAGTAATCTTGTCAATAGTATGTGTCCATCTCCTCTCCATCAGTTATGTGTTAAATAGTAGGACTTCTATCTGGTGAATTAATTGTTTTTTCTCTTAACAGTGTTAATGCAATATATATTTGGAAAATACAAAAAATAATTCTTTTTATAACCCGAAGTATGTTTCGGCCTTTAATGACAAACAAAGAGTTGATGAGCCGTAAAAAAAACGAATCCAGTCAGTCCAATCCGATCAAAACGCAATACTCTTGTAAACGGAATGAAAGAATTGAAATCGAAGATCCAAGTTCGAATTAATGTCGTTTTTTTTACATTCATTTACGCGTAAGTATCTTTGTAAAAGTAATCCATTAGGTTGGTGCAAAAATAATGCCGTACTAATGTCGTTTTATGATGTATTTTTAACGTAAAAAAACGACATTATTACGTCATTATTTTTGCAACAACCTAATATATATCGCAATGAATACTATCCGATTTCCTTCATTTTTTCTTTCTTTCTTTCTTTCTTTCTTTCTTTCTTCTTCTTCTTCTTCTTCTTCTTCTTTGTGCCGTGTCCCTTTAGAATATAGGCGATAAAGGCTCTCTGCAATTTTGTAAATTTTAGTAAATTTCTTCCATTTTTTAATCTCAGCTAAACGCTGATCTGCCACCCAAACTCTCTAGGTAGGTTATGCATTGTTTTCCTCCGTCCCTCTTGCTTTAAATCTGCCCTGTGTGTATCAAATCTTCCAATTCTCTTTTCTTATTTCCTGCCTTAGAAATTTCAATTGTCTCCTCCTGATGTTAATTATAAGTGTCTCTTTTGTTTCCAATTTCTCTAAAACTTCGTCGTTGCTCACATGTTCAGTCTAAGGTATTCTCAGCTTCGCTCTGTAGAACAATATTTCTATCACTTTATGTTTCTGTGAAGATATTTACAACGTAACCTGTCATATAGGCGGATATTACATACCAGTTCAATATTCTTTTCTGTGTTTCTAACAAAATTTTCCTGTTTTCCTTTGCTTAGAATGTAAAAGGCATCTTTCGCTATCCCAAAACGACTTCTGAATTTGATGTTGCACTTTTTATCCTGTTTTATGACACTTCTCAGATATCCATATTGTTGTACTTGTTTGATTTGGTATTTCCAATTTGTTGGGTTGTTTCTTTTGCTGACAACCATGAAAAATGTATTTTTGCAATTGAGTTTCAATCTTTTCTTTTCATTTTCCCTCTGTCGGAGTTCTTGACGAATATGTAGTTCTATGGACGTTTCCTAAGAATATAATGGAATAAACATATAAACAATGACAAAGTTTTAAAGAAAGAATAAACTTTATTTACATTATTTACATTAGGGGTAAGCAATCTTTTCCTTACTATGTACAGACTTAGGGTATTAAAATCATTCAGTGTACCAAGAGCCTACATATTTTTTATGCAAGTCAAGGCCAGTATACCGTGATTCCTGATGCATAATACGTATTTCTTCTATAATAAAAAAAATCCTTTAAAAATTTAGCGTAAAATAAAATAAGCATTATCATGAAACAAAATTAGAATAACATTTTTCGATGTCTAAAACCATTTTTTAAAGAGAAGGAAACGTTGGCTGCAATGAAATTGGAGAGCTACAGTTTTTAGGGTGTGATTATCAAACGTGGGTTGCGTATTAAGCATGATTAGAAGCATTTTTTCACACTTTCAGCATAATTTTAGGTGTGCGTATTATGGATGAAGGTGTATTAAACATAGGGAATTACGGTACCTGTTCTACAATATATTTATCTAGCAATACACACACACACACACACACACACACATATATATATATATATATATATATATATATATAAATATTAAAGTGAACATAGAAGTCAACACTTAGAGGCGACAGTCTGCTTCATGCTATATGCAATCGTCAGGCCACATATGCTGTTATTTTTCTCGGCTTTTTATATATATACATAACATAATTATGTTATTATATATATATATATATATATATATATATATATATATATATATATATATATATATATACCTTAGTATTGAAACAGCTAAATATCTTCGTTGCGTTGTAGTAGTTATTAGTTCGTATTTCGTGATGGCATTTGCGGCTGCGTGCCATCGGAAATTGCCACATGTTACACGTGTGCCTGTAACCACTTGCGCCTTAGTGGCTTTACTGCTTTGTACTTGGGCCTAAGTCGTTTGAAACACAAGTCCCAGTACGTGCCAACTGGCGGTGTTCCATCCCCATCGAAAGCAACAACTTAGAAACCATCAGAAGAGAAAAGGAAGAAAAGAAAAAAAAACAAGAGAGAAGGGTTCAACAAAATCAATCTCGTCCAACACCAACATTTCGATGCAGTCAATGCTATTGACACTTACATGCAAGAATTTGTCTATTTATTCATCAAGGAAGCGGTCAGCAAATAAAAAAAAAATAAGTTTAATATCTGTAAGAAAAAAGCCGACGTCGAAATAGTGATAACCATGTTTAAATTGATTTAATTCTTATCTACATTCATTAACCGATAAATTCTAGATATTTAACAGTTTCACTTGCTGCATGTTCTCATTGTTTACATTGTTTCATAATAACGGCCCACGGAGTAAAAGAGAGCTAAAAGGAAATATCTTGTTATTTACATTCCTTTCTGTTTTAATTCGTTCACACTAAGTTCATTTCCTTCAATCCCAGGATTTCTTCTCAAAATTATGAGAAAAACGACAGGGAGAAATTTCAAAAGAAAATACATAAAAATATATTGTGAAAGAGGAGCTATTAAATGGGATTTTAATAAAAAAAAAAAAATAATAATAATACATGATTGATTAAACCTTCGAAAATGATTAAAATATCGGGAAAACTTTAATGAGACACACGTCTTCCGATGACATGTTTTGGAGTGATTATATTGAATCAATTTCTAAACCTTTCTTAATAGATCGTGTACTGAAAGCGTATTAAACGGCGACACTTCTAGGTCATTTCAGATTAATATGGGCGCCGTCCATCACTCTATCTTTGAACCTTTGCTATTTCTTATTTTCATCAACGGCCGCCACGATGTAATAATTTCCAACTCGTTATTTACGCAACAATTTTGTAACACGAGGGAAAATGGTTTTCCTCCAGGATAAAAAAAACGGACTCAGGCGTGTCTTATGTATAAAATATTCCCCAAAAGAAAATGGCGATTTTACGAGTCGTATACTTAGGTCGGAGAAAGTCCAAATGGCAACTGATCACGAAAATGACCTCCAATCTGTTATTAAATAGGACAAGAAATGCCTGCTAAGTTTTAACGCTTTCAAAACGAAGCTGCTACATTTTAACCCACTGAGAGAACACGTTTTGCCTTCCATCTGTATGGCTGATGCTAACCTCCAGGAAAACAACTAATTTCGCTTTCACTTTCTTGGTTTTCATCTTTTTCATAGGTATGAAACCAATAATTATATTGAATCAGTTACTCTGCTACTACAAAATTTCGTTCACTATGTTGGGCTAGACGATTTTTCTCGTCAAAATTATATTTATAAATCTATCCATCGTTTCATATTTCTGCTATAACTGGCCTGTAGCTTCTGCTATATATATATATATATATATATATATATATATATATATATATATATAATCAGAAAAAGAATCTCGATATATATATATATATATATATATATAATCAGAAAAAGAATCTCGATATATATATATATATATATATATATATATATATATATATATATATCGAGATTCTTGATAGAATTCAAAGAAGAATCTGTAATGTTATCGGTTCTATACCCAGCGTCATATAGTTTCATTGTTCCTTTTTATGTAAATATTTTCATGGTATTTGTTAATATGAGTTTTCTCTTTGGTACCTAGAGTTTATGAATTTAAGCACAGTATTAAATTTAGCAGCAAGGTCTCATCATTTTACCACAGAATTGGATAGATGTAACCGTAAGTTCTATGCTAACAGATTCTTCTCTCGCACTTTTCGCTTTTGGAAGTTTTCTGGTCTCTTCCTTTGCAGTTAAATATTATTTTCAAAAATGTAAATGTTAATCGTTAACTTTCATTTTCTTCATTGTTTTTTTTTTATTAGTATTTCATTTATATTATTTTTATTTTTCTCATATCCTTTCACGATTCACGTTGCGTTTTATTGGCTTTATTGCCTTTTCGAGGAGAAATTATTAAAAAACCTTTTGCTATATTTGTCTTTGTTCTTTGTGTAACCACTACAACTTCTGAAAATTGTAACCAAAATGCCTGCGGAGAAAAAGTCTTTGTCCGTTTTAGTGTAAAGTCACAAGTTTTAAACGATTTTATCTGCAAAAGAATGTTGCTTGAATATGCATAAAACATACTCATTACATTTCATATATTAAATTCATCATTACCAACTTTAATCATTTGAGTCCTGCGTTCCTGATGAAGTTTAACCCTTCTGCCTGAGCTACTGAGCCATCAATGTAATACGCCTATTCCAATAATTCATCAAGTATATCAATTATTTTTTGCGCTGTGTAGAGTTCTTTTCTCTCATGTTTTGTCACTGATTGCTTCCCTGGCAGTTCAGGTAGAGATTGTGGACGCTTCATGGTAAAACCGATCTTTTGTCATCCAAAATACAATGAAAAGGCGCGGAAAAGTTTTTATTATGTCATTTTTTTCTACCACTGTTCAAACGGTGACTGGACATTACATCATTTTCTCTACCACCGGTAAAGCAGCGGTCAAGTCTTAAAGGATTAAGTACCACAAGCCGGGTACAACATATCAATTTTCGATATAACTTACCTATAAAGGAATGATGATGCAAACCTAACTTTCTATTTTTTGGTTTGCGAGAGAAATGTCCCATCCATGAATATAGTAAGTTAAATACAGCATTAAACTCTTTAATGGAAACCAAACAAACTTTAACCTCTATATTTCAAAATGGAGACGTTCTGCTTCAAAATTTGACTTCAGAACAAATTACATCCGTACTTCATAAATGAGCTCAAAATCATTGAGATAGTTCGTAAGCCATAAATGTCCGCCTGGCTCTGTTATGCGAGCACACTATGAGATATAAGGTAGATCTAAGATTGGAAAACAACAAAGGAAATGGCTTAGCACTGTAAATCTCTGTTAACTTTCTGCTCTGATTCCTTGTAACTGAAACACGATTGTGTATACATGTTTTGAAGCACTTAATATAATTATTCTGAATTTATTCCTACAAAACCGTAGATTATTTCCAATAAATACACCGCTACTTCTTGCTTGTTGGAAGACCCCCGATGTCATTGAAAACTCTAAGGAAACATTTGACCCTTCAAATACTAACCCCCTTAGTCCCTTACCTTTTTTTTGGCAACGTACAAGAGGCAATGATCAGCTCCGAATTAGTTAAATATATTGCTTTACATGGCTTCGTTTCTGTCCCGATGTATTGACCGCCATTACTGAATTTGCCTATAAAGCTATAGATAAGAACCACAAAGCTCTGGTCTTAGTTATCCCAAAAACGTTCAACATGGTTTGGCATACTAGATTTCTCCACAAATTCTAGGGATACGGGGTTTATGGATAAATATTTGACTATCCAATCGTTCATAAAAAATCGATTAATAAATGTCATATTGAACGGACTCACTTCTAGTTGATTTCATTGGTAATGCAGTGGAATCTGGGGGACCTATCCTCGAGCTTACACTCTTTCCTATCTTAATCAAAGACATTCCTTATGCCACCGGCTTCAATCTACGTATGTGTTGTAGCATATCTACAAACGATAATGGGTATGTCCCCATTCACATAAATACAGTAGTAAATACTGTATGTTGGTCGGCAGTTAGAGATTTGTGTCGGTGAAACTCTCTGCCTCCGGGTAGAGAGGATACCCAGACGGGGCTATGTCGAAGGGCAGATCCTTGTCTCGGGTAACAGCTACGGGATCCCGTTTTATAGAGGGTCTACGCGGAATTTTTGACAGAGCATACGGGCTCGGATACCCCACATTAAATTCGGTCTTGTGCCATATCTGATAACATGCGGAGGTTAGTAGATATCCTGAAGTTGGAGATTCATCTCCATCTGTGCGAATCAAACTCTCTGCCCCGGGCAAAGAGAATCCCCAAATGAGGCTATGGGGAAGGGTAGAATCTCATCTTGGAAAACAGCTACCCGGCGCCGTTTTATACGGGGTCGACGGGAATTTTCTGGCCGAGCCTACAGGCTCGGATACCCCACATTAATTTCGGCCTCATGCCACATTTGACCGCGTGTGAGGCGATTGGTAGATAACCTGCAATTCGAGATTCATTGTGGAATTCACTTGACTCACTGCTAGTAGTCGACTACTACTCCTGCGCGCCGCTGGCGAATCATATACGTGTTTTCGTGTCCTAAATGTGATTGTTCCTTACCAACCTCCGTGTGATTATACTATTCTGTAACCTATACTAGGTTACAACAGTATGCAATATTCAAAAGACGATTATACAACAATTTGCAAATGTACCACTTAGAAAGGCTAAGAAGTAACGTAAACGAATCTTTCGTTTTTGATTGGTAGAGCTATTGGTGAGTTAACACCAATCATTATTTCTCATAGTAGTATTAAATAAAAATTTAGGATAAAATACAATCTATATTCATTGATTTAATGGAATAGCCTGTCACCCAGATGAATGATTACACTATAGGTAGTATGTACCTATAAAGTTAACTGTCTACAAGAGACTGTGTGGTAGAGAGAGCAGAGAGTGCGTCAGAAGACGCAAACACGTCCGATCTTCCAATTAGCGGCACTCACAACTAGATTGACCTCGGTGAATAACTCCAGCGTATTTCATATTGTACTTGTGTACAATAAACCTTTCTTCTAGTATCCACCTGGTGTTATGTATTTATTTCCTTAGCGCGGAATATAACAGTTCCGAAGAGGATTGTGGGAACATAACATTCATTATCATGGCGGTGTTAAATAACAACATTTAGTATAATATGCAAACATTATTTTTAAGTAACACACATTATACGGTATTTCTTTAGCGTGTTAACCCACAAAACATTTAAGATACCATAGAAGCTTCATTTCTCATTACGGAATAATAGACATCAGATACCATATATTAATCAAAACCCTTCAAGATTGCTATGGTCTTTACCATCTGATGAAAAGTGTTCATAATAACAATCGGCATTTATATTTTCGTCATGTATGTCTTAAGCGGTCAAC
Organism: Acanthosepion lycidas; assembly: GCA_963932145.1. Classification (NCBI taxonomy): domain Eukaryota; kingdom Metazoa; phylum Mollusca; class Cephalopoda; order Sepiida; family Sepiidae; genus Acanthosepion; species Acanthosepion lycidas. Next base: position 2,954,911 of record OZ010605.1, read on the forward strand.
TTATAATACAGATATAAGATAATATCACGAAGATTTACTTAGATTTTTGAAGCTCCTCTTATCTATAGGTCGCCTTATACGTGGAAATATACGGTGTATTTAAAAACACAATTTTGATTTTTGATACTATTTATATTTATTATGACATCGTTTCTCTTTTGGTTTGAGCCACTTCGGTTAAAGATATCCTTTTGTTGATATGTTCGTACAATATTTAAGTAGAACGCAAAGCTAAATTGGCGTGTGTGTTTTCAATAAAAAAGCCGATAGGAAGATACGCTGGTGGACTTGACTTCAGTGTGTGATATCATGAACTGTCCCTAAATAATGTTGTGTTCTTTATGTTATGTTTTTTTTTTTTACCTGGATATATCATGTACCTTTCCGTGGTTTTTAACCGTTTTTTTAACGCTTAGCTCTCCAGTCATTAAAATTTCCTGCTTGGATTTCAAATTACTCGAGCCGATTCAATGGCGCGACCGGAAAACTTGCATACATACTTTCTAATTATTTGTCGGTATTAGCGCGGGAAAAATAACGTGCTTTTAGTAATGGTTGAATTAGTGCTTGCGAGAGCGGATATGTTCGAAAAGAAGACGTATTTTATGTGTGTTTTGAGATCATAGAGAAAAATGAGGCGAAAAAAATATTGAAGAGGAAAAGGAAAGTAAAAGAATCGAAAGATATAGAAAGAAAGCTGAAAATTGTAGCGGAAGTAGTAAAAAAAGAAAACGAAACAGAACAAAAACTAAACGCAGAAATTTGATGAATTTAAAAAAAAAAAAATGATAAAAAAAGGGAAAAAAAGCGAAAAAAAAAGCGAAAAAAAAAAAGCGAAAAAAAAAAAGGCGAAAAAAAAAGCGAAAAAACAAAACGTTTCAAAGATTAAAAAAAAAAGTTAAAAAAACAGAGGTGTGAGTGTTTATGTACAATCCCTGCATATCTGTTAATTGAACGCACACACACAAACTCACATATAATAGAGTAATTCGCAAAAATAAGTGGTACCCTAAGATAATATTTAAAAAAAAAAAAAAAAATCTTTCTTCCAGATAATCAACAAATCTTAATTAAACTATATATTCATTAAGAAGAAATTGATTGAATGAATTAGACCTACTTTCAAACAGTTTTTATTATGCCGAAATTAAAAATATTAATAAAAATTACGATGTAAGTGTATCTTTACTTTTAATATTTGTATTATTACTTTACATGATTGCCGGTGGATGTGAAAACATTTTGAGCATGTGTTAAAATCAAAATGACACGTGTTCATTTTTTGTAAGCTGCATATACTGTAGTCAAGTAATATATCTCAATGTATATGTAAATGGGTGCAGTTAGGGAATAAATTTTAATAAATGCCAATATCGAAAGAACTTCTTGAAGATTTAAAAAATTGCATAGTTGAAACTTATAATGATGCAGAAGGCGACAAAAAGCTCTCAAAACTAATTGCATTTTCTGTCCACACCTTGCAACCAATGTATTATAAATGGATGGCCTTTGATATGACGGCATCACAATAAAGAAGAACAATAACTGCGTGAGGAGACATCTAGTTCGGCAAGCCTAGGTGAATTCTGCTGTGATTTCTGTGTTTCTCCAAGGCAATCTGGCCGTTGTCGGAATCAGTGTGCATCCATATATAGTGAAACAAAATTTGAACGTTGACAGACTTCATGGCAGAATACCTCGAGATAAAAAAACCCCAAAAAACAAAAATAACAAAAACAAAAAAATACTGCATACGAAAAGAGCACAATTTCGGTTAACTATGTTAAAACCACATTAATAAACTAGAAACTTTCTGGTAAATTGTTTTATTACCAAAGTAGAGCATTTTGAAACAAACAATTAGCAGTATGCCTTGTGAGCAGCTAATACAATTGTTGAATAGAGAAATATTTGCTGCCGATAGATAAAGATGGCGAAGGCAGTATTATGATTTGTGGTGTTTTGAGGCAGCTGAAACAGGCAAATTAGTAAGCATTGACGGCACAATGGAAACTGCACAATAACAATCAATTTTGAACGAAAGTGTCTTGTCCTCGGTTTGAAAGTTTGGTCAGGTTGAGGGGGGATGAATCTTCAGACAGGAAAATCATTCAGAGCATCAAAGCGAAGGTTAGAAAAAAGAAATTTCTTCAAGACTTGGAATGGTCAAGTCAAAGTCCTGATCTAAGAATGATTCAGAATATGCGGTTCAAGTTAAGGCAAAATATGTTAGGAGCTCCGGTAATATCGAGCAAATTTGATAGTTTTCCTAAGAAGAATGGTCAAAAATTGATGCTTAATACTACAAGAAATTAATTAAAGTTATAGAAAAAAAAACTGAGCGACTTCGTGACCTCAAAAGGAAGTGTCACTAAGTATTGAAAGAAGGGTTCATTTACTTTTGCATATCTTTCTTAATATTTGATTTTTATTTTATATTTTTATTCCAGCTTGATACAATTTTTAAAACTGACTCTGATTCCTTTAATAAAGTTTCTCTTTAATGAATATATAATTTAATTAAGATATGTTGATTACCTGAAAAATAGAAAAAATTGTTTTCATATTATCTCAGGGCTTCACTTACTTTTGGCAAAAATTATTTTTGCACCAACCTAAAATATATATATATATATATATATATATATATATATATATATATATATATATATATATATATATATATATATATATATATATATATATATACTATTTACATCGTTAAGACTGTTGTCCTCCTTTTTATTGTCATTTTCTCGACGTTTCGGTCGTTGTACGCTCCGACCTTCTTCAGGTGATGTACGTTAGAATTTCGAACCGAACCATTAATTTAATCTACGGGAGTAGATTGTTCTAATTCCACGTGCGATGACTTTTTGGGAAGTCTCACATTTAGTTAATTCTAATTGATAACATAACTCACCAAGTTTTTGTTCTTTCTGCTGTGGCCAGGGATTGACTTAACCACTCTTTGGGCCAAGTCTCTTTTTTTGCATTACTTAATGAACACTTTTATCCACTGGCCTAAAAGCACCGGCTGAGAAATCCAAAAGAAGAAAAAAAAATGATGACCACAAGAGTTATGAGTTCATTACATTGCCAAAGCAGAAGGAACAAAAACTAATATGGAAGGACAACAGTCCAACGACTCAAATAGTGTAAATAGTTACAATGCCTCATCTCAGAAATATAAACAAATTCTGAAAACGTTGGGGCGTACCACGGCTGAAAAGTCGGGAATATGGCAATAAAGTCGAAGAAAACTGTTCAAACGATGTAAATATTCTAAATAGTTACAATGCTTCACCTCAGGAATATAGACAGATTCTGAAGAACGCCGGGGTGTACAATGGTGGAAACATCGGGAATATGGCAATAAAGTCGAGGAAAACTATCCAAACGATGTAAATATTGTAAATAGTTATAATGCATTGTCTCAGAAATATATACATGTATATATATATATATATACATTTATATATATATATATATATATATATATATGTGTGTGTGTGTGTGTGTATGTGAGTGTGTATATATATATATATATATATATATATATATATATATATATATATATATATATATATGTGTGTCTGTTTCGGTGTCTGTATTTTGTGCTTGTGTGCGTTTGTTTGTAAAATTTGAGATTAACTAAAAATATACTTGCAAAGAGAGAATTTTTTTTTAGCCGACACGTCTCAGCCTCTGATGATGAAATTTATCAAAACAAATAACTATTTTATTTTGTAATAAGTATTCATAAACAAAAGTAAAAAAAAAAAACGGTCATATATATATATATACATACATACATATGCGTGTGTGTATGTATGTATGTATATGTATCCATTCTTGTCCTACCTTTGTTGGAGCTGCAAAAATATCTTAGCGACCCACACATAATAATCAAGGGGGTTGCAGTTCCGGGAATACAATGGTACGATGTGATATGGACGCAGAAATTGTCTGAAAGCCATAGCTGGGTTCACCTGTTTGTGTGTCATCGTACAGTGTCCTGTTGTCTTCCAGTAGCCACCCACTTGACCCATGACAGTACTCCCTCCTCAAGGCACTTGATGTAAGCCTCTGTGTTGAGTCTGAGTCCCTCACCAACAAATTCGGAAGTTCTTTAATTATCAGAACGATCATAGTAGGATTTCCGAGCTGACATACCTTCGTAATCACCATTAAACTCAACCAATTCTTTCCGAATCCTATGCACTGTTCTCATTTTAACACCCAAACACTCTGAAATGTTCGTATTGGAGTTTCTGGCGCTTTCACTAAAGACCTGCCGTTTCGAAATATCTGGCGAAGTGAATTACGTTGTGCAGCTCTTTTTCTCATAGACAATGCCCAACTGACCTTACTCTACAGAGCGGTCGACAAAGTAAAATCAGACAAAAAATATGTGCAAAATTAAAAATCTAAAATAGCGACAATTTACTAATCGCACCTTGTATTTTGATCTTATTAATTAGATAATAATTTTTTCGAGCCTTACTAGAATGTTTGTGTTCTTTCGACATCGCAACATCTATGTTACATATATTAGAATATACAATACTAACATGTACTTGTAAAATCTCTACTAAATAAGTTGTGGATAGTTTTTATTAATTGTTTTTCTTTTATATTCATTTCATATAATACTGTCAGGTTTTGTATGTAAATTAGCATAATTGTTTTTCTTGCGTGAGAAAATGAATCGCTAGTCGAAAGAGAATGTCATTCTATGTATACAGGAATATTGAGTGGAAAAATAGGAATAATTGATAGACGTTTGGTATATCTACATAAATAAGTGTGAATAATTAAGAGAAGAAAAAAATCCAGCAACGCAAAAGTGATTTATGAACGGCTGTAAGTTTGAAAAAAAAAGACAGCTTCGTACAAAATGGACAATTTAAAAAGGAAGGTCAACAGTGCCAGACACTATTTATACGCATTTTGTTTGTAATGAAAAACGAAAAAAAAAATGATTACATTCAGATATTTAATATAATTCGTAAATTATCTAATTATGCTATGATTACACTTGAGATATCTTCATGATTATCTTTTTATTACGGTCTTCAAATCTATCTGCCATTTACCATAGATTCATTGAAAGATTTTAAGAAAAATTAATGATCTTCTAGCCTTCACTAATCACTGATTGAGTCTGTTCCCAAGTTCATTCTTTCTTTCTTTCTTTCTTTCTCTCTCTCTCTCTCTCTCTTTATCAATCTATTCTAATTCAAAATATCTTTCAGTCTGTCTACTTCACATATTCCAATTCATCGATATATAATTCTGTCTATCTGATTCACCAATTGCTATCTATCTATCTATCTATCTATCTATCTATCTGTCTATCTATCTATCTATCTATCTATCTATCTATCTATATTTTTCTATCTACTTATCTGCTTCAACAGTTACTACATTACTATCTGTTTTTACCAAGTGCTATATATCTATCTGCATGGTTAAGTAGTGCTATCTATCTATCTATCTATCTATCTATCTATCTATCTATCTATCTATCTATCTATCTATCTATCTATCTATCTATCTATCTATCATGTCAGGTTTGTTAGAATGTCTTCTGCTCTCTCTCTCTCTCTCTCTCTCGATTTTAAATTATCGAAATGTCTTTTCAATCTATCTAATTCACATATTTATATTATTTATCTATTATTCTGTCTGCTTCACCGCTTGCTATGGATCTATCAACACACACACACACACACACATATATATATATATATATATATGTAATTATGTATATATAGTTGAATGAATATGAGTGTGTGACAGTGGGTTTCACGCTTATGCGATCCTCAGACAAACTAAGAAGCTTGATACCAAGGTCACAAACTCACTTCCACTCAACTAAATCTATAAGCTTTATCAGTGATATTGAGCGCGTTCCAATAAGCACCGCACATTTATATATATATATATATATATATATAGAATTTATTTACACACACACACACACACATATATATATATATATATATATATATATATATATATATATATATATATATCATCTGTTTATATCCATCTTTCTCTACTCTCTGTCTGTCTGTCTCTATATTTTTTCACCCGTTATTTTCTGTCTCAGTTCGTCATGTCTACGTAGGTAGCTTGTTAGATATTTTTTTGATTTTTAATATAGCCACAGCCTTTTAGAGATAAAATTCAGAAAAATGTGACATATTTGTTCCCAGGATTAGCCAAATTCCAAACAATAACGTGCAGTTAATACAAATCTATGAAATTCTAATAATTAGGAGAAAAAAATGTCCTTATTTGTCCTCAAACACCAGAGAGCGACTTTACTGGTTGGCTGTTGAAGCAATGAAACATGTATTCATCTTCTCTCTTCGATTGTCTTGCATACTCTCTTTTAATCATTTCACCAGTAAGACTCAAGTGTTGAATGAGCGTGAAGGAAACTGAGAAAACCTTAAGGAGAGAGAGGGGTATACAGAGAGAGAGAGAGAGAGAGAGAGAGAGAGAACATTGAACGAACAGGATTTAAACAGACAGAATATGATGACTAGCTTTGCATTTAATTTTTTGAAGCTTATCGTTGACAATAAATCATGAAACCGGAAAAATCTCCCCAATCAAGAAGTGCGAGAGAAGAAATTAACAGAATAGAACTTACGTTTGTTACGGTTTTTTGGGTATATATATGACTAGTGAGACAATCCAAATGACTTAACTTCCTTTATAGTCTACCAATAGAAGGTTAACCAATCAAAAGCCGCAGAACATTGTATCCGTCGTGTATAAAGGCGGCCATTTTTGTTTACCCTACGGAAGGACCAGTGCCAACTTGACCAGGCGAAGATGAACAAAAGGAAGTACTACGCTCTGCTACTTTGCTACGATATCCACTGCGAACCTGAACTACGCTTTCCTACTATCTCCGAAATATTCACTGCTGACCTCTGGATTCTATACTCGAAGACGACCGTCATGAAAATGTCTAACAACGTTTACATCTAGAAAATTAAAAAGTAAATCTAATGCGATCTCACTCCCAATCCAGTAATGCGCTTAAATTTATGAAGTCAAGCTACAAAAAAAGAAAGGCCATTAGAACAATAACCCACACCGAATCTACGCTACAGCGGTGACAAATGACTGGAGCTGACATGCCAGGTCAGGACCAATTAGATTGCAGATTCTTTTTCGGATTCTGTTATTATATTATGCAATAGAATTATAAATTAAACAAGAGAGTCAGATACAAGCTTAGTGTCTTGTTCGTAGATTTTATTTTATTTTAATTTACATGTATTGAAAACTTATATAATGTAAATCATTTAATAAATTACGCATTAAATTCTCCTGTAAATTTATTTTCACTTAGTGGCTAAGAACTCATTCATTTCTTTTCAGTACGAATTGTACTGAGTAATGAGATCTACTATTTTTTCAGGCGAGCAATCGATATTACATCGTTCTAATTCGGTTAGTGACATCAATTCCCGAGGAAAAAAAATTGCAAGAAGAGGAAAAATCAATTAAATGCAATGATGTGATTTACCAACTTCCGACTGCTTTTACGACGACTCAATATGTTTTCCTTTTAATTTGAAACTCATTTACTTAACACAACAGTTACTCTTCTCACGATCCGGATATAACATTATTTAATCAGATTTACAGGCACTCTCAGTGTGTATGCATCTTAAGCTTCAAACTTCAATATCAATTTGTTTTTTTTTGTTTTTTTATGACGCACCCTGTTCTTAATTAATCCGTAGTTGTCTTGTCGATTCCACCTTGGTTTTACCTATTCCACCAATTTGTCGTCTGCATCATTATTCTCAGATCAATCCCTGTTTTTACCTCGTCCACTCATTTTATGCCTTATTTACTCTGCCGTTATTATCCATTATCACTAAATCGCAACTGTTCCAAGATGTATTTTACGTATCCTACCCGGTTCATGCCTGCTTTTTTGTGTTCTTCAATGTTCCGTTCATTGTTTTTTACCCATTCCACCCTTTTCTTGATTTCTCATCTGGCCTAGCCTATTCTTGCATATCAAACCCACCCGTTCTAAAATTTTCATCTACCCTTTTCTTGTCTATTCTACATGTCCCTGATCAATTTCCCTCTTGTCGGTTCCCATTACCTCTACCTGTTCCACCCTTTTCTTGCCTATTCCACCCATTTCTTACCTATTCCACCCGTTTCTTGTTTATTTATTTGTGTTCTTCACAATTCAACACTGTTTATATATATATATATATATATATATATATATATATATATATATATATATATATATATATATATATATATATATATCCCCTTTTCTTTTTATTCTTTTATTTCCTCTGCGTTCTCGACTGTTTTACACTAATCTACCCTTTTTGGGGTGTCCCACTATTTCATTCTATTCTGTCCTAGCATAATTCTTACATATCAAACTCACCCATTCTAAACTTTTCATCCACCCTTTTCTTGTCTATTCCACACCCGCCTTATCTATTTCCCTCTTCTCGGTTCCCACTTCCTCTATCTATTCCACCCTGTTTACATCTATTCCACCCGTTTCTTGTTTATTTCATGCCTTTTTTAACAATTCCACGCTGTTTTTTTTTTTATATTTCCCCTTTTCTTTTTATTCTGTTATTTACTCTGTGTTCTCAACTCCCTGTTTTAAACTCTTCTACCCTTTTCAGGGTATCAAACTATCTCATTCTATTGTCAACTAGTCCATTCTTACCAATTTTAAACTTTTCCCACCTTGCCACAGTAATTTTAAATAAACGGAACCCAGGTTGGGACCAAACTTTAGCCTTTCTTTAAAGCGTTTAATCTTAATCAAATATATATTAGGTTGGTGCAAAAATAATGTCGTTTTTCTTTTGTGGTTGAACGTCAAAAAACAACATTACTTTTGCACCAACCCCTAATAATATAAAAAGCTCAGACCCTAATGTTCCATGGTTATAATTTATTACATTGGAATCGTAATCACGTTCCAATTGATCAGACCTACAAATTCAAAAAGAAATCGAAGAATATAACTCCGGGTATAAAAAAACAAAATTTTAATGAGAGGGTATGTGTGGGAGTGAGAAACAAGTGTGAGAGAGAAATGTATGAAAGTTCGAGAGAGAGGTGTAACGGAAGAAAGAAGAATAGGAAAGGCCTTAAGGTGAGGGTGGCGATTAAAATTTAAAAGAGAGAAGTTTTAAAGAGTTTTTAAGGAAGTTCTAAACTGTGCAACAGCTGGAAGGACAACGTATATCTATGTATGTGTGTATATAAGATTTATCATCTATTACAAATGTTTAAAACAGATCACTTAATTATTACCAACAACACCAGCCCTCATAAATTACCCCAATGTAAAAATAATGTTGTGTATGATTTCTCATGCCAACCCACACTGGGAGATTGCACTTCCAACATTAATAATCAAAAAACACTATTAAATACTTATATGGTGCACGCACACACACTACACTACACTACACTATCTCACAGGTTGACCTTGCACCGAGAAAGCTAAATATTGACATATTGTGTTTTTGAACGTTGAGTGCCATACGCTATGTAACTTTCTCTACCTGTATATGAGTTGGGATGAAATGATTATTTTAACAAATTTCTTTTTCTCTTTGTTTCTTTCTCCCTACCCAACACACAGAATTGTCATCTTATAATATAAGCCAATGCACAAGTACTTGTTTTCTTTTCAAGCAAAGTTCACTAAGCCTCACTCATCTTTCACGTATTGTACCTGAAACCTTTGTTAGACTCTCTTCAGTGGGCATGTGTCGTTTCCAGTTGACATTTCTTTGGTTTAATAATGTGTACTTTCATTCCTTTGTTCATTTTTGACATCCAGAAAGTAATCATCTGTTTCTGGCCACGACATGTATTTCTTTTTGTCAGTAGTTCAACAATGATCCCAGATATTTAAAAAAAAATCACAAACATAATTTAGATTTTTCCTTTTGAATGTTATAAGAATTCCTGAACGTTAATTTCATTAATATGGAGTTCAGCTTATGGTGCAGCAAGTTCTAATCCGAGATTTTAGCCATTTATTAGAACAATGTGCTTATTATTATAAAAAAATTATAAGCAAGTTAAAATTTAAATTATTTTAATGAATTATGATTAATTTTACTTCAGAAAAATGCACGCAGTGAGATCCAATTTTGCGAGGTGATATTTTAACTCGATTCGGCTATACATGGAGAATAATGATAAAGATGTCGTAATTTACATCTTGAGGAAATAATGCCAGATTTGAATGAGCTATTTAATGAAGCGCCATTTTAAACGATACAGAATTGTAGTTGTTTACATTTCCACAGCATAGACACACATGATTATCTATAAACTATTTTTTATCATCGAGTTTCCACAACCTTTGGGGAAATGTGGTGTAGGGTTTTCCCTTTCTCTTCTCCATGAGATCAAATTCAAAGTTGTCCTTCTCAATGATTGGGTATCACCGCGAAGCTAGTGAGGTCAGTCTACCTTGAGTATAACTGATGACTGGGGTGCGGAAGTGGTGGCTACATGAATTTCTGAAGAGTATTAGTGCAAAAGTGAGTGAAATCGATGAAACTGAAAATTGAATTCGGCTGATATTACATAGCAGTTCAGTACACTTTTTCTTTGTTTCTAATGAAATTTTATTGTTTCTTCATACTTTGCTTAACTTCTGGAAAGCATCTTTCGTTATTCAACTGCATGCTTCGCATTCTGGTACCATATATTCTATTCTCTGGTAAAATGCTTCCCAGATTTGTATTTTGTATTTGGTATCTGTAATTTGTAGTTCAAGTGTTGAGTATTTTTTCTTGCTGAGGATTGTATATTTCATGTTCTGACTGATGTTTAGTCCATTGTTCTTGCTTTCTTTTACTACCTTGTCATTGAGGCCTTGTCGTGTTTCTTCTGTAACTGACCATCAATCTCATGGGGTATCCATTTTTATAGGCACCCAAATATAAAAAAATTCATGGTTTATGTTATTTCAGCCTTCAGGTTAATTAGAAAATTACCAAATCCATTTCATTTAAAATATGGCTGGACAATCTACTCACATATATAGAAGAGACTTGAATTAACATAAATGTGGTTCTAGAGAAGGATACTGAGAATACAATGGGCAGACTATTTTAGAAATGACGAAATCTTAGGAAAAAATGAAAACAAAGTACACTTATATTTAACATCAGAAAGAGAAAGTTGAAATTTCTAGTGCACATAATGAGAAAAAAGGGCTTGGAAAATTTGATACTCATAGAACAGATTGAAGACAAGATGGGCAGAGGAATACAAAGCTTAAGTTACCTAGCGAGCTTGTGTAAATGGACGAGGGAACAAGGTTTAGGAAAATATCAATATATAAAGTACATCGCCTGAAAAATAGTAGATTTCATTACTCAGTACAATTCGTACTGGAAAGAAATGATATTTATATCAATATATAAAGTACAATTTATTACGAACTAGAAATAACGGGAAATTATGGAGTGCCATGATAGTCAACGTCCTGATGGGACACGACAGAAAAGAAGTATTTTGTTTTTCATTATCACAAATAGTAAATCTTTCTCACATAAAAAAAATGCCCTTAATTCATTTAGATGTCACTGTGTATCTAGTTATATTGTATGTAACACTCAGAGAAAATGGAGCCGGATCAAGCGGTATGCTTCACTTTGAATAAAGAATGTGTTGCTGCCTGTTTAGGGGCCAGAATGAAAGACACAGAAGACGAAGGTAGGTTGAACAAGTATATTGAAGATACAGCGTGTGCACTTTAAAAATTTACAACTTTAAAGTGCATACGAACTTTATGGACATCCTGTATATACATATATAACGAAGTGTTAGTAATAAGTAGATATAAGTGTAAATTCCAACGGTAGGTTAACACTGCATCTGCCTCCTCAACCGACTCTCGCAGTTAGTAGTTATGAGAGGAGGAAGAGTTCATTTTACTGTAGGAGGGTTTACCACAACAGCATGTTATCAATGTTATACTATGACATTGACAAACACACTCAGAAGAATCTATTTTCAGCGATTGGCTAGAATCTAATTGAAAATTCCATTTATGTTAACGCTTTGTTAAACAACTGTTTCAAAGTTTCAAATTGTTGCCTGTTCATCATTTGTAGATCATTTTTTTGTATTTCTTGACAACAACCATTTCTTTTTAAGCTAGTGTATTTCTCTATTCGCTGAAATTACCTGGTATTACTTAAGTTGGGCTTCTATACGATTAAAACTCTATTTTATATGAGAAGACAAATCATTTAGAGTGTTTTTCTAGGCTTTTGTCTGTATTGTCACTTGCTTGTTTATTCTTTTAAGTTTTGGACGGCTGATGTAAAATGATTTAACAGCTTTTTTCACAAGGTCATTATTGCGAATTGAAACTGAAGAAATATTGGCGTGTTTGGAGCAAGATAGACTGACAGAAGGCTTTCTTCTATTAGGTTGGTGCAAAAATAATGTCGTTCTTTGACGTTCAACTTCAAAAGAAAAACGACATTATTTTTTCACTAACCTAATACAAGCACTTTCTGAATTAATGATTTTTCTTCTCCTACGCGAAACAAAAGAGCTCAGTCTGCGCTGTTATTTAACCCATAGTTGGGGGAAGATTGTTTATGATGTTTCCGTGGATATTATTGCGATGCCAACGAAAGGGAATTGATTGCAATTTGAACTCAAATAACTGATTTCAACATCTGCTCTGATAAATGGATCTGATGTCTTGAATTGTGGTGCGCTCTTTAATGGAATTGGTTAACAATAAAAGTAAACAAGGGAGAAATGGAGCAAAGATATGGTTTAGCCTTGTAGATAGTGAATTCTAGAAGTTCATACTTCGCAGAAGTTTAAATATCTGGCAAGTGATTTAGGATGGAAAACTAACACCGAACTCCGAACACGTATTGGAATAGCGAATTATTCATTCCAAAAATACCCTACGAAATAAAGAAAATATTGTTGAACTGTTATATAATATCAATCTTCCGAATTCTGGACAATTTTCCTCTATGAGGAATGGAAGATTGGAGGAAGCAGAAGTGTGATTCTGTGGATTTTAACAAGGTTTGTGTGTATTTTCTATGTTTATTTTTTCTAGGTGTATTTTCTAGGTGCATTATCTAGGCGTTTTTCCGAGGTGTATTTTCTAGATGCATTTTCTAGGCGTATTTTCTTAGTGCATTTTCGAGGTGTATATTCTAGGTGTATTTCGAGGTGCATATTCTAGGTGCATTCTCTAGGCGTACTTTCTAGGTGCATTTTCTCTGTGCATTTTCTAGGATTATTTTCTAGGTGTATTTCAAGGTGCATATTTTAGGTGCATTTTTCTAGGCGTATTTTCTAGGTGTATTTTCTAGGCGCATTTTCGAGATGTATTTACTAGGTGCATTTTCTGGGTATATTTTCTTGTTGTATTTCGAGGTACATATTCTAGGTCTATTTTCTAGGCGTATTTTCTAGGTATATTTTCTTGATGTATTTCAATGTGCATATTCTAGGTGTATTTTTCTGGTCGTATTTTCTAGGCGTATTTTTTAGGTGCATTTTCTGGGCGTATTTTCAAGGTGTATTATTTAGTTGTATTTTCTAGGGGTAGTTTCGAGGTGTATTTTCTAGATGCAATTTCTGGGTGTATTTCGAGGTGCATATTCTAGGTGAATTTTCTATGTGCATTTTCTAGATGTATTTTCTAGGTGTATTTTCTAGGCGTATTTTCTTGGTGTATTGCGAGGTGCATATTCTACTTGCATTTTCTAGGCGTATTTTCTAGGTGTATTTTCTAGGTGTATTTTAAAGGAGACTTTTCTAGGTGCATTTTCTAGGTGAAGGTGCGTCTTCAATATATAAACAACGAAGATAAAATAATCATAAAAAACTGATGTTTCTGCTACGGATGTTTATTTGTTGTATGTTTACTGTATTGAAATAAATATATCACTTGAGTATGTCCGTTTTCCTTTATGATTCAGTAATAATTCCTGCAGAATAAAGATGGTTGAGCTCATGTCAGCTCATGAGTTGCAATGGTCAAATCTCTACTTCATAAGCAGGACTGCTGAAAACACGCCCGAGTGATCTTGTTGGAAAGTGGTAAGAGTTCAGTCGTCAGTGAACCGGGGAAACTAACATTCCCCAGTGGGAATGCTATTACCATATGGTCCATCTCTTGAAACCAAGAGGATAAAGAGGAAGATTGTGTCGTGTGGGCTCATAGCATCACCAATGTGACCAGAAACCCTTTCCAGTTTATTTATCTTTGATACATTCTTAGGAAAATCCCGTAAGTTTCGAGGTGGAAAAATTTTGAAGGCCTTAATCTGGTTTTTCTTAGAGAAAGCTTCTCCTTTTGTCATGATTGAAAAACTTAATAATCGATTGGTGAAATTTCTGATGAATATGGCGTCTGTGGTAGAATAGATCAACCGAGTTTAATATTTATTTACTAAGCGTAATTTAGATATGGCACAGGGCCAAAACAATGGGGCAACCGGTTAGGTTCGAACTCACTATTAAGTAGTAATTAAGTAGTAATTGTTCTAGCAAGACAAGATTGCTAACCATTACACTACGTCGGAGTTTGCAGGCCAATTTCTAAAATGCATCCAGCGTTATTCTTTCTGTACACGACCTGGCGTTGTTATGAAAAAATAAAAACATATTCGTATTGACAGGGAAGGGGTAGTTTTCTACCAAATTCTACATACATCTTGCTGTTGCTCACGTAAATATATGCATTTAGTTTTACATTACGTTGAGAGAAACTTTAATGTATCTGCAATGTTACTAGTGCTGACCTGGTATCTCAGTTTCAGTCTTTTTCCAACCACCGTAGCGTAGCTTCCATGTGCCTTTTCTATAAATATTTATTATTCTGGGGAGATTTCGTCCTTGTTATCTTTCTTTTTAATATTTTAAAGGCCTTACTAGAATGGTGGCAAGATATCATCATTTTACAACTGAAATGGCTTGACGTAAAACTAAGTTCTATAGTAACAACGAATTTCCTCGCTCTTCAGCCATATGGTGAACTTCTCCGGATTTTCAGTCAACAATGATCTTCAGTAATTTAAATGCAATGTCTATATTTTGTCTTTAATTTATCATTCCTTTATTTTTCTCTCTCCTTAATAATATCTTTTTTTTCTCATAGTATTTCACACCCATCAACACCTTTATTCATAGTTTCTTTATTTTCTTGATTTGGGTGAAAAAATATTTAAAAAAAGATTAAAAAAATACTTACAATGGAACTTTGGATTTTATTGCCACGTTTACAGTTTTCGCAAAACTAATTCTCAGATGACATCATTACAACTGGTCTCCATAAAGGCTAAATATGATTTAACCTTAGTTTATTTCCTTGGCGTATATATTTTGTTTATATTTATAAATAAATAAAAAAATATCTTGCATTAAAACTAGGCCCACCCAAAACACCGTATTATCAACACTTTTATTGAGAAAACGTAGGAAACATAAAAGCTTCTGGGAGAGAGTGTGTTACCTAGAATGATCAAGAATCCGAATAAAACCAGCGCATTCAAAGAGCAATCAAGGGCCTCAAAGTATTTCGTCTACTCTACTTAGTAGTCTGGGACTTTCCAAAGGTACCGCACGCTGGGATCGTCCCCGTCAAGACCAATATCATCAGGAAATATCCTTCCTGAGAAACCGACCATGCTGAGATTCGAACCAGGGTCTCATGGTCAGAAATATAATTCTAACGTTATATATATATATATATATATATATATATATATATATATATATATATATATATATATATATATATATATATATATATATATATATATATATATATATATATATATATATATATATTTAAATTTAAATATACCATTATTTGACTATTAATAATAGTAATAATATTAGCTAAATTCCTTTAAAATGAAACACTTCCGAAATCACACTGATAAAATTAAATTTTAACTGTGAAATCTATATATATTTTGAAATATAGATAAAGATTGTAAAATGTATATATAGTTTATGTATGAGGATAAATGAATTTTTTTGTGTAAATTATCTCAAAGGTTTTTTTTTTTTTTTTTTTTTTTTTACTTGTTAATGATCGTATGTATGTAGGGATTCACATGAATGCATTTGTGAGGCATATATGAATAAATGAAAATTAATATTACCCTCAAATTCTATTATTAAATAATGAAACCTAATCTTTAATTTAGTTTACCAATGTAATAAATAAATTG
This sequence comes from Acanthosepion lycidas, assembly GCA_963932145.1. Lineage (NCBI taxonomy): Eukaryota > Metazoa > Mollusca > Cephalopoda > Sepiida > Sepiidae > Acanthosepion > Acanthosepion lycidas. The sequence continues at coordinate 2,971,194 of OZ010605.1, forward strand.
CATTCATGAATTAATTTTGAATATTAAAATAGATGTTATATATATATATATATATATATATTTTTTTTTTTTTTTTTTTGGAAATACAATTAGTCGGGTGAATAAACTATTAAGATTTTAAATATTTCTTTATGTCCTAGATAAATATGTTTATTACAATAATAGTTATATTTAGTCCTGAAACTACTTACTTAAAAAATTAAATATTTAAGTTAATAACAAAATTTTTTTCAGACATCGAATTTTCTATCAAACATTGTAAACTATCTTTTACATAATTTTGTTAAAACAAAATTATAACAACTCCATCTCTCTTTCCCCCTCCCCCCTATCCCTCTCTTTACCGTAAGACTCACTTGTATACATTTTCGACAATTCATTTCCGTTTTATTAACCATCTAAAGAGGCCAAGTTTTCTGTCACTCCTCCTACTCCAATATAAAACATACTTAAGAGAGATATAAAATTAACCCCTCCCTATACTTTATATTGTCTGGTTAACTACCACTCTCAACCCCCTCTATTAAATTACAAAAATTACACTACCCACCAATTTCTAATCCCATTTTTTTCTCATTTCGTTGTTGGAAGGTTTACCTGATGATCCTGAATCCTTAAAAAAGGATTTAGGTGAAATAAATTATCGTAATGGTACATTAAAGTGATTTGTTTTTCATTACATATATATATATATATATATATATATATATATATATATATATATATATATATATATATATATATATATATATATATATATATATATATATATATATATATGTGTGTGTGTGTGTGTGTGTAATATAATAGTTATTTTATTTGTAATGGTTTAATAATTGTGAAAAGAAGAATACATAAAATATAGCAGAAAAAGCCAATGAAAGAAAAGAAATCTGAGAGGAAAAAATGCCAAAAAATTTAAAGGAAGGCGAAGAGAACTTCCGAAATAGCGACGTCTCTGTTTCAAAGAAACGTCACTAAAAAAAAACAAAAAAAAACAGAATTAATACCTGAAAACATCTGCGATTCCAGGGGTTACCCACATGTGAATATTTTTTTTTATTTTTACGATGGTGTGTTGCCCACGAATTAGCCATTTCTCGCGTTATAAATATGTGTGACTCAGAACCTCTGTTTAGCTCCGAATTTTGTAGATTAATTGTAAAATTATCTAAAGATAAAATATCTGACGTATTGTTAGATTGATAAATGGATTAATTGATTATATCTTTTTAAAATTTGCAGTACATTGATATATGATTTGTGAACCATTATCGGTTTCCGTTCAAGTTCATTTTTCTAGAAAGTACCTATTTATCTCAGTTTAATATTTCTTTAACATTTTTCACCAGCAGGGTGTGTCTTCGATTGTCAACACGATCAAAAGTCAAATACTTATTTTCTTATAACCCTGTCCTCTACTTGAAAGAAATAGTACTTCGTTATTATTTGTTTCACAGAGACAAGCTGGAAACATCGTTGTTTAAAGAAGGACATTTTTTCAAAAATTATAATTATATTCTGTTCATGTAAACGGCCATTCGTTAACAGATATTAATCTAAACTTTCCTAATTTTCAGATTGAAGCGTCAAGATTGGATGAAGAATGTTAAATATTTGTTATGTTAAAAATGTTGTTTAGAAATTGAAATCGTGTTTCATGTAGACAAAAAGATTTCGTTTCTTAACGGAGAAATATCTTACTTGTATTGTGGGGATTGAAAGTACTGGGGCTAAGGCCGTGTGGCACGGTAAAGTAACGCCAAATACCTATCTAAGTAAAATGCTTTTGAATGCTGAAAGCGCTAAACCATAGCGTTTATATTTGTTTATTTTTTCTTAGCTTTGAGAAATTACCGAGTCACAATAAATGCAATCATTGATATCAAATGGATTGTTTCAGTAATTATTTAAATTTTAAAACAACGTCTCTGATATTACGCTTTACATATCGTAAAGAGTTAACAACAATAATTTCCTACATATTACACACTCAGTGACTCGCGCACACAAAGACCTTCCCACACATATATCATTTGTCCCCTGACAATATACCTCCTAACACACTCGAACTGGTAGAATGGAGATCAACGTGTTTTAGTGGACAGCAGTTCTCAATCTGCTTGACTGAATCATCTTCAAGAAGGGAGACCACTATCTAAAAGGTCAGCCAATCTAACAGTGATCACATCCAACAATCCTCACTCTTGTTTCATATGCGGACGCCTTTGTAAATCGCTAGAGGGTCTTAAGTTTATCACACAAAATTTTATAATTTAATCAATTGGTTAAGTTGTCCGATCCTGATACGTCGAAACCGACGGTAGAGTCCATTATATATATATATATATATATATATATATATATATATATATATATATATATATATATATGTGTGTGTGTGTGTGTGTGTGTGTGTGTGTGTGTGTGTGTATGTATATATATATATATATATATATATATATATATATGGTTTATGGGATTATAATTTATCTACTTAGGACCAGGATTTTGGTCTTAATTCACCAGATTTCCATTTTCATACAAAAATATTGGTGATTAATTTTTCCAGGTTTAAAAACTTACGTATTATTATTTTTTTAATTTTAAAATTAAAAATTGACGAAAATAAATGTAAAAATGCCGAAATTACTGCTTATTACCCCATTCCAGCTTAATTGTGGTGAAATGATTAAAAACATTTGAGAAAAACCGTTTTTTGTCAGTTCCGTTATTTACATTTTTTTTCTTTTTTGTTGTGTGTAAAGTGAATAGCATGATTGTATAGTTAGGTTCTCTTCTCGCTAAATGTGCTATCCGTTTTTGTTGTTGCTACTATTGAAAGTCTTCAAAGAATACTGATGTTTTATTATTAGAAAAGGTTTTGATACCGTTAAAATACTGTTCACTTATTCGTTTTTTACAGTTTATCAACTCATTTTTCGGTTATTTAAAGTCACAAAATATTTTTAGATTTTCAGGATTTCGTGGTTTACTAATAAAATTATTATTGATTAACAGAAACTTATATACAGTGGTGGAGAGACAAATAAGCATGCACAAGAATTTTTTTAATTTATTTTATTCCGAACTAATAATTAACTATGCAGAGATGCATAATAACTAAATATGCATAGAAAAAAGGAAAAAATGATTTAACAGAAATAAATCCCAATTATTCATTCAAGTGGTTGAAAATGTATTCGTACAATACAAATTTCAGATTTTAAAACTTTAAATTACTTTAATGATCTTTAATGATCTAGATTATTCAGATGGAATATTCTAGAATGTTCCAATAATGTTAGTAATTATTTTTAGCCTAAAAATACAAGAGATGAAGAATTCTAAAAACGAACTGATTGTTAAGGTAAAAGGTACCGCGAATCTTAGACAACCTTAATATTCCATATACTACCATCATGTAATTCCTTGCAAGGTGTAAAATCTCAAAACTTTTGCCATCCAAAAAAGAACAGGTGCACCACGGAAGATTTCTTCAAGGTCTTCGAGGAGATTAATACGCCAATGAATTGCTTTAATCAGGAATCTGTGGCGCTTAACATAAAATACATAGGCAGAATCTAAAGTAAAACTCCCCTCGGAAAACTCCACTGCTATTGAAAAGACACAGAAATTTCAGGTTGAACCTCGTTCGTGAACATAAAAATAATGAAAAATTGTATTGGGGAAAGAGTATTATAGACAGACACATTCAAACTTGAGTTGTTTGGGTGTAATTCTAGAAATTATGTATAGAGGAAAGATGACAATACCTTTAAAAAAGAACATAGTTCCGACAGTGAAATTTGATGGTGGCAGGATCATACATATATATACAGTGTAACTCGGATATAAGAGACCCGGATATAAGAGAAACCCGGATATAAGATAATTCTTCCCCGGTCCCGACAACTCTCTTATATCTGGGTTACACTGTATATGTATCGTGTCGACAGTTATGAGCGAGTTGCACTCCATGCATGACGTCCATATGAAAGTCTGGATTTGTTGAGGCTATCTAAAGACATGACCAATTTTCTGGTTAATGCTCTGGTTTTATAGTATCTTATGGTGTTAGAATATCTATAGGGATGGGCTCCACCAGGTTAAAACAACCAAGGCATGCTACCAAGAAACCATTCGCGGAGACCTACGCACACAGCTGCGACAGATGGAGGAGAATGGTTGATAACTCAACACGTTGGCGCCACAAAAACTACTTCCAGGGTTAAAGACGTAAGGTGAAGGAGAAAAAAAATAGTTTTGGGCAAAAGTGTATCTGGTGCAGCTAATACAGTGTTCAATTCCTTCTCTCCTACAATAAGATTTTTATAATTGATGAAGGCCTTAAAGTATTTGACGTGATTATAACTGATTTGATTCGAATTTCACGTCATAGTTTCTGTTTTGAAAAGGTTATTTTCTTATTTTATTTATTGATTTATCCAAAGGAAGTTGATGACGCCACTAAGAATGAAGGGCAACTGCAACTGAATAAGAAGGAAAAAGACTTTAAAAGGAACTGGAAACCCCAAAAATATTATAACTTTTAGAATTTAGACGGAGACTTTAGAAATAAACATTTGAAGTAATATATAGAAAGAACTAGATAAACAGTCCTAAACAGGAAACATACCGTAAACCTATAATCTTCTTCAAAATGACCGAGGAGGAGAGTGAACCGGATGATAGGTGAACATATCTACTCCTATAGTAGAAACAAATAAACATTAAAAGATTCAGTTTTTAGGCAGAGCCGTTAGGAAAAAAGAACAGTTGAAACAGAAATTAAAAGGAACCGAAAACCCAATACTAAATAGGTAACAAGTGGTAAACTCTTACTCTTGTTCAAAAGACCCAGGAGGTGTGTGAACCGGGCTACAGGCGAATCTATCCATTCCTATTATATATGTAACTCAAAAAAATGTTTAGTGTCACATCACTCACCTATGTAGAGAAGATGCTCAACTAATCTCTTCGTATTAATTTATACTCTACATCTTGATGCAGTTTGTGAAAATGATGATTTTTTTGTTTAGTAGACTATTTACAACAATTATGTACATTTACTTCTTTAGCAGAGGCCTGCTTTCATCCTATACACTGGCCTCTATAGCACTGTTTTCTAATATTCATTTGAGATATGGATTTCAATATTCTATTCCCATTTCTTCATACCTTACCTTGTACATATATAAAGCATAATTTCAGAAAAGATTGTCGCTTGCCTTTCCTTCTTGTAATGTTGACGAGATATGAAAGCTTTCGTTTTGTGGCCTTAATCAGACATATGGCTTTGTTGAATAATATAGTTACAGTTTTAAGTACTCATAGAATTAGATCTTAGATGTTGGATAAAGAGTTCTTAGGAAATAGCAGTCTGATTGTTTTCGCATTTGGAATTTGATGATCTCCATATTATATTCCTTATTCAATTGCAACAGTGAAAGCCTATGCCCTGCAATGTCTGCATAATGCACGTAAAGAAAAGTGTATAGTATTAAATTTTAAAATCAATAACTGGCACCAACGAAAACGTTTCACTCCATGCGTACCATGATGCGTGCGTGAGCCAATCATGGCAGAGTTAACAATGTTTCTCCCTCAAATAAAAAAGTATTTCGGAAGCAGGTGTTAGAACAAGCAGCCAAACTCCCCAGCACAGGATAGCGCAGCTCCAGGAGAAACGTAGTTTAAGTATAGTTTGTTTTCGTTGCTTCATCGTTCGTTCTTGTTTGTGATAAAAAAATAAATCTTTTGTAATTACTTACGTGTTGCAAAAGGTTCCACACCTGCATTAGTTTATACATTACAGCGAGATGGTTACATTTTGATTATTTTTATTACATACCGATGCGGCTGATTGAAGAAATCTAACTCAGCGTGTTACTGCATCATCTTCCAGAATACCTTTCTTCTTGGTTAAATATCTTCGTAACATTAGATTCGAGAGTTTTTTTTTGTTTATATAGACACGTCGCGATAATACAGTGATTTCACCGTATCAGCAGTTTCTGCGTAGAAACTGAGAAATAAGCAAATCATTTTGTACTCTCATACCGTTCCCAAAGGGCAAATATACTGATGCTAGCTATTTGGATAAGCTAAAGAATACCGTCAAGTTCTTCTCTAAGTCAAAATATGCAACATGGCTGATGCTAACCATTAGAATATTCAGAATACATTGTGCCTTCTCGGGCTAACTTTTTCCCCTGGCATAAAGTTGAAAGATTATATTGAATTACTTCCTAGTTATGCTGCTAGGAAAGTTGGTTCAGTATGACGTGTAAGACAATTTTTCTCTCTAGAATCTATCTTCCATATTTATAAGTCTACAATTCTTTCATACACTCAATATATGTTTGATTTGTTATTAGTCCTGACCTAGCACCTCGCCTTCAGTCGCTCTCCCACCGCTATAATATAGTTTTCCTGAGCCTTTTCTATAAATACTTTCATGGTAATCCTTCTTATGAAGATTCTCTATGGTACCTAAACATTATGAATTTAAGCGCAGTTCTAGATCGGGGGCAAGATCTCAAAATTTTACTGTTGAAATGAGTTAAATCTAACAGTAAATTCTATTGTACAGGTTTTTTTTTATATCAGGCGTTTCGCTGGTGAAACTCTTTTCCAGCTTCTAGCTTCCCAGCAAACTTTGATCTTCAAAAATTTAATGCAATATGAAATGTTATCTTCTGTCTTGATTCTTCTTTATCCGTAAGAATATTTTCTTCTTTTTCCCATACTCTCTAACACTAAGTAATGACTTGCGTCTTACCCTTGCTTCCCAGTAAACTTTAAATGTAATATTAATCGTCAGCTTCTATCATAATTCTTCTTCTCTATCCGCAAGGATATTTTTCTTCTTTTTCACATTCTCTCTAACACTAAGTAATGACTTGCGTCTTACCCTTGCTTCCCAGTAAACTTTAAATGTAATATTAATCGTCAGCTTCTATCATAATTCTTCTTCTCTATCCGCAAGGATATTTTTCTTCTTTTTCATATACTCTCCAACACTAAGTAATGAGTTGCGTTTATACTGGTATTAGTCCTTCGCTTGAAGTCAAATGATTAAATGATTTGCTAAGATCTAGGCATATATTACATTTTCTTGATTCGAAACACATAACGTTTATTAGTGCATATTTTAATAATTATAATAACAAAATAAAAGACTGACAGTTTATGCAATATTGGTCCTCCCATATGTCAGGGAATGCTTGAAGGTAACGGAAAAGTGATTTAACAGAATGAGGCTGATAATACCATGAACGGAGCCTATGAGTATCGACATCTTAAGGAAACTGGAATAAAAATGATGCGTAAACTTAGTTGAAATTTTAAGAAACAAAGAGAAAAGACGGTTCGGAAATATTTCATCCACAGTGCATATTATAGTTAAGGTAAAATGAAAACGAGGTGTAAAATATTTAACGAGCAGACGCAAATGGATATCATACGAGGGATAGGGAAGGATAGTGAAAAGGTAAAACTTTTTAAGAGACACATAGAAAAGGAAGTTGTGAAGAGCCATGATCGATTTTATTATTATTCCTGATAACATCTTTGACATCATGCAACTAGTTTAAAATATCTACATACAGATAACTTTTCTTTAAATTTATCTACAAGTAATAAAATACATTTTCTTCCATTTTTCATGAAACACGCTATTGAGTTTTTAAAAATTCCTTTCACCCTAAGCAAAGAGTTAATGCTAATAAGACGGAAATTTTTACTTGGTGTGAAAGTGAATGAGAAGATTTTAGTTGAGAGAAAGGGCACTAAAATAACAGGATGAAGGAAGGCATACGATGGCGATTGGCGTTGCATTTAAAATTTTAAAGATAGTATGCGACAGGAAACCAAGAAACCAGTAGAGATTTTCACAGGTGAGAAGTGCGAGAGAAGAAAGTATTAAAATAAAAGTTGCTGCTACATCAAGGTATTTCAATTTTAAAACACCGAGACTCACTTACCAACCTAATTACGCTATAATTCGTGAGGCCAAAGTACCAAGGAGATCTCATTAGAATAAATGGCCTAAAAAATATTTATAGAAAAGATATATGGCAGCCACGTCAGGGTGGTGGGAAAGGCACTGAAGCCGAGATATCAGGTCATGACCAATAATAATACAGATCATTCTTTTGATTTTCTCGATAATTTCGAGGTATATGACTCAAGAAGCACAAGACCAGCCATGACAGCAGCATACATAGACGAACAAGTAGATTTATAAATATACCAGACACAATGAAGTAACATCTTGCGTCTTAGTGACTTTACTGCCTTGCTTAGGGTAATCTTGATTTGAAAACAGGCAACACACTTAGAAAAAGGAATACGTATATATCAGGTTGGAACTGAGGTAATACGACTGTCAATCCATTGGTACCTTCGTTATTCTGTCAAATCTGAAAGATAACAGAATTAGACTATTTTTTTTTTATATTTGATATACCAATTACGATATAACAGTATAAGATTTAACACAGCTACATTTCTCCTAGATCCCCTGTAATCTCAGACAGAGATATCAGAGTCTGCGTAAATCCCTGTATATAAGTACATAAACAAATGAAAACAGATACATGAATACATATACATATAGGTATATAAACTTATATTTACGTGTCTTAATTAAATATAAAATATTCACACACTCACATATGTTTGGGTGTTTGTGAGTGTGCAAATGGATTCATATCTGGTATGTTCGAAGAAAAGATATAAGTCACAACTATTCTTCACGCGTGCAAAAAGCTACTGTCGATTTAATATAGGAAGTGAAAAATATATATGTATATCATTATCATGCCAATTTTCCGGCGCACATTAAATTCATGTCTATGACTACGTAAGTATAATAAAAAAATACAGCACATTTATACTTACGCAATTTTTAATACATATTCGTAAATTGGTTTGAAAATAAGTCATACTGGCTTCTAATGATATAAGAATCTTTCCCACTGTCAT
>OZ010605.1:2985184-2995184 GCA_963932145.1 Acanthosepion lycidas
AAATCATGTTTATCCAGGCGGAAATGTTGTTCTCTTGTGGGGAGCTGATTTAATCCGATTATGATAATTATTAATTTGGTAGTGAAAGGGCCATTTGCATTTACCCACATAATGTTACAGGCAAATTATGTTACGTCTTCTACCACTAGAAATGTGATAGATTTTGAAAATAGATTTAGTGTCTGAGCTAGTGAACAAAAGAAAATTTACGTGTGTTTGAGCATATATATATATATATATATATATATATATATATATATATATATATATATATATATATATATATATATATACGTCTATTCATATCTATCTCCATATCTTAGTCATTTCTTATCTATGTAAATCTGTTTGTATCTATTTATGCATGTAACTCTATGAATATCTATCTATCTATCTATCTATCTATCTATCTATCTCCTTACCCGCATTTGTTAACATCTTATATTTTTAAACCGGCAGTTACTGGTGCTGTTGAATAAGCCGCAAATATAAAACCTTTATTTCAAATTAGGCACATATACTTGCTTTCAAACTGGGAGCCCACATTTTAGCACCTCGAATACTCTACTACGTAAAAATGTGTAAATACATCTGTATATATTTTATCATTTATTTCTAAAAGAGTCTATAAAGTTTAAGATAAGAATTGTGAATGTCAGTCTGTTGCCTTAGATATTTAGAAGGTGTTTGATAAGGTTTGGCATGCTGACCTTCTTCACAACTTGAAGGCTCATAGTGCGACTGGCTAAATGCTCAATTTGGTTCATTCTTTCTTATAAAATCGTGAAACTAAATCTTTCATGTATAGCTACATTTCTAGATCTTTCTGAATTAATGCAGCTCACCCCAAAGCTCTGTCTTTGAAGCAACCTTCTTTCTAATATTCATCAACGAAATTTTCAATGTCATCAGTTCTCTACCTGGGATCGAAACTGATCACACAAGTATTAATAATGTCTTACTCTTATGTCTGTTAGTTTCGATCAAATCATATTGGCAGTGGATCTCGATAATGAACTTAAATGTGCTGTTAAGTGGAACAAGAAATGATTTGTTTATCGTAACGCCTCCAAGAGGAAACAACTCTTTTTAACACTGCATTATTCACAGAGGTAGTTTGTTACCCCACAATTTTAAAAGTACACACAATTCCAAGTTGGCAACTTTTTTATTTCTTTCCCTCCCACTACTCTCCTGGCCCAGGAAGGCTGTCTAGCACTTGTAGCGAAGTATTAATGGAAGGCGGACATCGTTTTGACTTCTTCGAAGTGTCGTATTACCCACCTGATTCACACACACACACACACACACACACACACACACATATATATATATATATATATATATATATATATATATATATATATATATATATATATATACATATGGTGGTCTCTCCCGTTGTATTCGATATATAGGAGTGTCTGTGTATGTGTGCGTATTATATTAATATAACACACACACCCATACATACACACACACACACACACACACACACACACATATATATATATATATATATATATATATATATATATATATATATATGGGAGAATATGTAGAAAAAAGTGCGAATAACACTTTTCTGTCATGCGCTTCATGGTTGTATGTATATATATATATATATATATATATATATAATTTATTTAATAAATGCTCTGTTTTTGTTTTTTTAACTTAAACAGTATTAATTACATTGAGCATACTGAATGTTCAAGTAAATTCGCAGAAAATATTCTCTTTCACAGGAATCGACACTGTAACCATAATTGGAACCGTCACTTGATCTGACGTGCCATTTCGTTAAAAGAAGCGTTTGGTTCGATTCATTTATACAAAGAATTCAATAGCAATGTTAAATGGGGTTAATATCTAAATCACATCGCTGACAGAACTTAATGAGACAATATCTTACTATCTCTTGAATAATAAGATCCTTATATTCGAGTTGTTCTCATCGAGAAGACACATGCCAATTAGTTTCGACAATTTTATTTTGCCATTTTCAGGGCGCAATTATCCCATTTACAGGAAAACACTAACAGGAAATATATCTAGACTGAAAGATTCCTCCCATTAATCACATTAACATTGGTATTTACGTCTTAGTATGAATTGCTTCTTTATGATATAAACTATAAGTTTGCACATTCTTATATATATATATATATATATATATATATATATATATATATATATATATATATATATATATATATATATATATATATGATACTAATAATCTTATAAATGTAAGCAGCTATACTCGTCCGGCAAGACCTTAGGTGTTTTAGCTTGTAAATGAACGAACCCAAGGGAAAAAAAAGGTAAAGAAAGAAAGAACTAATAACATATGCTTCCGGCGAAAATAATCGTCTAGAATCTAAGTTCAGAGTCCAAATGAAAAAAAAATTAAAAGTGAAACTAAAAAGACAGGCAGACCTACCTAGGTTTCATCTACGTGGAGTAAGTACGTAATAGTAATACATACATATATATATATATATATATATATATATATATATATATATATATATATATATATATATATATATATATATATATATATACACTAGTTTATCTAATGCAATACCATTCTATACATGGAAATATATTTTGTCAATTTTTGCTAAGTGTTCCCTATAATTATATTGATGTGTTTCATCTCCAATTTACTACATATGTCTATAGAACAATTTTATCATGATTCTAATTTCATTGAATCATTATATCTTCAGTTCAAGTTTGGATTATAATGGATATTGTAACGGAAATTACCTGTTATGTTGTTTACACCATAAGCATTTTTGTTTTGAGGTCTATACATTTTCGGAAATTCCGAAATGGCAAATGAAGGGTTAATTTTATAAGAGGACCGTTTTACTTTCCATCAGCATCACAAATGTTAACCGCCAGTAGCGTAACTTATAGCGCCCTTCTCCGCTTTTCGTTTTCTGTTGACATGAAGTAGAAGAGTTATATTGAATCAGTTGCTTGGTCTGCTGTTCGGAATGTTGGTTTAATGTATTGCTTGCTACCTGTTTGTCTTTTCGAATATTGCTGCCGCATTTGATTTGGTACACCTGCTATCTATCTTGAGACACAAACCCAAAATTAAAAACAGCCAACTTCATAATTACAAATAAAAACACACCTATCAAATCTAAACTAAAAAAAAACGATGTAATATATTAATACAGGTGCCCTGTACGAGATTTTATCTTGTCATAAACGGATTATCTCCACTGAGTTTACGACGACAACTGTCAGCAGAAGAAGACAAACTACTTAAGTGATTGCATTGCCATAAAAAGCACTTAGACACCTCAAAACAACTGCCTGCCTCCATTAGAAAAGTTCTTGCTGATAGCGCCATCATTCTAAATTAATCTAATTGTTGACGATGTCTTAAGAATATAGAAGCTCTTTATATAAATGTATCAAGCCAAGACTCAAAATTACCTTATTTAATAGCGGTAGTAACGTACTGGTGGTCTTTAAAAAAAAAACAATGTGGACTCGCAAACAGATTTCTCTCGTACAGTTTTGAATTTCTACCACGTTCCTACAATATCACTTAGAAGACAAACGCTGAAAACATATCAACGAACCCATTGAAAATGGTTAATCAATTCGTCGAATGAAGCAGGGGCACTGATGATAAAAAACTTAAAAATGAGCTACGATAGCCAGAGCAAGGAATCGGTTAACAGTAATGACTCCTCCAAAAGGAAACCGCTCTCTTTCTACCCTCCAAAAGCATGGCAGATGCCAACCTCCATGAGAGTGACACACTGCATCTTCTTAGGCTGAAATGCAATGAAAAGTTCATATTGAATCAATTGCTAGGACTGATGCTCGCTACGTTGGTTTACTGTACAGTGTTAGAGATTCTTCTCGCCAGAATCTATCTGATATATTCTTCTCGACAGAATCTATCTGACATATTCTCATGTCTGCCATTCGTCCATGAATTGAATATTGTTGCCACATAAGTTCTTGCAATTCTGCTATATATCTATATATTTAGAGAAACTTGATAAAGAAAAAACAATAACCTGCAATGTGCCTTTTCTAGAAATACTTCCATGATAATATTTCGGAAGAAAATTTGCTCTATAATAACTAGTCTTGATGAATTGAATTGCAGTACTAGATTGGCAGCAAGGTCTCGTCATTTTATATAGGTGTTGTAACAAACCAACGGAGGATACCTGGTATGTCCCCATTCACATAAATACAGTAGTAAATACTGTATGTTGGTCTGCAGATGTAGATACGTCTCCAGTTGTGCTGCTCAAAATCTCTTTCTCCGGGCAGAGAGAATCCATAGACGAGGCTGTGTCGAGGCACAGAATCTGTTCTCGGGTAACAGCTATACGACCCTGTTTTATGCGGGATCTACGGAGAAATTTTGGCCGATCATGCGGGCTCGTATATCCCTCATTATATTCGGCCTTGTGCCTCATCTGACCGCGTTGGTCGGTTCGTAGATATCCTGCAGTTGGTATTCGTCTGCAGCTGCGCTTGTCAAAATTTATGCCGGCGGACAAAGTGGATCCCCAAATGAGACTATGTCGAAGGGCAGAGTTTCGTCTCGACAAACAGCTACCTGACCCCGTTTTGTACGAGGTCTACGGGGAATTTCAGACCGAGAATACGGGCTTGGATATCACACATTATATTCGGCTACGTGCCACATCTGACCGCGTGTGACGGTTGGTAGATATCCTGCAGTTGGAGATTCATTGTGGAATTCATTTTACTCATTTCTAGCAGTTAACTAATTCTTCGACGCGGCGCTAGCAAATCTTATATGTGTTGTTCGTGTCCTAAATATTATCGTGCATTACCAACCTTCGTGTAATTATTCTATTCAGTAACCTTCCCTAGAATTTAAAATAGCGGGATGTAAACATATGATTTATGCAGAGTTTTTTTTTTCTAGGATATATCGCTTTTTGAAAACAATTATTGCCTTGCTTTTCTGTAAAATTTGATCTCCCAAAAAATTAAATGTAATGTTGACTGTGGAAATTTCTTCCAGCTTCTGGTTTCCAATATAACTTTGATCTTTAAAAATGTAAATGGAATGTCAATCCTTATGTTTTGTCTTCCTAATCCTTGTTCTTACATTGTCCTTTCTTTCTATAATATTTCTTATATCACTTTCCATTCAGTAAGCCATTTTGCTTTAGCAGTTTTACGGCATTTCTTGGGTTGAAATGATTATAAATTCACATAAGTCCCACAAAAGGAAAGCAGTAAGAATATTAAAAAACTGAATAAAAATCCCATAGGCGAGTCCTCAGAGTTCTCAGCTCACTGCAACTGTTTGCCTGTCTGTCTCCAACCCCAACTGCTACTCACTCGCTGCGAATCTGCTTATATGGGGTGGGCTTGTCGCCAGACTAGCCTCGGTTCAAAAAATCTTGCTCAAAGAAGAAAAAAAATATCTTCCTTTTTCTTTTCTTCCTTTCTTTCCTTTCTTCAGCCCGACAACAAGTCCTTAGACTCTTATCTTAACCGAATTTCATATGGAATTCGTCAACGAGATTTTCGCCAATTATCAAGTGGATGGTCATCTGGCGATCTGGACGCTAGAGTCAATTATTCGTTTCGATAAAATAATTTTCTTATCATAGACAGCTCTGACACAAAACAGATGCTCCTCTCAATGATATTCTGCAGATAGTCAAAAGCTTAATTTTTCCTTCATGGTGGTCCAGCGGACATTTTTCCCGAGACCCAGTGCATGACCTAATTAATATTATCTCTCAGTTTCTGTTTCGTAGTTCATTTGGCCAACCTGAAATTTTAACCATTGCCATACTCGGTGCGCCGTTATAAATCAAATTAAATCCGACACATTCGCGACCTTACTTTCCTCGCTAATGAGAATAAAATCTTTACCACTTTCCTTTGTTTGAAAAAAAAATAACATCGTTCAGTATCCTTTTCGTGATGGCTTCTTATCACCTAAATTTAATTATCTCCTTTTTCTTTCTTTTTTTCTATTTTGTAGAGGGCAATTATGAGGGTTTCTACAGTTACATAGTTTTTGTTTATTTTCATCAGTTTTTATCTTTATTTTTCCATTGTCTAAATTTAAGTGTTTGTTTAAGATATTAGCATTATGGTCCTTAATATTTTTTGTAAGTTTTCTGTACAGCTATAACTCAATTTTAGTGTATTTATTGAAAATAG
Source organism: Acanthosepion lycidas (assembly GCA_963932145.1). Taxonomy (NCBI): domain Eukaryota; kingdom Metazoa; phylum Mollusca; class Cephalopoda; order Sepiida; family Sepiidae; genus Acanthosepion; species Acanthosepion lycidas. Next base: position 2,991,392 of record OZ010605.1, read on the forward strand.
TACTTAGTTTACTTTCACTAGGAAAAGGCTTGACTATTAATGCGAGGAATTTATGTCCTAATTTGTTCTTTACCATTTGGTTGTATGGGAGAGTATACCAAATAATTTTTCTACATCTGTTTTTTCTATGCTTTTCATTTTCATTGTTTATATAAGTGAGTTTTGGCTTTTTGTAGCCACTCTCTTATAGAGCCTTATTATAGGAATTGATATGCTCATCGAAAATCTTGTCATTTGCTGAATTTGTAGTAATTCGTTTACTGATAGATAAAGGTATATGTTTAATTATAGATGGGGGGTGATTTGATTTAGGGTGTATATATAAAGGATTGTTGTTGGTTTTTTTTTATAAGGTGTGTATGTATTTTTATTTAGATCTAATGTTACATCTAGGAAGTCCACTTTTTTTATTTAGTGCTAACCGTAATTTGTAAGCCCATGCTTTTAAATTCTTTATATAATACCTTTCTAATTCTATCTATTTTTAAGTTAGTTGAGTTTCTAATAACCATAAGTCCATCGTCTGTGTACAAACCAATGTCATTTATATTAATATCACGGTGCGCTGTAAGGTTGTATAAAATAAAAAGACCAATGAGATCAGAAGAATCAGCTGAGTCTAGTGATCCCATTGTGATGTCAAAGTGGTCGTAAGAATTCTTAATCCATTGCTCACTTTTATATATATATACCGATATTTTCGCATACAGAATAATGTTCTTTTCTTCATCTGTAATATCCGTATAGTGGCTGGCAAAGTATATTTACCCTTTCAAGGATCTTTTTACTAATTTTACCTATATCCGGTCTTGTAGGATTTATTATCCTTGTAGTGGGATTAGCCTCAAAACCGGGTTTGTGGCCCCACTACAACGATAATAAATCCTACAAGACCGGATATAGGTAAAATTAATAAAAAGATCCTTGAAAGGGTAAATATACAAATTAAAGAAAAAATAAGCCTAAAACTTTGGATTAATACCAAGGAAGTGATAAACTGGTTTACTAACATGAAAGGAAAAAAACAATTGTACACTAATGCAGTTTGATATTGATAATTATTACCAATCAATATCTAAAGAACTATTTATCAATGCGTTGGACTTTGCAACCCACTAAACGGATATTACAGATGAAGAAAAGAACATTATAAAAATGAAAATATTTCAAATCGTAGTTAAATAAAACGTATTCTATCCTAAACCCCCCAAAAATCTTTAAATTTACGAATAGAAAAAAATGCCGTAAGAATATTTTGCCGTTAACAATAAATTTTAAAAAAATCCAGAAGACATGCATTCAACGGATGTCACATTTAATTGAAAAATACATCCCTACCGCTTACCAAAACGTAGCTAATAACGGATACAATAATACAGACTTAATAAACACCTAGACACCCCTTGTCCAGTTGAAGTAGATTTATCTGTAAACTTGGAAACGTGAATTATGATTTTAGCTGTGTCTTTAAAACCCAGCAATTTTAAAAGTTACTCCAAAATTCGCTTGAGGATGAAATGGAACTAATGTCTTTAATTTAATTACAAAATTAAATTTGTAGGTTTTAGCTTCCATTTTTGAAACATGGTTAGAACTGTGTAGCGAAAAAAACCATGTTTTAAATAAATCAATTTGTAATAATAATGCTCTGTAAATTTACATTGAACACTATTTTGTAAAAATAAATATATCTATAAGAACACCGGATTATATATCTGTTCTTTATATATATAAATATATATATATATATATATATATATATATATATATATATATATATATATATATATATATATATATATATATGTATATCATGTGATTTCATTAATAGACAAGAAAATGATATATATATATATATATTATTTCTTTATTCATGAAAGAATATATATATATATATATATATATATATATATATATATATATATATATGTATGTATGTATATAAGTGTGCATCATATGAGAATATGTTAAGCTAATATTGGTGTTAATGTTATATGTAAGTTAAAAATAATGATCTAATCATGTACGCTTATATAATTGTATTTTGAAAACAGCGAACTAAAAGAAAAATGGAAAAAAATATATACCTCTACAAGCACAAGACTTCATGCCCACAGAAACATTATCTGTTTATTTAAACAAACACACACATGGACACACTCTCTCCCTCCCCCCATCTCTCTCTCTCTCTCTCTCTCTATATATATATATATATATATATATATATATATATATATATATATATATATATATGTGTGTGTGTGTGTGTATATATTCCCAATAACTTCATGCATAGGCAAAATTTAATTATAAGATAAATTGGCTTTATCTTCTTGGTCGTTACATAAACCCACACATGAAGACATCGATCAATTTATCCATAAACATGTGTGCTTTTCTATTATATAATTCAATAATTTCTGACATAGACACACTTGGTAAACTGTCACACTATTGTGCAAGTAGAAACACAAACAAGAATATCACAGCTTGAATCCTGTCGGCACGTCATATATTTTTAATTATGCAAGCTGTCCCCTAAATGAGCTAACTATTTTTATGAATCATTCTATCGAAATTCAAAACGTAATCTGTAATTTTCTAAATAAAATTAGGGAAACATACTTTCCGTAAATATTGAGTATATCAAAGTCATTTAATTTTGGACATGTTCTCGGAAGCGCTACCAGGAATGAGTGCTTAGATAATTTGTCACTCATGTGACATAGTGAATGTAAGAGGGATGAGTGAGAGAGAAGAAACTTGTATTAGAGAACTTACGGTTCCATCTAGCAATTTCAGTTGTAAAATGATAAGACGTTGCCGCAAATCTAGTCAGTTATATGCTATGCATGATACACACTCAGTTGATCATGTATCTTTCGATACATGACTGTCTAGGCAGATTTTTTTACGCAGTAGGTTGCCATTTCTTTCTACGTTAGACCAGTTGTCATCCAATGCTATAGAAACCGATCTTTTCTGCTATTTATCCATAGCTGTGGGGGGGAGAAGAGGATTCATACCTTTCCCAAAGGTATTAGCATGTAAGTAAATGTAATGGATTCGACTAGAAAGTCAATCTGTCAGTTATGTGGCTTGCGTGATACACGCTTAGTCGATCATGTAGCTTTCGATTCATGACTGACGAGGCAGAGGTTTTCCCGCAGTAGACCAGTTGTCATCCAACGCTATAGAACCTGGTCTGTACTGCAATTTACCCATAGGAGAGGATTCATACCTTTTCCAAGGGTATTAGCACGTAAGTGAATGTAACGGTCTCGACTAGAATTCGAATTGGGCTCTCCAATTCCTCAATTCGAGCAGTTATCCATTACTCCACTGTAAAGTCTAGGTACCATAGAGTACATTATATTGATGGGAAACTTAACTAACTTATGTAAATTGATGGCAAACAAGGAGCGGAGAAGGGTAATAAAAATACCAAATTTGCGGAGAGTTACAAAGAGTATAATGCTGTAGACCAATATGATCGACTATGTCCTGAAAATATTGTTTTAAAGGAAAGATTATATAAATTTCACCTGAGGGAAATGCTACATGATCGGCCAATGCATGGCAAACGATTCTTTATAAGTTAACAGCTACCTTACTATTACAATGGTCATTTATTGTCTTTATTTGACATCTCACGTTTCCATAATATTTGTAAACATATACACACGCACACACATATATTCCCTTGCGAGGATAGGTAAACACATTTATATATAATAAGTCGGTAATAAGACATTTATATATTACTCGGTAATCAGACAGGTAATGGTAATAT
>OZ010605.1:3000184-3032684 GCA_963932145.1 Acanthosepion lycidas
ATATATATGCATGTATATATATATATATATATATATATATATATATATATATATATATTACTATAGTTTATGCAAAACTAGGTAATCAAGGAGGATGATATCCAGAGAGCTCAATGTAAATTCAGAGCAAATAAATTTGAATAAAAAGAGACCACTATAAGGTTCCATGCAATAAATTATTTCACCACAGCCCTTTTAAAGGGCTCTGGTCATCAGACTTTACTTCCAAAGATTTCAACATTTGGAAGTAAAGTCTGATGATCCAGAGCCCTTTAAAAGGGCTGTGGTGAAATAATTTATTACATGGAACCTTAAAGTGGTCAAATATATATATATATATATATATATATATATATATATATATATATATATATATATATGGGGGACAGATCTATTTCAACCGAAGAAAACTACGTTATTCTTATTCAACCCTGGTGACTGACGTACAGTTGAAATAGATCTGCCCTCCACCATATGAGGTAATTTTGGATTTTTTTGTGTATAAGTATATATATATATATATATATATATATATATACACACACCAACCTTTGTTTTAATTCTTTTCTAGATAAATGTGAAAGAGTATTAGCTCGCTAAGTATATATATATATATATATATATATATATATATATATATATATATATATATATATATATATATATATACATAAATGCAGATAGATAGATAGGCTTGGTATGTAGAACCAGCATTAGATAGAAAGAAGATTGTACTGTAATTCTTTCTCGGTAACTTCATTAAAAGTATTTCTTCTGTGCATTTATTCACGACGCCATCAAACAAGCAATTATCTTAAGTATAATATGTACCGTCTTGAATCTGATGGAAGTACTCGTTAATTATATATGTAGATACATCAGAGACGAATGGATGGCATTATAGACAACGCTCTAACCTTCCACAAGAAACTGTTACAATGCATTGTGGAATGTTTTTAACACGAAGAATATTTACATTTCATAGAAGAAAAGTAAAAAAAAAAGTAAAATCAAATAAAATGAGTGGCTCTATTCAAACGTTAACTGAGTCTTTTATATTTAAATTTTAAAGCAATCTATGAATTAACAAATCTTCCTCTTCTTTTTCTTCTTCTTCTTCTTCTTCTTCTTCTTCTTCTTCTTCTTCTTCTTCTTCTTCTTCTTTATGCCGTGTCTCATCAAGACGTAGGAGTTCAAAGCTCTTCACAATTTCCTCTTCTCCGAATCACTTAATCTTGTCTGCCATACACTCAAGCTCTCCAGATAAGTTATGCGTTGTTTTCTCTGTCCTGTGAGTATCAAATTTTCCAAGCCCTGTTTTTCTCATTATGTGCCCTAGTAATTTCAACTGTTTCTTCCTGTCATTGCGTCCAAAATATTTAACCGCTGCCCTACAAAAGCGCATGGAAGCTTTCTTGTGTATGCCTTGTGCATTAGAATGCAGATGAGCGTCCGTACCGTCACAATATCACGTCACCAGCCTTAGTTTCATTGATAAATTCCTTTAAGCTATCAGAAACACAGTTCACTCAGCATCTAGCAGAACTACATTTCTCATCCTTCCAGTCTCTTCTTCATCTTTGAGTAGCTTTTCCAGAATCCACTGACAAAACAGGAAAACTAATATTACGTTAAAATGTAATACTCTTTTCGTTGTGTCTAACGATTTTTTCTATTTCTTAACAATTTCCTTAACTTTTGAAAGGTAACCTTCGCTATTCAAATTCACCTTCGGATTACAGTTTCGCATATTCCATCCTTCTGTAAAAACATTTTACAGATATTTAATTTTTTCTGCTTGTTCGATTTTGAAACATCGAATGTGTATATTGTATCTTGCAATGTTCCTTTTTATAACAACTTTGCATTGTCTTTTTTTTGAAAGAGGCAGTAAGAAATGCCTATTATTTGAACGGTTGACTATGATTGTACATATTATGAATCATCCTGATAGATATCAAAAGACCACGATTTTATTTGTCAGGAAAGCACCCCATCGGGAGTTTATTTCACATAGTAACGGTTCTGACAAATAGATATCTCAGTGGAACTTGCTCCTTACCAAATGAACACGAAATAAATGGAGATGGTTTCTCGCTGTGACCATAGCATGGCGGGTCCTAGCTGAATAATAAAAAAAATGTAATGATAATTGACCGAATATCTGCCATATCATTGTGGGCTTGTTAGTGTCAGAAATAAAGACACAAAGAAAGGAATAGAGTTAAAAAAATATATTAACAGAAACAGTAATACAAACATATAAAAACGAGAGTGTTACAGCAAAAATGTTCGGTTTGACTGTCAGAGCTGACTGCTGGAAACTTCCATCTCCAAAAGGCACTACCTGCTCCTATTTATAGCTGGGAGAGTCCATGCGTGCGTGGGTAAATTACCATTACATTAGAATATTGAGAGGCTAGCTACATTTCGTCTGTGGGATATGGATCGAAAATTCATCAACCGCAAGACAGCGTAAGTGATGTTGATCTTCGTCAATGCTGGATTGAGCAAGGCCATTCTAGTTATGACAACAATACTTCATTCTTGACCTGATCTGACTCTTCTAATGACAGTGTGGCAGCAGAAGTTCGGCATATTCTGTTAGGATACACAGGTCCGATTAATATTCTTTGAGCTTCTTTTACTATGTGCGTCTTGGTGCAACTGGTATCTGCTCGGAATGAGAAATTCCAGCCTAGTTCATTACATTCACTTATATGCAAATATATTTGGAAAGGTATCCCTTCTCCATCTATCTATGGGCTTAATATTAAGAGAGTCTTGGTTCTGTAGACATCGATGGCAACCAGTATACTGCAGAAAGAATTGGCAACATTCTGCGGAAAAATCGTCAAACCCTCTCTTCCAACATGCCTTGAACCAACCTGGAAAATATGCTTATAAAATTAAGATGAGAATAATATCTCTTGTTTATGCGCAGTCTGCAACAAGCGGAGTAAGAGTTATAAAAAAAAAAACTTGTTATGTCAACGAACACTCGTTGCCACTTTTGTGATTTCAACGAATACTCTTTGTCACTTTCAAAATAATTGTTTTAGTAGAGACTTTGTAGTCGCAGATAGAAACTTATAGTAACACCATTAAACAATACTAGTGCCAGGCGCCTTCGAATAGCACTCGCAAGAATAGTACTTGCTCGATAATACTCGCTCGAATAGTAACCACTTTATAGCGATCTGTAACCCGTAGAGTGATCACTAAAGAGGAATAGTATATTGAATAGAGTAGAGAATAGCGGTCCATATAGTAATATAGGATAGGGGCATGTCGAGGCTGTCTAATGTTTAGCAAGCATGTCTCGTTAGAACAGGTACGACTGAATAGTGAGTTCAAACCTCACTGGGTGCTCCATATTTCGGCCTTGTGCCACATCTAAGCTATGCTTGGAAAATCACTAGTAACAGAGGATAGAGTAGAAATAGCGATCCGTATAGTAATAGAGGATAGACTAGAAATGGAGATCGTTTAGACGTCACGCTACTTTCTACTTATGTTTTTCTCCCATGGTCACGTGATACACTTATTTCAATAATGGGATCACCTATGTTTTCTATGTTCAAACTCAAGTGTCGGCAGCGACAGTTTATTCCTATATAACAAAAATATTTAACTCTTTTGCAATTTCACGAATATACATATTCAGTTTGAGGTTCGGAGTGCCATTTAGACCCAGTAGACATTGGAAGCAAGAACTGTGGAGGCTATGATTACTCATCATGTTAAGTGTAGGTTTAGGATTTGCTCAAAAGTGAGAAAACCTTCCGAGTTTAATTTTGGATGTATTGAATGATACCAGACAGAATTTTCTCCATCAGATCTGAGATATAGACAGGTAAAAAGATCATGTCCAGGGACTTGTAATGAATATAGATATGAAGATTCACCCGTACACTGTACATATATTTACTAAGGATTTGCGAGTGTTCACAGATTGTTAATATATAGGTAGAGGTTAGCCACACTTTGTCAGAAGGCTACTAGATATATTTATTATCAAGTGCTTCACTGATTCTAACAATAATAATAGGTCATCAGCAGTGGACCTAAAAGAGCGAAAAGCATGCACCTTGTCGCTTTAGATTTTGTTTTTGTTGGGGCGTTCAACAACTATATTGTTTCTGATAGCTTAAAGAAATTTATCAATGTAACTAAGGATGGTGATGTGATATTGTGGCGATCTGCATTCTAATACATAAGGCATACACGAGAAAGCTTCAATGTGCTTTTGGGAATCATTTGTTTGTAGGGCAGCGGTTCAACAACTTCGCCAATATTGGTGACAATTCTGGGCATATCATAATTTGAGACCAACACAACTTTTATCCAGGCGAATAGCCATCGTGGAGTCAAATAAAGCTAGAAATCTCCAGTGTGGATTTCAAAAAGCTTGTTTTCCGTGAAGTAGTGGAAGTCAGGGAAGGGATGTTGTCTGTTGTCTAACCTAGAGTTCAAATCGAAGCTCATAGCAAAGAGCTTATCCTTGTCGAACTAGGATGATATAATCTCAAGGCCGTATATAATAAAGGGCTCTGATGTTGTCCCTCTATTGAGCATTGCGTTTGCAATTATGCACAACGCACGGGATCCTAAATTTTTGTTTTCAAACTTGGATTAGATTACTTGGGCATAGGTGCTTATTTTTCTCATTTTCCAGGAATCTTTTGCAGTGATTATACGCCGTTTTGAATAAAGCAAGGATTATGATTGACCCTTCCCTTAGATAGAGATCGTAGTAGTGATTACGGTGGGTAATGGTCGCAAAGAGATCAGGCGTGACTTCCTGTTTTGCTTTTGCCGGTATTTTTGCGGGGAAAAAAACTGTCACTGACTGGGTTAATCCACTGAGATGAGGGAGGCCTTTCAAAAGCCGTGAAAGGTGCTCCCTGTAATGTAGAACTTAAAACTCTCACTATCAGTTTTGTTATATCGATAGATTACGCTATGAATCGGCACATACGAAGAGGTTTAGGTTTTCATCAACCTTGACATAGACCAAGGAGTGATCCGAGGGGCACAAGAGAGGCAACACTTGTCAGTGCAGGACGTGAGTAAGAGGTATAATCTGTTAGAATGATGGTGTTGCTGTTGCTGTTGTTGTACTAGATTCGCTAATTGAATATTATATGTCAATGCAGTCTTTCTCCAATAACCAACTTCCCAACATGGTCGGTTTTGTTTCTTTGTACTAGTGACTAGTTATTATAACCGTTGATATATAAGTGGTATCTCAGGGATCAAGGAAGAGTATATAATCAATCTATAATCTATAATCGCTCTTCTCCCAAACATTGCAATACCATCTTCCTAGAGGCGATAAGCGGTAACGAAAACGGATATGCAATGATCGAAGACTACTGAAAAGCCATGAATGGGAAATGAGGATACTCGTTTTTAGATTTTGCCGTGTATGGAAATCCATCCTTGACCTTGATCCCAAGACCATTGTCCTTACTTATATTTCGTGAATGAGGATGAGTAACCCGGCATCTTGAAGGGATGAAAAATTGAGTTAATGGATTTGTGGCAAATGTGTACATATCTTAATGTTGCCCCTATGAATATGTAGTATGATAATTATTTCATCAGAAACTTTGGGAACAAAGCTAATTTACTCAGGGTTTAAAATAAATAATACATTTTTATTTTTCTTTAGAATGATGAGTGAGTACTTTGGTATTCAACGTAGGAAAAATTCATTAATAAGGCAGCTATTGAATTCAGGCTGGAGAAATCCGTTTTTGGTTGTTTTGAAGTAAGTCCATGATAGGGGTAGTAGTAATGTGAGACATTAGATCAGTGTCATTCTACAGTGTTCATTTCGGCTTTGAAACTGAGTGGAAATGTCAGTAGTCAATGACCTTTTAACTACTTCCTCAAGCGACACGAGTGGCTGCGTTTATTATTCCGCCCTCTACGGGTGTCGTTCGGATCTCTCCTCTGAGGGGTCTGACTTATATCCTTCTTAAATATGAACTTTATTCTCTTCTAATCTACAAAAAGTCTCTTTGTGTCAATTTTTGATTGGCCAAATTTTTATTTTTTTTTTATTTTCCACCATTCGTTTCGTTTTCATTTTTTTTTCGAACGGAAGATTTGCGTGGATCCTTGCTGATATTTAGTATTTTTCAGACATATTTCATTAAGCAAATATGTAAGATTCCTGCAAACTTCTGGTGTTTTGGACACGGTACAGTTTTTTCTTTTTCTTCCTCATTTTTATTTGAGAGTTGCGTTCTCGTAGGTTGAGAGAAGTATTGAAAGAGCGAGAGCGAGAGAGAGAGAGAGAGAGAGAGAAAGAGAGAGAGTGAGGGGGTGGAGAAAGGAAAGAAAGTAATAAGGTTTTAGAGGAAAACGCAACTCCCTTAATTTAATTTTAATTATTTTTATTTTTATTTTTTATTTATATAATTTATTTTTATATCTTTGATTTTTATCAGAAATCACAACAGATTTTATACGGAGTTCATCTTTTAAGAGAAATACTCGGCTTATATTCGCTTTTTCAAATGCATATGTTGGTTGGATAAAATTCTGACATCTGAAACAATTAGTAAGAAATACCAAATATGAAGAACTATTGTAGGAACTGGTATAAGACCCTATGTCAACCCAAACCTGCTTTCCAATATCCGCAGGGACATCGTGAGAAACGAAAAAAAACTCTCAAATGCGGGAAAAAAATCAGATAAAACTAAATATGAGAAAGAACGCAATAACCCCATCGTTGAAACAATAAAGAGATGAAACTGAAAAGAAATAATATGACAAAGGATGACAAAGTAAAAAATGGAATAGATGAGATAGGATATAATCTCTTAGAAAATTAAAAAAAAAAATCTATCTGTGACATAAATAACTGTAGTTATCCAGATTATGTCAACGAATATGAATCAAATAACATTAATAAAGAATTGCTTGAAAACAATACAGGTGAAATCACTGAAGCGACAACCACATCATTCAAGTTCTCAACAGAGAAATTCACACAAATGTCAGAAGGAGAGCAGCTGCCATAAATTCATAAGACAAACTGCAATAAACCCATTGTGCAAGTATACACCGCTGCACTGTAAACACTTAATAGACAAACCACTGGGAAACCTTGCATGAGTAAATAATGTCATATATGCAATAGCTTTAGCAACTATTGGGAAGCTTGGCGTCAAGAACATGAAAAGATCAAACAACAGAAAAAAAAGGGCCAGCTTGGAAAGCAAAACTGAAGCGAGAAATAATGGAAGTTAGATGGGAGTTATCTGTATTAGATCAAATCTCAAGAAACGCAAATATTTCAGCAAGCAAAATCAGGAAGATCAAGTACAGATATAAGATTAAATTGTTAAATGACATTCCACTAGCCAAGGAAATGCTAATTCAGAAACTGCGGTTATATTCAGAGAAAACGGCGATACGAAAAGTGTTGTAGTTTCTATCGCTGATATAAGACATTCCAAACGAACCTTTAAATTTTTACAGGGGAATTCGAAAAGCAGTTACATATGTCAAAAAGTCACCATCTATTGAAATAATGTCAACATTCTGGAAGGATATTTGGAGTTGCCCAAAGGGATATGACCCCAATGCAGAGTGGATCCAAAGAGAAGAACGAATGATGGATTAACTTCGACATGGCAAGCTCCAACAAAATCCAAAAAATGGAAATCCGCAGGAAATGATAAGGTATCAAATTTTTAGTTCTATCAACTGTCATCAATCCATTGATAACTTGCATAAACGTTATCAATGCTTATTACTAATCCCAATCCAATGCCAGAATGGATCACTGAAGGTATTAGGTATCTCCTGCCAAAAACGAATGAAACAGATGATCCGAAAAAATAAAAGCAGTAATATCTCTGTCGACCACGTATAAATCGATCACGTATAAATCGATCACGTCTGTCCTGATGAACCGTGTGTACTCTTTTCTCAAAGCAAACATTCTTCCGCTGGAACAGAGGGATACCGGAAAGCTTCATATGGTTGAAAAGATCAGCTATTGATGAACAAAATTATCTTGAAAAATTGCAGGATAAAAGGTAGAAATCACATTAGAGCATGTATAGATTATCGCAAAGCTTTTTGTAGTGTGCCACACTCCTGGATCTTTAAGACTGGAAATGTATAAAATCTCTACTGTGATAGTAAATTACTTAAGCACAGCATAGGAATGTGGAAAACCTAAATGGCTCAAAGGCGCCTTTCATGGAAACTCCCTGTCACCTCTTCTGTTTTTTCTCTTCTTAATCCCCCTTACGCATGAACTAGATAATAAAAGCTATGGATACAAAGTAAACAAGAAATTATTCAATCACTTAATCCACATGGATGATCTCAAACTCTTTGCCAACGACGAAAATGAGATCGAAGGTCTCAAAAATGCTTTAAAGTAACATTCAAGAAATGGAGAATTACAGAAACACAGTAAATAGATCTAGATCTTGTCATAAAGATTAGACAACTGGAGCAAGAAGAGGTCTAGTTGTACCTAGAATTAGCGAAGGAGATAAAATAAAGTATACTTAAATGAAGGAGAAAATAAGAAAAGAATAATTCAGGCATGTACGTCTTGTATTGAATACCCAGCTGAATTTAAAAACAAAAAAACAAAAAACAGAATATCATCGAGAAAAACCATGTCTGTCCGTGTGGTACAATACAGTTTCAACATCCTTAACTGGACCCTAGTTGACATTAAACAAATGGTGGCCAAAATGAGAAAGTTTCTCAACTGCTACCTCAGGCATCATCTCAAGGTGGATGTTGATCATCTGTATCTGCCCAAAAGAGAGAGAGGATTAGTTCAACTAGAACTGTCTTACAAAACTACAACAATTGGCCTTCAAAGATACCTGGAAAGTACAGAACACTGGGTGATGCGCTGTGTTAAAGAACATGAAAGGAATAAGAAAATTTATTCAGTAATAAAGGACATCAACAATTTCAAAATGGAGTTTCAAATGTGTGAAGAAGTGCAAGTAAAACATAATGCACCTACCGTAACAGCAAAATCTTAAAAAAGGCAGGAAAGGAAAATGCAATCGACCAGATACAAAAATAATGGCTGGATAAATCTCTTCACAATCAATATTCAGCCCGTACCAAACAAGGTGATGTAGAAAAATCCCGTACTCATCAGTGGTTACGTAGTGCAGGGTTAAAATATGAAACTGAAGGTTTTATTCTTGCTGCAGGGGAGAAATACTTGCTAACTAGAAATTAGCAAGCACACACACTGAAAAAATATGTTAACTCAAAATGCAGTTTCTGTGATAAATATCTAGAAACAATTGACAATCTTGTATCAGGTTTCACGGTATTGGAAACGACTGAATATAAAACCCGGCATGAGAAATTTGGCTAATATCTACATTGTAAAATTTGCAGCTTCTACGGAAAGGAAAACTGCAAAAAATTGCAAACACCAGTCAGCCCCGGTTACAGATAAAGGACCTGTAACAATTTTATTGGACTTTACAATGCACACAGACAGAACAATCAAAGCAAATTGCCCAGAAATCCTGATGGGGGACGACAAAAAATATGCCTTCTTATTTATATACGAGTCCCTACAGCCTGTGATGAATCTTTGAAGATCTTCCAAAATACAAGAACTTTGAAATCGGAATCTCATAAATATGGCAGATGAGGCCATCTAAAATACTAGTTGTAAATTGAACCCTCGGACTGATTGGAAAAGATTCCAATAGACAATTGAAGGGATTCCGTGTAGTTCAATGCCTTAAAGAAATACAAAAAAATGTATTCACAAGTACAGCTGACAACTTACGAAGAGCTTTATCTTTGTAAAATCTGTGAGATATTAAGTTTTTTTTTTAATATTTTTTGTTTCTCTTTAAACCCTGCTCATTGGAAATTGTTATGATGTCATTTCTGATCTTATGTCTCTGTGTGGAACCTGGAAAGAAATAAGTATACACAACAAATCAAAGAGAAAAAAAAATGATTATGATGTGAATAATGATGTTGATGATGATAAATGTGGCACATGATGATATCAACAATTCCACTTGTAGCTGGAGCCCTCAGATTCATTGGAAAAGCTCACGATAGACTTATTGAAGTGATTCCTGGTAGCCCCAGTTTTAAAGAACTCCAATCATATTATAATCACAAGCAAAGCCCACACCTTACGAAGGGCTTTATCTATGTAAAATATTCGTGATCTTTTTTCTTTTTCTTTTTTACTCAAAAAATGCTCAATAGAAAAAAATAATGATGGCATTTCTGACCTTAGGTCTCTCGCCAGGACTAGGAAAAAATGAGTATACACCAGAAATCAAAGGCAATAACTAACTAACTAACTAACTAAATAAGTAAATAATAATAATAATAATAATAATAATAATAATAATAATAATAATAATAATAATAATAATGAAATTCATACAGTGGGAAAAATTCAAATTATTTATATTCGATCGTTTAAACAAATAATTTCATCACAATTCTTCTTTTTACTTCTTTCCCACAAATCAAGGTAATAAAGACACTAAGACGTAAGGAGCTACAGAATGTGAAAGAATATAAGAAAAAGAAGAAAAAAAAAATATTAACCAACAATGAATGAATAGGACTTATAAGACGCTGTATTATTTTTGAATGCTTAGAACATTTCTTGTGTTAATCTTTGTTGCTAGTTTCCTGATAGGATCATAAAAATGTTGGAGAGATAGCAGGATGTTGAAGGGAGGTAAAGCAATATAAAAACCGAACGAATTAGTTATTAATACGATAATTAAAAAGTAAATAAAACAGATGAAGTAAACAAAGGAAACAAGAAATGAAATGAAAATAGTAAATAACGAGAAAATGCTTTAGAATATAGTAAGAAAGGACAAGGAAAATAAAAGAAAAACGAAAAGAAGCCAAAATGAGAAATAATAAACAGGAAAAGAAAGGGAAACTCTATGTAATGAAATCTGGAAAATAATAATGAAAAACTATAATGGAAAAACAATAATGAAACACAATACGAACAGAGAAAAAAAAACACACAGACTCCGGAACAGAACTGTGTAAAAGAATCACTAAATAAAATGGACGACATTACGGAATAAATAATTAAATGAAAATGAATTTACCGTAAAGAAAAATTGAAATGACGAATGCAAGGGAAAAATCCGAAGGGAAAAAAAAGATATACGAATTAAATCGCAAAGTAAACGTTAAAATGAAATCAACAAGTTGTTCGTGTCAGCCATTTTGTTTGGTAGCAAGCAATCGCTTTTCAGAGCGGAATTATCATCCGATGCGAAGCCGGTTAATGGAGAAAGCTCGCATTTGCATATAATATTCGATTAGCGAATCTAGTACAACAAAACAGTAGACACATCAGCAGCAGCAGCAGCAGTGGCACTCCTGACAATGACAAAGATAAAGGCAAACATACTTGAACAGCAAGTAATAATTACAATAATAAACATTCTACTTGATCGGATTTCCGAATACATAAAGATAAATTGTGAAACGAAGCAGCGTGCTGCTTCTTTTTTTCTTTTTTTTTTTGTTATTGCTTCGATTTTACATATTTTATCACCCCCCTCCTTTACCCAGTGACAACACAGGGTTTGGGTTTCTTAATTCCGACGTTATATGTCATCCTGTTTACACTACGATCGAATTTAGTTTTTTCGGTTTAACCGCCCAAACGCTGTAGTACTTTTTTTCCATCTTTTCATTCGTTTTTTTTTGTTTGTTTCTCCTTTTCTGAGTTATTCGTCTTCTTTTTCTTCCTTGTTATTTGTCCTTTCATTCTCTTATACACTCTTCAAACTGTTTTTTATTCATCATTTATTTCTTTATTGAATTTTTCAGTATGTTTGTCAGCTTTTTAGCTAACAATTAGGTCTAACTGTTTATACATAATATCCTCTTTCAGTGTTTATACGTCTTTCTATTTCCGTTTTCTTTTTTTCTTTTCTTTTCCTTTGTTTATTTGTCACTGTTCATTTCAACAGTTTGTCATCGTTTTTCTTCTTGTTCATTCGTTCTTTTTTCTTTTCTTTTTTTCTTCCAGTTCACGCTTTTTTTTCTTTCACTGTTTTTCTTCCTATTTATTTTTTTCTGTAACTTACTCTTGTTCATTTATTACGTTTTCTTGGCGTTCGATCGACATATTTTCTTTCAGTTTTCTTCTTTCCACTAAACTCATTCTTTTTCGAAGTGATATTCCTTCTTGTTCATTTTTCCTTCAGTCTTTTCTTCATTCTGATTCATTCTATTTTAAATGTCTTCCCCTCTTTTTTTTTCTTTTTCTTTTTTTTGCAGCCCTTTTTTTTTACATTTTGTTCATTTTTTTAGTTTTCTTCTTTTTTTCAACGTTTTTCTTCTTATTCATTCATGGAATTTGGGATAATATTTTGGGGATATCTCGTCTAGTTCTTATACTTTTAGTATTGCTCCTTTATTGCTCACCATATTTCAGCTAAATCCACGTCCACACTGCCCAACGCAGGGATTGAACTCACAATTAATCTGTTATCAAATTAATGAACCAGCAGTTTCATCCGCTATACCATTGTCGTGTAGATCTATATACATGAATGGAGGCCGGAAGGGTGAAACGCTGTCATAAAAACAACAAAGATGAAGATAATAGTCCTATTATAAATAGTTTAAATAATTACTCCTCATCACAGAAATAAATAAACATATTTTCAAAAAAAAAAACATTGGAGTTTCATATCCCAACATTCTACTAAAGTGATTTAGATTTCTATCGCGTTTCCTTATTATTAGGTTGGTGCAAAAATAATGTCGTTTTCTCACATAGTAACATATGTGAGAAAACGACATTATTTTTGCACCAATCTAATAATATATGGCAGGCGTTCGTCTCAGTTCATTTTAAGATATGCACGATTGTGGCCAGAATTTCTTCTTCGATTACAATTAGAATACGAACAGCTATCGCGTTTACTACAGAGCGATGTTTAGAAAATAGCTTTCGGAGGTCATTTTTCGTTTTGCTGTTTCAATCATTGCTGAATATATCAGTACGTTTTGATTGATTTATTTCTTTGTTTAACGGCATATCAACGTGCTTATGGGTCATTGAATGGCGTAATTTAATTTTCGCGAAATCATTCAATTATTAAAAATATGGTATACCTTACTTTGTTTTCACAACTGAATACATTGTAAATGAGACTCCGCTTTTGGACAGATATATGATTATGAGTACATACTTACTAAAGGCGGTGATATGTGTGTTTTATGTTGTAATTCTGTTGAAGTTATATTTTGGAATGCACTTTGATAAATTGTGGGATATTATATGAATTAATGTCTTCAAAGTGTTCCTTCATGTCTGTTGTTTGGTTGGTTGATGTTGTTTAGCGGCAAATTACTTCTATAGGTTAATTAATGATGAAATCTAAATATATTGAACGTAATTGTATGCATTCAACCGCAGATAATATTTATTGTTGGTCATTATTTTATAAATATGTATTGTTGGTCATATATATATATATATATATATATATATATATATATATATATATACAGTATATAATTATTTATTCGAATATTATAACATAAATATATTATAAAATCACTACAAAGATAGCCATTTCGTTTCAACACTTTTTGTCTTATCCAGTGATGGCGTTTAATGTAAAATAAAGGGCTTTAAAAGGTTCAGATCAATCAAATCCCCCTTGCTAGGGGAAACGCTGTTACATAAGCTGGAATGACCAATCAAAATACAAGTATATTAGAATTTAAAAAAACTTGACAACGAAATTTGGTTATAATAATTAATTAATGCTTTAATGTTAGGTTTAAACTAAAATACAATTCATATTAACTTTTACTAAAAAATTAAAAATTACCAATTTTAAATTTAATCTGTATTAAGTTTAAAAAATTATAAAGAAGAAATTGAGGAAAAAATACGTTTTGTTACTTTGTATTGAGCATTCTTGTTTATTGGAATTTATTGGTTATACACCAATCCTATACTTGGGCATATATATATATATATATATATATATATATATATATATATATATATATATATATATATATATATAAAAGGAAGAGGTTATAGTAGTTTCGACGAGAGAAAAGTGTGTATATTAAAAAGAAGAGAGTAGCCGCCAACGTTTTTGATTGTAATGTGTATTTAAAAATGAATAAATAAATACATGTTTTATTTTCCATAAATTTGCTACACATGTTTCCGATCTCGCGACCGTCATCAGACGATAGGAGACGTGAATTCATACCTTCATATGTGTATTTTCGTATCTGTCAATATTTCCGAGATGATGTATTACGTACACTATTTATATTGCTCGGAATATCATCCTTATCTTTGTTGCCATATTTATCACAAAGTTCCTCAAGTATACATGGCACAGTTGTTAAAGGCGTTAGTTAGATGCAGTGACAGGACCCAAAGAATGTGAGTTCAATACCTGGTTACGGTGGTGGATAACTTGGAGACGGGAACTAACAGGAGATAACTGAGAACTGACATCAATTAGACATGGCACGTGGAACTAGAACAGTCTAACTCAGCGAGCGAAATAAAGGATACAGTTAGACATTCCAACCACCTGGAGAAGGCCGGAGCGTTCAAGAGCCGAAACGTTTTGATAAATGTGGCAACTAAGATAAGGATGATAGTCCGAACAATGTAAATAGTGTGTATTTTCGTGTTAGTGAATATAATGGACACAGGTACAATTAGAAATCGACTTGTTAAATCGATTGACAATTCTGGGCCATTATTCATTACACTATCCGTTCATCTAAGCTCATAGCACCTGGTATTCACAAGCGGTCACCCATCTAGGTACTGACCAATGTTGACGTTACTCAACATCGATAATCGTACGGGAAGCGATGTTTCAACGTGATTTTGCCGTACGCGGTAAACCGAGGGATTGCCGAGAGAGGTGTATATTTTCTAGTGGTCGTCAGTGATCGATCCAGATAAGAGTCGCTATTCGAAAACCAATTTTCAAGATATGCCTGCCTCCCCACTTGGAAGAGTAGATTATCATAATGTCTCTGATCCTGTCTTCTATAATGACCGAGCTCGGCGAAGCCAGGTAAAAGGGAATAAATTAAAGAAGCCATGTTGAAATTGAGATATAACATTTTTTTTTCATTTTGCGATCAGTGGAAGAAGTTTTATACGCACGCAATAATTTTCATTGCTAATATTTTCAATTATATTGGTTTGCTTCTTTCTTTCTTTCTTTCTTTCTTTTTTCTTCCTTTCTTTCTTTCTTTTTTAAAAATATTTTTACATTCTTTCGTTCTTTTGTAATATTTCACTTTTCTTTCTTTCTTTTTTCTTCCTTTCTTTTTTTTTAATATTTTTACATTCTTTCTTTCTTTTGTAAAAGTTCACCTTTCTTTCTTTCTTTTTTCGTCCTTTCTTACTTTCTTTTTTTTTAAATATTTTTACATTATTTCTTTCTTTTGTAATAGTTCACCTTGCTTTCTTTCTTTCTTTTTTCTTCCTTTCTTTCTTTTTTTTTATATTTTTACATTCTTTCTTTCTTTCTTTCATTCTTTCTTTCTTTCTTTCATTCTTTCTTTCTTTCTTTATATTTTCTTTATCTTCTTTCATAAGGTTCTTTATCTTTCAACATTCCTACCCTCTTTCTTTCGTTCGCATTATTTGCTCGTATGTTTCTTTCTTTCTATTACCAAACTGCCATTCTTTCTTAACTTCTTTAGCTCTTGATATTTCTCTTTGTTTCCTTTCATAAGATTCTTACGTCGTTCTTTCTTCTTTCTTTTTTTCTTACTCTCTTACTTAATATTTCCAGATTCTTTCTTTCCTTATATTTCCCCTATAATTTTTGTTTCTCTTTTTTTTAAAAATATTTTTACATTCTTTCTTTCTTTTGTAATATTTCACCTTTCTTTCTTTCTTTCTTTTTTCTTCCTTTCTTTCTTTCTTTTTTAAAATATTTTTACATTCTTTCTTTCTTTTGTAATATTTCACCTTTCTTTCTTTCTTTCTTTTTTCTTCCTTTCTTTCTTTCTTTTTTTAAAAATATTTTTACATTCTTTCGTTCTTTTGTAATATTTCACTTTTCTTTCTTTCTTTTTTCTTCCTTTCTTTTTTTTTAATATTTTTACATTCTTTCTTTCTTTTGTAAAAGTTCACCTTTCTTTCTTTCTTTTTTCGTCGTTTCTTTCTTTCTTTTTTTTAAATATTTTTACATTCTTTCTTTCTTTTGTAATATTTCACCTTTCTTTTTTCTTCCTTTCTTTCTTTCTTTTTTTAAATATTTTTACATTCTTTCTTACTTTTGTAATATTTCACCTTTCTTTTTCTTCCTTTCTTTCTTTCTTTTTTAAAAATATTTTTACATTCTTTATTTCTTTTGTAATAGTTCACCTATCTTTCTTTCTTTTTTCTTCCTTTCTTTCTTTCTTTTTTTAATATTTTTATATTCTTTCTTTCTTTTGTAATATTTCATCTTTCTTTCTTTCTTTTTTCTTCCTTTCTTTCTTTCTTTTTTAAAATATTTTTACATTCTTTCTTTCTTTTGTAATAGTTCACTTTCCTTTCTTTCTTTTTTCTTCCTTTCTTTTTTTTTAATATTTTTACATTCTTTCTTTCTTTTGTAATATTTCACATTTCTTTCTTTCTTTTTTCTTCCTTTCTTTCTTTCTTTTTTAAAAAATATTTTTACATTCTTTATTTCTTTTGTAATAGTTCACCTATCTTTCTTTCTTTTTTCTTCCTTTCTTTCTTTCTTTTTTAAAAAATATTTTTACATTCTTTATTTCTTTTGTAATATTTCATCTTTCTTTCTTTCTTTTTTCTTCCTTTCTTTCTTTTGTTTTTTTTTATATTTTTACATTCTTTCTTTCTTTTGTAATATTTCACCTTTCTTTCTTTCTTTTTTTTTCTTCCTTTCTTTCTTTCTTTTTTTAAAAATATTTTTACATTCTTTCGTTCTTTTGTAATATTTCACTTTTCTTTCTTTCTTTTTTTTCCTTTCTTTTTTTTTAATATTTTTACATTCTTTCTTTCTTTTGTAAAAGTTCACCTTTCTTTCTTTCTTTTTTCGTCCTTTCTTTCTTTCTTTTTTTTAAATATTTTTACATTCTTTCTTTCTTTTGTAATATTTCACCTTTCTTTTTTCTTCCTTTCTTTCTTTCTTTTTTTAAATATTTTTACATTCTTTCTTTCTTTTGTAATATTTCACCTTTCTTTTTCTTCCTTTCTTTCTTTTTTAAAAATATTTTTACATTCTTTATTTCTTTTGTAATAGTTCACCTATCTTTCTTTCTTTTTTCTTCCTTTCTTTCTTTCTTTTTTTAATATTTTTATATTCTTTCTTTCTTTTGTAATATTTCATCTTTCTTTCTTTCTTTTTTCTTCCTTTCTTTCTTTCTTTTTTAAAATATTTTTACATTCTTTCTTTCTTTTGTAATAGTTCACCTTTCTTTCTTTCTTTCTTTTTTCTTCCTTTCTTTCTTTCTTTTTTTAAAAATATTTTTACATTCTTTCGTTCTTTTGTAATATTTCAATTTTCTTTCTTTCTTTTTTCTTCCTTTCTTTTTTTTTAATATTTTTACATTCTTTCTTTCTTTTGTAAAAGTTCACCTTTCTTTCTTTTTTCGTCCTTTCTTTCTTTCTTTTTTTTAAATATTTTTACATTCTTTCTTTCTTTTGTAATATTTCACCTTTCTTTTTTCTTCCTTTCTTTCTTTCTTTTTTTTAAATATTTTTACATTCTTTCTTTCTTTCGTAATATTTCACCTTTCTTTCTTTCTTTTTTCTTCCTTTCTTTTTTTAATATTTTTACATTCTTTCTTTCTTTTGTAATATTTCACATTTCTTTCTTTCTTTTTCTTCCTTTCTTTCTTTCTTTTTTAAAAATATTTTTACATTCTTTATTTCTTTTGTAATAGTTCACCTATCTTTCTTTCTTTTTTCTTCCTTTCTTTCTTTCTTTTTTTAATATTTTTATATTCTTTCTTTCTTTTGTAATATTTCATCTTTCTTTCTTTCTTTTTTCTTCCTTTCTTTCTTTCTTTTTTAAAATATTTTTACATTCTTTCTTTCTTTTGTAATAGTTCACCTTTCTTTCTTTCTTTTTTCTTCCTTTCTTTCTTTTGTTTTTTTTTATATTTTTACATTCTTTCTTTCTTTTGTAATATTTTTACATTCTTTCTTTCTTTTTTTCTTCCTTCCTTTCTTTCTTTCTTTTTCTTAATATTTTACATTCTTTCTTTCTTTTCCAATATTCCCTATCTTTCTTTCATTTTTAATATTTTTACATTATTTCTTATGTCATGTTTCATCTTTTTCTTTCTTTCTTTCTTTCTTTCTTTCTTTCTTTATTTATTTATTCATTTATTTCTTCATATGTTTACATTCTTTCTTTTGTAATATTTCACCTTTTTTCTTTGTTTTTCATTCTTTCTCTCTCTCATTATTTCTTTCTTTCTTTGTTTTTTTAATATTTTTGCATTCTTTCTTTCTTTTGAAATATTTCACCTTCCCGTCTCTCTTTCTTTCTTTCTTTCCTTCTTTCTTTCGTTATTTATTTACCCATTTATTTCTTAATATGTTTACATTTATTCTTTTTAATATTTCGCCTTTCTTTCTTTCTTTCTTTCTTTCTTTATATGATTACATTCTTTCTTTTGTAATATTTCACCTTTTTTCTTTCTTTGTTTTTCATTCTTTGTTTCCTTTGTAATATTTCATGTTTCTTTCTTTCTCTCTTTCGTTCTTTCTTAATATTTTACATTCCTTTTTTCTTTTGTAATATTTCACCTTTCTTTCTTTTTTTCTTTCTTTCATTTGTTCATCGTTTTCGTTTCGTTTTACACTTCCGTCCGTCTTTCTTTGTAATTTTCCCACCGGCACAAACAAGATTTAACAACATTTACTCTCGTTTTTCTTATCTTTTTTACATTATTTGATTTCATTTTTCTGCGGAGGGTCGTTTGGGAACCTTGTGGCATTCGGTGCACCAGGTCTCTGTATTCGTCCCTCCAAAAAGTGTGGATGGTCCTGCATGAGGCCTTCACCACTATAATCAAATCTCGTTGTCGGGCTGTCGGTTTCCTGGAAACTGATCTGCTTGACCCTCATACGTCGAATCTCGACGGGAGAGTCGATCGATTATATATATATATATATATATATATATATATATATATATATATATATATATATATATATGTATATATTACACACAAGTAGAATCATACACTTGTAAATATCATCAGACAAACCAAGCTCGATATGTCCAGAATAGTTATTTCCGTCCTTACTGGATGCTCTCTACTTGCGGCTTTGTCCCGTATCAAACAACGCTTAGAAAGGCGCCACCTTTTGCCTAAATTAAAGAAAATTTAGGACTCTCAATTTATTAAGTTTAACAGAAGGAAGTGAAAAGCTCCTTCTAATTAAATAAATGGCTTCATTTCATTTAGCAAATAAACGTATCTTCTTTAATATTTTAATTTTATCCATTTCTATAAAACCTCTATAATCTTTTCATCGCAGATTTAGTCTGTTTCTTCTTTTTTTGCTTTCCTGTCAATTATTCGCTTTTGCTGTGTATTTTTCGCTTTACATTGTTTTTCTTTTTTTTTTATTTTCAAATATTCCTTCTGGTTTCACATTAGTTCCGTGGTAATAATAACACCTATTTCATGGGCATCCTCTATATACAGGGAAAAACGGAATAAATGAGCCACATTCTTTTTCGCCTCTCCCTTCTTCCACTACTTCTTGTATGTACCTTGTCCTTTCAGGACGTCAGCAAATATGTCTCTCCCCAAATTCCTATCCCTCGTGACCCTTAGTAACGTTTCTTCCTTTGTCAAACCTCCGGCCAACCGTCCTGCCATCCATTTCTACAAATTCGTTAGGTATGTGATCCGAAGCCTTCCCTCACCTTCTTGTCCTCTATACTCCCTGTGAGCGTTAAGTTTTCTAAGCCTTTATTTCTTATTATGCTTCTGACGTATACGGCCGACACTTTTAAAAAAAACAACCGGAAGTAGAAACTTCTCCTTCCGGGACCAGCGGTTATTGTAAAACTGATTCAGTATATAAAAAGCCACAAAAAAAAAAAAAAAAAAAAAAAAAAAAACGACAACAAACCTCCACTTGTGACGAATGCAGCTATCGATATTTTTGCATGCTAGTTAACATTCGTGTCAGTCAGCTGTTGGCTCTCACGCTAGCCAGTAGAATCGTCCTGCCTATCCGTGACAACCAGTTATAGGCTCTCACTCTGGCCAGTAGAAAATGGCCGCAAACTACATGAAAACTGCCGTAGAAGCATGAAAAAATCAATTATTTCCACTATCGACGGGAGTTGGGAAGTGCAACGTCGGTCTTGGCCTTCCCGCTAACTTGGAGCATGTGCATGTAAATTTTGGTGAAAATCCGTCGAAAAATGCGGCCGTGCATTCGTTACACACACACACACACACACAAACACACACACATCCTGCCTTTTATGGATAGAGATATTTTTAGATAATAACGGTTCGGTTATATAAGTATTCCATAGCCGGTGGGGGATAGGTGGATTCATAGCTTAGAGTATTTGAGTGTAAGCGAATATAAGGAACCCAACGGTGAATTGAAACCCGGCACTTCCCTTAATAATTTCAAGTCATTATACATTGCACCAGCCACACATCCAAACTTCTAGGATCTGGTATTCCCATAAAGTTAACCACCTATATAATGACCGGGTTCGACGAAGTTTTACTTGGGTGTTTCATCGTGATGAGGCCGTAAGCCTTCAAAGGAAATTAGATTCGGTGCCGTTGGTTAATGTGTGACGGCAACCGTCAGAAGCAAAAATGTTAATGAGAACCGACGGATCATTGGAAACGGTAAAATATATTACGTTGTTAAAACCTCATCAATAACCTGATATAATATAGCTGGCCACTCGTATTCGAGGATACCTGTCTACTAGGACGGCTGGCTGATCCCTATTGCGGACACTCGCTCAGGCACATTTGTGTTTGTTCAACATCCTCAGAGCCCTCCTGTGGTTCATACTCCAAAAATGCTGAGCAGACTTTAGTTACAGTTTCTGAGAAAGAGCGTGTTATCTACGTGATCAACGATTTGAACAAGGCCAGCACACTCAAGCCCTCGGTCACGATGACGTGTGACTTCATGCTAGCTCAGCTTTCAAAGGCAGCAAGTGTTCCGTCTACCCAATTTCACTTACAAGACTTGGGTCAACCCGTCGTATATTTTTCAGACATGTTCCAAAGGTGCCGCACGGTGGGATCGACCCCCTCCAGTCTGATAACATTAGGAAGTCTCCTTAATGACAAATCGACCATGGTGAGATTCGAACCCGGGTCACACGGTCAGAATGCGAACTTTCTAATCACTCGGCCACATGCCCATATAACATGATATAACAGAAGGTTAAATACCCTGCGAGTGATCCGTTTGCCATGAATCGCGTATAAATGTGGTTTTTCAATGCTACAATCACTTTCGCACCGGCGTAGCCTGTTACAACATTGACCTGGCCAAATCCCAGACATTAACATCATGTAACCCTGGTGATAGAGATTGGAACATTCGAGGTCCTGACCTGGTATCTCGACTTCAATGACTTTCGCACCGGCGTGGCCTGTTACAACATTGACCTAGCTAAATCCCACACATTAACATCATCTAACCCTGGTGATAGAGATTTGAACATTCGAGGTCCTGACCTGGTATGTCGACTTCAATGACTTTCGCACCGGCGTGGCCTGTTACAACATTGACCTAGCTAAATCCCACACATTAACAACATCTAACCCTGGTGATAGAGATTTGAACATTCGAGGTCCTGACCTGGTATGTCGACTTCAATGACTTTCGCACCGGCGTGGCCTGTTACAACATTGACCTAGCTAAATCCCAGACATTAACATCATCTAACCCTGGTGATAGAGATTTGAACATTCGAGGTCCTGACCTGGTATCTCGACATCAATCACTTTCGCACCAGCGTGGCGTGTCTTCCCTCTGTTTTTTTTTTTAATATTTTAATCGCAATTGTTCCGATTTGCGTCCCTCCTTGGTGGGCCGACTGCCAGAATTTAATCTTGCTACTAGATTTAGTGCTGAAAGGTTATTCTAATAGTTTCTTTTCTCGCACTTCCGGAACTCTATTCCAAGTTCTTGCTTCCCTCGAACATAAAATATTCCAAAACTTAGATGCAACACTAAACGACTGAATTCCTTACACCTCAACGCACATTTGAAAACGTATACTAAAACAAAGGACTCGTTTATTTGTATAATTTCGTCTCTTATATTTCTAATTGGCTTAAAAAGAATATATTTTCTTTTAAAATTAAAATCGTCTGGCAATTTCCGACCACACGTAAAGTCTGGAAAGAAAAATCACACTGCAACATACACTGCAAATTGAATAATTGGTTTATTTATATATGCGTTTACTCGCCAAATCTAAATGAACACCAGCTGCTATGTAATTTATTGCTCATGTTATTCGCTACAAGTTGTGTCTTCTTTTGATAACGATGCAACATATGCAAGAGTCTCGTCCTTTGATCACGTCAGCGATACCCTCTTTAGTCATCCATGTTTCTCAATACGTTACACAGTTGTTGAGTTCATTAAAATTTTTACTTATATATTTTCAATATATATATATATATATATATATATATATATATATATATATATGAAGAAATATACTCTTAAGGTGTGCTATTTATGGGATAAAGTGCTCAATATCAGAGATAGAGCGTGTGTAAATATAAAAGTATCATGGTAGACGTAATCGTCAAGCCACGGTGGCCCGACGTTTGCGGCTATCACCTCTAAATGTTGACTTTAATGTTCATTTTTACACACACACACACACACACACACACACACACACACACACACACACACACACATATATATATATATATATATATATATATATATATATATATATATATATCCTTTCTTGAACTTGCTCTACATAGAACCCACCTAGAGATATCTATGTCTTTCATCATTTAATACAATATTCCTCTTAAAACAATTATCCAGGAAAATAGGTTCCATTGTTTTTTGTCTTTATTTGATTTAAAGAAGCAATTTCAGTTCGTCAGGGTATTTGCTATACATTAAGGAGAGACTTGCGACGTTTTGTAGGTGTAGAATGTGTTGCAGTGCGGAGCATAATTTATTATGCACAAGTCCGTTGAGAAATATTTGGACACTATGTCAAGAGATGACTGGGGCAGGTCCACCCAGATATAGCAGGCACGATAGATCATAAGAGGTTGAGGTGGAGAAGTCACATTTTTATTTTCCTCTGTTTTTTCATTAGTCGGTTGATATTTCTGTATGTATCAAATTTGTTCATTTTTAAATTACTAATTTACTAATTGTTGTAAACAGCCGTTTCTTTCGGATGTTTTAAGGATCTTTCCACGAAATCCAAAACATTAAATTATATTGAGATATAAGGCATCTTGTCTCTGAATTTGTTTTTTACTTTTTTATAAATAAACATTTCACAGGTTATAACAGACGCTAGAATATGTGAGAAAGAAATAAGAAAATGAATTGGAATATGAAAGATGGCTTACAGAAAAAAATAAATAGGAAAATTTCGTTGAAACCAAGCATAAGAGTGCTCACCTATCATGAAATATCAATCCTTAAAATTGTCATAAAATGAGATTTAAAAATATTGATATTAAATAAAATTTAATTTTGCAGCCGTCACAATAACCCAAATACAGAAATTAAACTTTTAGGGATGTTTTGTAACAGACTATCGAATATGTAAGTGTGTGACGTCGTCCCCTGGTCGCAGCGCCAACCGTGTCGTTCTATCCTAGTCTACCACGTCACCAACTGTGACGTCCTCGCCGCGGCGCCAGCCGTTCGCTCCTCGCTGCTCCGTTCGGGTGTCGCTGCACCAAATGTGGCGTTCTAACCTTTTGGTGATTCGGTGGGAATCTGGTTAGATTTGATATCAGCCTCGTCGTTCCCAACTCGCTTCCAACGCCTGGTTACCGAAGTAACTACTTTGATTCCCAGTCTGCCTACCCACGTTGTGAATTGATCTTAGGCAGACGAGATCAAACAGTGGTTGGGGCCGTACTGCAAACCGAGTTCAACGGGGGTGATACCACACAGATATGCATAAAAGGCAATAAAATGAAAACTCAAAAGTTCAAAGTATCAAAGAAAAAGGTAACAAACTTTATGTCTAGTTGTTCGATACATAGGACTGCATCTATCTCCCGACCCGTTCTATGGATTGTGACACGTCGTTTTCCGCAAGGCAAGTTTTAACACTTCAAGTCGTCTGCTCTCTAAGAAATTGGTGTTTCGGTGGGTCTTTGGACGAAAGTCAAAAGAAAAACTTATTTCGGTGATCTGGATCTAAGTCGCTCTTCAAAATAATTTTTCTTGGTTTGAAGATGAGTCCGGAATGTGCGTGAATCCTGGTCAGCTATCTGTGAGGGTTGCCTCAACCGGAGGCTGACTCTGGGAACTGCTGGGACTCGACTCATTTCTGCTCGTTGTGGCTTCGTTTATATGGGCGCCGACCAAAACCGGGGTGAGTTTGTCGGCGCCGGGGGGTTCCGCGATAATTCTAAATACATATCCACCTCTCTGGTTAGGAATTTCCACCTTTTTCCATTTTTGGGAACCTTTCCTCACTCCCACCTTCTCATCATACTTCAGAGGGGCGTGAACTGCCCTCCCCACATCTTCGTGGCAACCTCTCTTACTCATCCTCCAGATGGGCGGCAACAGCCTCCCTCGTGAATCACGTGATCACCACTCGACCAATGATGTCTTAGTCGGGCGTGGACGAATCTGCGGCTTTGTTTCAGGAAGAAAAAAAATATCTTGCTTAAAAAAAAAAATTATCTCTTCTCTTTCCCTTTTCTTCCCCTTAATGGTTTATAATTTCTCCAGCCGCGAACGGGACAATATGACAATGGCGGTCATAACTCTGGTTCTACACGTGGTTTACGTCAGGTATTTTATCGCTAATTATCAGAATGTGTGGTCTTCTTAACACGGTCTCAAACAGAAACATCTCCAAAGTTTCAGTCAGTCTGTCGCCTCGAAGAAAGAAAAAAAAACACATTCATTTTCCTTCGGCACAAATTCCTGATAACAAAATTTTATTATCGCAGGCCAAGGATGTTCCGTTGGACGTTCGTGGGTGGTTTTTAATTTTTCATATCTGTCCAAGTCCTTTTAGTTTCCTGTTTTTCGTCACTTAACGAAATAACATTTTCATTTGAATTTTTTTTTTCTTTGGCCAGCCGGTCTGTAGTTGATAATAAGATGTCTTCCCGTACCAATAGTTTGTTTTCATATCCTTAGATAACACAGTCGATGCCAAAACATATATGATTCTTTCCTTCTTTCCCTTTTTTTTAGTCAGAATTTCCCTGCCATTGTAATGACACTCTTTCGCCATTTGTTACTTATCAAAATATCCTTTTATCCATTGTCTCTTAGCTGTGTGTGTGTTCTTGCTTATCACTCACGATTCGGTTCTTAGCCTCTCCTTTTCTTCTTTTCTTTCTTTTCTCTTTCTGCCTCGTTAAATGGTGCCCAGTGATAAATCATGAAATGAATTGGAATAAATACATTCTTCTTCTTTTATGTTTGTCGTAATTATAAGACATAAGCGGTTATAGCTCTCCACATCATTCTGTCACTTGTAGCACTCGATACGTTTTTTTGTTTGTCATTTCTCCCAAACCACTGTTCTAGCATCCATTAATCAAGCTCATCGATGATGTTCTTCGCTGCTTTTCTCTGATCATTTTTCACTCAATCTGTCCTGTGAGTATCATGTTCCAAGCCTTCTTTCCTCAGAAAAATTACTGCTTCATCTTGAAGTTTAGTGTAAGTTTCTTTGTTTTCATTTTCTTCAAAATCACGTCGTTGCTCACATGACGATCTAAGGTGTCCACGTTTCTGTTGCTTCAAGTATCTTCTTTATCATTGGGGAGTTTTACAAAACCTGTAAAAAAATTAATAAACAGGAAACTTTGGTTGGAACTAAAGACAAGATTGCTCACCTGTCATGAAATATCAATGCTTAAAAATGCGTCATATGATGAGAGATAAAAATATTTATATGAAATAATAAAAAAAAATAATACTTTTAATACTGGAAATGATTAAAATCGTTGAATAAAGTTAAATAAATTATTTCTAGAGAGCTCCACAGATAAATACATCATTATTTTCTATTATTGCAAAATAAATACAATTGACAGATGTAAGTAATAAAAGAAATTGTTAAACTGGGTTGGTCGATCTGACATGTTTTGTAAATGAAAACGGGAAAAAATATTGGCATGAAACTATAACTGTATACTTTATAAAATAAAAAAAATAAAACAGATTCTGAACAATTTATGTCCGGTAATTGATTCTTTTTCACATTTAAGATATTTATTCATAAGTTTCATGATACAAAGTCGAGTCGGTTGAAAGAAATCGTATATCTTATATCGTAATTCTGAGCTATTTAAGAAAATTACTTTAAGCAAATGGCTAATAATTAATTTGAATATATTATTTAGCATCACTCTATCTATCTATCTATCTATCTATCTATCTATATCAATATGGTAATATCTATCTTAATCTGATAATATCTATCAGAATCCATTTATCTATCTCAGTCTGTTTATATAAGTGTATCTATATCTTCGAAGGTTGAATGAAAAACTGATACGTGGGTCAATGTTTGTTTTCAACCCAGAATTGCATCACTTTTTCCCCACCCTCGTATCTATCTATCTATCTATCTATCTATCTATCTATCTATCTATGTGTGTCTTTACACATCTATCTATCTATCTATCTATCTATCTATCTATCTATGTGTGTCTTTACACATCTATCTATCTATCTATCTATTTATGTGTGTCTTTACACATCTATCTATCTATCTGTCTTTACACATCTATCTATCTATCTATCTATCTATCTATCTATCTATCTATCTATCTATCTGTGTCTTTACACATCTATCTATCTATCTATCTATATATGTCTTTACACATCTATCTATCTATCTATCTATCTCAATATTTGCCCATCTATCTATCTATCTATCTATCTATCTCAATCTTTGTCCATCTATCTATCTATATTTCATGGAACGTTTCTTTTATATGAGAACATTACTGATATGCAACATGTAGGAAGAGTCAGAAAATCAGAATTGCTTTCAATGATAACGGACAAAAATATTGGCAGGAAACGATAACTTTATATTTAATGAAATAAAAGAACACATTATAAACAATTTATGCCCGGTAATTCATTTTTTTTTCACATTTAAGATATCTAAATTGTGTACGTGTCCATAGATCAAATAAAAGCACTTGTCGGTTTTTCTGGTCCTGTTAATAATTCATATTTTAAACGTCATAGGCGTTCATCTATTTTTAAATCTGTTTTGTTTCCGGAAGAAGAAAAAGAAGCCACTCGAAAATCGATTAATTAAACTCTGTATGATTGGATTTGAGAGAAGCAAGTCTTTGTCCCTTCTTTATCATCAGCCTTAGGATGAATGAAAATGACAAAATAACACTGTTAATTTTCTCAAATGAACTTGATTAGGAATACAAACACGACGAGCAAAAACCGATAAAAAAATAAAATCTTGATTTATCCTCGTTTACCAAATGTTCTGAATCTAAAAACAAAATATATAGACTCTATCAAATCTGTATTTTCACATGAAGAGATAATATGTGCCCCTGCATATGCGCATACATTCTGTGGGTTAAATAGCAGGTGAGCCAGGCTAGGAAAAAGTATAAGTGATCTGTATTTAACTCTGCCGAAGTACATAGCAGGCAGACATCGAAAGGATCATTTGACGACTGCCAGCAATCTGATAGATAGATAGATAGATAAATAGATATATAGATAGACAGATAGATAGATACGAAGAGACTGTTACATACACACTGATTATATATATATATATATATATATATATATATATATATATATATATATACATACTGGATGTGACAGAAAAATTGTCCAACTGTTACATTAAACTATGGACCGTTGTATCATAGAAATGATTAAAGGTATCTTACTGGGATTCTCCGAGGTATTTCTAATTCTACTTTCTAATTTTACTTGGCTCTGAACAGTAATAATATATTTATCTCTGAGTTGAAATGATGATCCATCTTGCTGTTGTGATTTCCTGATCCAGTTTTCCTCTCTACTGATCCCACATTTTTTAAACATAATCGCCGTCCTCTTGATGGTTCTTGAATGAAATTTTAAGATAGAAGCCAGTGTATGAATGGTGGTAAAATCACTGAAGGCCTGAATGATCTTTTCCACTCACCATTGCTCAGATGGGGAAACATAGTGGGGCTCACACAAAACGATTTTAACTTGTTGTCTTTCTAGCATTATAACTCAAAGGGTGTTTCAGTGATTCTTACGACAAATGGCGTTATGATGACTAAATGTTTTATCTGAAAACCTGGAAAAAACAAACTCAGTTAGTTTAGTGGTTATTTATGATATTAAATGTTTTTGTGGGATGAGCAATTATCTCATGCTGTTATATGATTTAGAATACATATATATATATATATATATATATATATATATATATATATATATATAGAGAGAGAGAGAGAGAGAGAGAGAGAAAGAGAGAGAAAGAGATAAACATATATGAACAGACTGTGATAGACATACCTACGTGTATATGCATAAATAGATAGATAAATAGATACATATGAGTAAACTGAGGTAGATATACTAATATATACATAGATATATGAGAACAGAAATAGATATACAGATAATGAACAGACAGAAATAAACATACCTACATACACGCATATATGCGGATAGATAGATAAAAACATGAATAGATATATGTGAATAGACTTTGATAGACAAACAATACTATATATATATATATATATATA
The DNA here is from genome assembly GCA_963932145.1 of Acanthosepion lycidas. Taxonomy (NCBI): domain Eukaryota; kingdom Metazoa; phylum Mollusca; class Cephalopoda; order Sepiida; family Sepiidae; genus Acanthosepion; species Acanthosepion lycidas. The sequence continues at coordinate 3,029,201 of OZ010605.1, forward strand.
TATATATATATAGAGAGAGAGAGAGAGAAAGAGTGAGAGAGAGTGAAAGAGAGTTTAAGAGAGGGAGAAAGAAAGTGATAAATGTAATCTGGTATTGATGACAAAACAAACCTAGCCGTTGGTCTCGAAAAGGCCTCCAATCTGTTGTCGACTGGGCCAAGAAATAGCTGGTAAACTTTAATGCCTCAAAAATGCCTCTCATTTGCCTACCACCGAGAACCTTCCCAGCCTCCCATTAGAATATCTGATGCTCAACTCCAAGAGAGTGCCTCTTTGCGCCTGCTTGGTCTCAAACTGTCCGCTGACCTGAGATGGAACAAATACATTGAATCAATATCTTCATCCACCGCAAGGAATGTTGGTTGTGTCGCGCCAGAAAGTTTTTCTCGCCTGAGTTCATCGTATAAATCTGTAAATCAACCATTCGTCCTTACATGGAATACTGTTGCCATATATGGTCTGGAAACCCCGTTGTTTGTCTCAAGGTTCTACACAAAATCCATAGACGGATATGCAATGTAATCGATCCTGATCTGGCATCTTGTCTCCAGTCACTTTCTCACAATTCCATCTGTATTTTCTACAAATAATTTCACGGTAACTGCTCCGATAATCTATTCAGTCTGGTTCCTAAACTGCATGAATTTAAAAGTGCTACTCGGTTGGCATCTCAATCATACGCTTTCACTGTCGAAACAGTTAAATGTACCCGTCTCTTCTACCCCAATGGTTTCATATCTCGCATTTCCCGTTTGTGGAAACTCCTTCCTTTTGCTTGCTTCCATGACAGGTATAGTATTCAAATATTCAAATGTAATGTCAGTCGACATCTCCAGATGCCTTGATCTAATTCCCCGTCCTTCTCTTTATCCTTTTCTCAATCACGTCTCTGATCTTCCTCCAGCTTTCAGTAACCCCTTGCGTAGTAGAGGCACTCTCGCCTTGCTTTGGGTGAAATGCTTAAATATATATATATATGAACAGACTGTGATATACATCCGTGCATATAGATAGATACATATGAACACACTACGTTTATCAAAACAATATATATATATATATATATATATATATATATATATATATATATATATATAAGTTATAAGGAACTTGGTAAACCGAATTGGTAAATCCAAAGAGGATGAAATCCTGAGAGCTCAATGTTAGGACAGAGCTAATATGTAATGAAAAACAAACCACTTTAATGTACCATTACGATAATTTATTTCACCTAAAAAAAGGATTTAGGTGAAATAAATTATCGCAATGGTACATTAAAGTGGTTTGTTTTTCATTACATATTTATATATATATATATATATATATATATATATATATATATATATATATATACATATATATATATATATATATATATGGTGTCTATAAAACTCGTGTGCACTTTAAAATTATATCTTTATTTGCATTTGCGATAGAAGTAAATCTGTAAAAAATTTTATAAAGTTTAGTGTACCTAGTTTTAGGTATACCTAAAAAATAATGAGATTTAAGGGATTACTGTAAATCAGTTGCCAAATGTTTTCCGTGAAATGCAAAATCGTATAAGCCTTTCTGTTGCTAATAATGGAGGACATGTGGAAACTTAAATAAAATTTCAATAAAATCTTAAAAAATATAGATTTGCCTCTTTCTATTCCTTTTTACAAATTATTTCTCTCGTAAATACAAAAATGTTATAATTGTTTTAAAGTGCACACGAACTTTATAGACAATTTTTATATATATATATATATATATATATATATATATATATATATATATATAGAGAGAGAGAGAGAGAGAAAGATACTAACTGGTAGATATTTAACAAAAACAAAATAGTTCTTACAATTCTGACATCTGGCTCGAAAAAATTTAAAAAAAAATGTTCATTTAATTTTTATTTGCAATATTTTTTCAGGATTTGGGCGATCATGTATCTGCAGAACTTCCTGCAAGTCTTGTTTTCCCCTCCTCTCCCTCACAGTTCATATTCCACCAAAAATGTATGTAAATGTATAAAAAAAAAGTGAAGTTTAAAAAGACAAAAAAAAAAGTGAAGTTTAAAAAATTCAACCGAAGATTAAACGGTAGTAGGTAATTTGGGAAGTACATTCGATAAACGCGGAAACGGATGTAGTTATAACCAATAAGTTAAAAAAAAAACATTTTGAAATCGTACTCAACAACTTGCGGTTTCCGTAGGAAGCGAATGAAGTGAGCAAAGTGCGGGACAGTTATCGCAGAAGACTGAACACGCGTGCGAGTTATGGTATAAAGAATCGGTTGGATAGTTGACTTTGAGAGCACATAATAAGGTGTAGTACGTACGTACGCACATACACACGCGTGCGTAAGAGAACTGCATGCACGTATGATTAGATAGGCCTAAGTTTAAACGCTTTCAACCGTGCCAATGATCACGCAGCAACCTTGAACAGTTGAGGCGATTGGTTAACCTCCAGCTGGGTTAGTCAAAGAAGTGCACAGTGGCGGATGACATTTCAAAATAGTATCTGGTGACTTTATTGTATCAGTTTTTTTTTATTGGTAAATATGAAAGCTATGTAGTTCCTGACCCCAAAATAGGTATTGCCTTTTTGATTTTCGTCGTCACTGATGTAACGGAGTCAGCCAATCAGAAAATGGGATTTTCAAACTTCATTTCTCTTTGAAAATTTTGAGCAGCCAGGAGATATGAGGTAGTTTTATTGATCAAAATTTGAAAATACAAGCGTTTTTACACTTCTTACGAACTAAGCTTGAAGGAATGTTAATTTCGTTTATTGATGGATGATGAAGGAATTTAAGTAGCATGAATTTAAATGAATATGTGCGAGAACTTTTGGGGTCAGCGATACGCATTAGTAAAACTATAGCGAGTAGGTGCCTTTTGCTATACGTAAATGTCATGAAAAGACAAGCTCCCCGGTGAAAAAAATGCAATCAAATGTGAAAAATTGGACAAATTGGACAATTGTGGAGAGCCGATTATGTCCACTTGGCTTAAAAGTGGTGGCGTGAAGTAGCATGAAATGTGTTAGGGATTGCTCACTGAATTCAATCCTATACTTTAGTAGACTAAATGGGCTACAAACACCTAAAAAGCAGCAGCTTCACCTTGTTTTTACTAATTTTCCATGTAAAATTTGACACGTAGCTCTGTCAATCCCTTTAAAAATGGCTTAGACGTTTACTTTATTATGCAAATGCAGAAAACATGGAAAGTAATGCACGCCTGCATTGAAACATTAAAAGATCCCTTTTAAAAACTATGGTATGAGTGTTAAATCCTGAAATAAATATAGGCTACCTCTACCCCAATTGGGATGCTTGATGCGCGCACGCGAGACAGCAACGTTCAAACATGATCTCGCGTGACCCCGAGCGTGAATGGGCCAATCAGCAGCAAGCATTACGCATCGCACGAGCCATGCGTGACTAATAACACTTATGCGATTGGCTTTTGGAGCGCAATGTTCGG
>OZ010605.1:3037684-3045184 GCA_963932145.1 Acanthosepion lycidas
TCCTGTATGGATGTGAGTGCTAAGAAAATCTCCTCAAAGATAAAGAGAAGATTTGAAGCAACAGAAATGTAGTTCTACAGAAGTGACGTTAACATGGATCGAACAAATGAGCAACGACGAAGTTTTGGCGAAAATAGAAATAAAATGGAAACCCATACTGTTATGGTCCGGTTCTTTGTACCACGATGATAGTCCAAGGTAGAACCAATAAAAAAAAACGAACTCGAATACAGGTATGGAATAACACAGATATATTACAAACAGGAATATATACAGAGAAGTAGAAAGTGTTAGTATGAACAATCAGGTTTAGTAGAGAGAACAATGTAGTCTCGACCAGTATCACTATTCCAATGTCTTGCAGTAATTGTTTGAACGCGACTCTTTCCGACTGCCTCTGACTCGACTGTTATCTCGACTTGAACTACTAACTATATTTAGTCACATCACGACATGGGTATCATGTGGCACAAGGCCGGTTTAACGTGGGATCTCCGAGCCCGTGGGCTTGGCCAAAAATATGCGCATATAACCCGTATAAACGGGTTCAGGGTCGGTTTACCTCCCCGAAAGAGAATCCGACCTTCGGCGTAGCCTCCTTCGGGTTCCTCCCCCCCACCCGAAGGCAGAGAGTTCAACCGAACAGCCGGTCAGGACTTGAACTACTGACTATATTTAGTCACCCCTCCAAGTGGGCATCATGTGGCACAAGTCCGGTTTAACGTGGGCTCTCCAAGCACGTTGGCTCAGCCAAAAATATGCCTATTGAACCCGTATAAACGGGTCTAGGGTCGGTTTATCTCCCCGAAAGAGAATCCGCCCTTCGGCGTAGCCTCCTTCGGGTTCCTCCCCGCCGGAAGGCAGAGAGATCAACCGAACAGCCGGTCAGGACTTGAATTACTGACTATATTTAGTCACCCCTCTAAGTGGGCATCATGTGGCACAAGGCTGGTTTAACGTGGGATCTCCGAGCCCGTGGGTTCAGCCAAAAATATGCGCATTAAACCCGTATAAATTGGTTCAGGGTCGGTTTACCTCCCCGAAAGAGAATACGCCCTTCGGCGTAGCCTCCTTCGGGTTCCTTCCCGCCCGAAGGCGGAGAGATCAACCGAGCAGCCGGTTGACAAAGATCGACTTGATATACTGGCTCCCTTGCCTACTCCTGAGGCGCAGTATTTATTAAATATGGAATAGTACATTATTATTATTATTATGAGTAAGATCCCATAAAAGATACATAACATCCGGAAAAAAAAATTGAAGTTTCTGGTGTATATAATGAGGAATGAGGGTTTGGGAAATCTGATACTCACAGGACATATAGACGGAGGAGTGACAACGGAAATCAAGGCATAACATATTTATTGAACTTGATTTAATTGATAACGAAATAGGACTCAGCAGAAAGGCAAAGTTTATTAACACGGAACAGGAAGATGTGTAGAGCGAGGATCGCCTATGTCCTGAGTGGAAACGGCGTATAAAGTAGAAAAACTGGACATACAAGCGCTTACATATAAGAGGTATAATGTAAACACATTAATATATGTGACTGCTGTCATATTTATACAATCTTATCGTGCTGGGTGTGACGATAAACTGCAACTGGCAGCAATGTCTTTTATCGTTAGATTTTGAAGAGTGTTAAAGTACCTTTTAATTGCAGTTGTTCCCAGATCCACACTGTCACAGTGTGGTAACACCTGTTAAAGTCACAGGTATCTGAAAATAGTTAAGCGCCAAACTGTTCTCAAAATACCATGAAAATATAGAAATAGATTTTTATATTAAAAATACCAGCAATGCCTTTTTAGAAAAAATATTTACAGCAATATATATAATATATATAAACTGATTGTATCTAATATCAAAGAGACATTATGATAAGCCCGTCCTGGGTATAACGATAAACTACACCCAGCAGCAAGGCTTCTGACTTCAAAATACTATAAGTGTATAAAAGTATATTTTTATAGTAAAAGTGACAGCAATATATATTTTAAAAGAAAATGCCAAAAATGCACTTGACTCTCAACAAAATGCCCTTTACAAAAACACGGCAGTAGATCCTGTGTAATGACAAAAGTACGCAGGTGTAGGATTTAAGAAGGATTTATTCAACTGAGAATACGAAATTCGCGTAACAGTCATGCCATGTGCCATGCGTGAAACACGCTTAGGTGATCATGTATCTTTCGATACATGACTGACGAGGCAGATTTTTTTCCCGCAGTAGGTTGCAATTTCTTTCTGCGGTAGACCAGTTGTCACCCAAGGCTATAGAAACCGGTCTTTTCTGCTATTTATCTATAGCTGGGGGTGGGGAAGAAAAGATTCATACCTTTCCCAAAGGTAAGTGAATGTAATGGATTCGACTGGAAAGTCACTCCACTTAGTCGATCATGTAGCGGTAGAACAGTTGCCATCCAAGAGTATAGAACCTTCCCTGTCCTGCTATTTTACCCATAACTGGAGGGAGAAGAAGAGGATTCATCACTTTCCCAAGGGTACTAGCACGTAAATGAATGTAATAGATTCGACTAGAATTCGAACTCGGCTCTCCAATTTCTCAATCCAAGCAGCTATCCATTACTCCACCGTAGTGTCCTTTTAGAGGCTCAGTAAAAATAAATAAGTTTCTCAAAGAGAAGAGTAACAAAATAAGGGAGAGCACTATTGATTACTCATAACAACCTAATCTACAATCTGTTTTATTTTTGTTTTTTTTTTGACAAAGAATACATATTCTATTCATACGAATCTACCCTAAAAATCTTGTCCGCATTAAATAACCCATTGGGGTTGATAGGCCGTAAAACAAAATAAACCAAACTATAAACCGATATCGCGGTATATATCTATACAAACTCATATTTCTTCCTTTTCACGGAGGTACATTCCTTACAAATCAACAAGAAAAAATATTATCTTGCTCGCTAGATATATAGAGAAGGAAAGAGTGAGTGGGAGAGAGAGAAAGTGTGTGTGTGTGTGTGTGTGTTTAAATAGAAATACATATAAATGAATTAAGGAATAAAAAAACCCGGTATGGCATTGAGAGTTTTTGCATCGATCGTGCTGAAGCACAACGAACATCGCAACGAAACAAAGCCATGCGAATAAATGTTTCTGTTTTTTCATAGATCATTTGTTTTCATAGCGAGAATGAATTTTATTTTTCTTAATGCTGCCAATGTGTCCCTTTGTTGGTGAACAATATAATTGAGAATGAAGTAAAAAGGGGGTAAAAATGAAGGAGGGAATTACAACAAAAGATAACAATAAAGCAAAAAGACCATCGTAAAAAGTATTGGCAATAACAGGCATTCACGGTTGTTTCAGCTTGGTGTGACAACAACGGACTTTCGTCCTATTTTGAAGAGAGGACTCTGAACAAAACAGACAGACTTTTGGTGAGTTGAATGTTTGATACATGAACAAGCATATTGTTTGAATTTCGGACACTACTTTGAAAACATTGACATAAAATTATTTTTTTAAATTATTTATATGATATTAGCAATATTCATTTTCCAGAGTAATATACCTTATTCTTTTTAGGACATGACATGATGTCTATTTTATATCTCTGTCGACGTGCCTTTAACCGATTTGGCCACAGAGGAGAGTTCGGTTAGCAAGGTCAAATTTACTGTGCTAAAGGCATATCAAACTAAATGACGGTTCCGTATAGCATACAGGTTCGAATCCTGTCGGAGGACGAATATTTTCTGTGAACATTTCTCGGACATTCAGGCCGGTAAATGTTGTTTAATACTGTTTATTATAAACAGAGCATTTACTTAAATATTTGTATCTATAAAATGAATGTATAAACATAAAAATGTCTAAAAATAATCTTCGGACTATATATATATATATATATATATATATATATATATATATATATATATATATGTCATGTAGGAATAAAGTGTCGCTGACGACACTTGGGTTTGAACACGGATCGCCAGAGAGCAAGCACAGTCGACCTCATCTTGAAATAATTAGATCACGTGACGGGTAAAGGAAAATATATATATCGGAATTAGAGAGTCATATTATATGGATTAATATCGTGAAAGAGTTCATTCATGTTGTTTGATGTTTTTTAGCCGCATATCTGCCTGTAAGGGATATTTAATGCCGAAATCTAAATATTTTGAACGCAATTACATGGCTTCAACTACAGATGAAATATAATTTTGGTAATTTTACCCTAAAATGCATTGCTAGTCATTTTGATTTTAAATTGTATTGTTGGTAATTTAACTAAAAAAAAAACAACAAAAAAACAATTGTTGGTAATTTTTCATATAAAAATGTATTTCTTGTCGTTTTCATTTTAAATTGTATTGTTGGTAATTTTATTAAAAAAAACAAAAAAGTGTTGGTAATTTTTCATATAAAAATGTTTTGCTAGTCATTTTGTTTTAAATTGTATTGTTAGTAATTTTACTAAAAAAAAAATTGTTGGTAATTTTTCATATAAAAATGTATTGCTAGTTCGTCACTGCTGTTTGGTATCGGAATATATATATATATATATATATATATATATATATATATATATGTGTGTGTGTGTGTGTGTGTGTGTCTAGACGCTGAGTGTTGCGTTTAAATCGCTAATGTAGTAATACCAGCTTAATTTCTCGTTCAACCCAGCTGTGGGAACGTGTGGAGTTTCTGTGTATTTTTCCAGTACTCCGTCGCAATTGATATGGTGAGAACGAAATTCTCGAATCTTTCTGTCGCCACTGATGTGGGACTGGCAAGGTATTGAGGTTTCGGCGTGAGTGAGTTTCTCGAATTCTTCGTCGCCACTGATTTGGGCCCAAAGTCGGAACCACGGGAGGAAAACACGGAACACGGATTAGAGGTAAGAAAGATATATTAAACAAAAAGGTTACAAAGATAGTGTAAGTGTAAACGGAGCTTACTATGTGCTAGTGTCCAATATTGGTAGTCGTACGCGACTGATACTACGGTATTAGAATTTTTTTTTTTTTCTCTCTCTCTCTCTCTCTCTCTCCTCTTCTCCAAGAGTGTTATATCGCATACTTTATATAGTCCTGGAAGAGTCTATGTTGTAGGTATGTTACGGTCTCACAACACTTAGACATACTGGTAAATCAATTTAGGTTATAGCTTACGATAACATGTGCCAAAACCTACAGCAAGCACGGCTAGGTACCGTATATTGTATCGGTATATGCTCGAGAAATTTTAATATTCGTCAGGTCTAGTGATAAACGAATTAAAGTCAACATCAGCAGCTACAATATAATAAGAATTATTATTATTAATACCTTAGATTACACATCACACCATATAGTTTTTTGATAGCATTGTTACATATGTTGTGTTATTCTAAAACATAGTATCACTCATCCACCATTTACATCAGTTATGTCAACAAACAAGCAGTGACGTCACCATCCTCATGTGGCGAAACGCAAAACTGTGGCTTTGTTATACAATCGACATTTAATGAGCCACTATTAAAATGGACAGACCAGCAAGACAATTAGCGAAAACAACCGGGTAAACACTTGGAGCTTTCATGGATGCGATGCGTCCTCTAGCGTTAATAGAATATTTAATTTGTGCTACTATTTATTTATTTTATATTAATTCCGGTGTTATTAGGTTGGTGCAAAAATAATGTCGTTTTTTGACGTTCAACTTTATGTGAGAAAATGACATTATTTTTGCACCAACCCAATAATATACAAAACATGTACACTAAACGGAATATTTACTGGAATGTATTTGTAGCAGCCTTCTGAAGATTCGGTAAGTGGTGTACAGTAAGTGTTAAGAGTACTCACCCATTAGTTTACTAATTGGTGGTAAAGGCTTGGATTTTATGTCGGCAATGTAAGTCGTCTCCTAGTTTGAGAACTATGTTTTACGCTTGAAAACTCGATTTATGGGTAGACATTTACGCAATATATATATATATATATATATATATATATATATATATATATATATATATATATATATATATATAAGTCAAGAAATGGAAATCTTGGTAATATGTATGGATAATCACAAGGAGGATGAAATCCGGGGAGCTCATTGTAAAATCAGAGCGAATAATTTAATTAAGAAAAAAAAAAAAAAAAAAGAAAACTTTAAGCTTCCATGGTTATAATTTATTTCTCCAGGGAGTTTCTGTTTTCCGTTGGGTCATCAGACCTGACTTCCAATGATGAAAAAATGAATTTATACTTACTTCTAAATTATATATATATTTTTTTATTGCACTTAAATTATATACATATATATGTATATAATATATATATATATATATATATATATATATATATATATATATATATATATTACGCTTAATATATATTTAAATTACAATTAAATTATATATATATATGTATATATATATATATATATATATATATTATTCTTAATATATATTTTTTATATTACACTTAAATTATATATATATATATATATATGTACATATATATATTACACTTAATATATATTTATATTAAAATTAAATTATATATATATATGTATTTATATATAAAATTACAGTCAGTATATATTTATATTACACTTAAATTATATATATATTAAACTTAATATATATTTATAATAACACTTAAATTATATATGTATGTGTATATATATATGTATATATATATTACTCTTAATATATTTATATATATATATATATATATATATATATATATATATAACACTTAAATTGTATATATATCTGTATATATATATTACACTTAATATATATTTATATTACACTTAAATTATATATATATATATATATATATATATATATAGCTATAGAAAAAAGTACTCAATGCAAAATTCCAAATTGAATAAGTAGGGCTAACATATTTACGAAAAAGGGTTGCGAGTTTGGTTGCCTTTTCTTAAATATATATATATATATATATATATATATATATATATATATATATACATACATATATATATATATATATATATATATATATATATATATATATATATATATATATATATATATATATATATATATACATACATATATATATATATATATGTATGTATATATATATATATATATATATATATATATATATATATATATATATATATATATATATGCGTGTGCACGCGTGTGTCTGTGTGTATAGACAGAGATAGAGAGGATAAGGTGTAGGACAGAGGAAGAAATAAAACTCTATTTCAGAAAGTATATTGAAAATTTTCCGTTAATAATTCTAAAGTTGCTGCTAAAAAAAAATAAATGACAGAAAACATTTTTCAAAAACTGCTTGCATGTTATTAGTGTATTTATTACTATATTTGTTGCTCCATATTTAATCTTTCTCATAAATTGTTACTTTCAAATTATTAAAAGTCGCTCACAATTCTCATACTGATTCATTAGATCGAAACTCTCTCCTCTTTGTATCGCTTAATCAAACGTAAAAACAGGAACGAATACGTTCTTGAAAATAGGAAGAG
>OZ010605.1:3050184-3090184 GCA_963932145.1 Acanthosepion lycidas
ATATATATATATATATATATATATACATATATATATATATATATATATATATATATATATATATTAAGTGGGTCCAAAAATAATATCGTTTTTTGACATTAAAAAATACGTCAAAAAAGGATATTATTTTTGCACCAACCTAATATATACATATATACACATGTGTGTGTAATATATAATATAATAGAGGTCGTCCATCGTTACGCTTTAATGATAAACGTTAATACAATTTAATTGCTGCAAACATCCCTATAGAGGAGTTCGAACATGCTGTTGAAAACCGAGCAAACTGGAGAAACTCCTGCTACCAAAGAATAACTAAATTTGTAAAGAATCATCTCAACCATTTGAGAGAATTAAGAATTAACAGTAAATCTTGATCTAATACATCAGCCAATATGACGGTCAACCCTTCAGTATGCCTTTCGTGTATATTTTTTTGAAAATCCAGTGCAGGATTGTTGTCTCATACAAAACATAAACATAAAAACTGATCCGATTGATACTCATACGTTGAAAACGACGGTAGAGTCTAATATATATATATATATATATATATATATATATATATATATATATATATATATATATTATTATTATTATTATTATTATTATTATAACTTATACATGTTATAACATTACTACGAAAGTAATCATTTTGTTTTAATACTTCTGAAACAAAATTGCAAGTTTTGTAGTCATGTTTTAACATATATTTGTTATAAATTTGAATAAATATTATTTGCTCTACTCTGCATTGAACATTCTTTTAAGAATATTGTTTTTAGTTATTGGAATTTTATTCCATGTGTACCCACCCTGTAATTTACAATATATATATATATATATATATATATATATATATATATATATATATATATATATATATATATATTGGTTGGATAGATGTGAGTTTGTGACCCTGGGTTTCACGCTTTAGCGATCGTCAGACAAACTGATTAATTTTTTTTTTAAAAAATTGGGTTTATGAAGATTGCGTGTATGGGTGTTATTGTGTAAGTGGTGGGGAACATTTCGTCGTTTTGTCATCGTTCTAACGCAAAAACCGTTATTAAATCCAACTACACTCTCACCCAGCATACTAAATATTAAACATCACCATATAAAATAACCAATAAGGATTACAAATTTCTACCTGATACATATACAGAGTCAAAAACAAACAAATAACCAGTTTTAAATATAACAAATAAACCCCCAGTTTTTTTTCAAAAATTTAAAAATAAATATAGATAATAATAATTTTTAGCTATCATAATTTCCCACAAACCCCACCACACGTATATACATACATGCGAGGAAATATTATTCAGCAGAAAAATAAAATATATGACATGTATACATTCACGAGACATTCACGAGACATTTCCGCCACACTTCCAATCTTTAAATTTCAACATACAAATGCGTATGTATAGACACAACACCACCCGTATACATACATATGTCATATCCGAAACTGCCCACATATGTTTATATATTTATGAGTCCCGACGGACGACCAAGTATGTATATGTGTCAGCATGCATCGATGTTTGCGTTAGTACGATGACAAAACGACGAAATTTCCCCCACCACTTCCACAATAACACCAATACACGCAATCTACATAAAACAAAACTTTTATTTTTTAAATTAATCTGTTTGTCTGACGATCGCTAAAGCGTGAAACCCAGGGTCACAAACTCACATCTATCCAACCAAATATGTTAGCTCTATCACTGATATTGAGCGCTTTCTAATAAGTACCGCGCATATAATATATAAATAATTATACATATATATATATATTTATTTATATTTATATACACACATTTCATAAACACACATACACACACACACACACACACACATATATATATATATATATATATATATATATATATATATATATACATATATATATACAGAAAGAGAGAGAGAGAGAGGGGGGGAGAGAGCTGATGAATGTGATGTGCATGAAAAATATAACAAATTTTGATTTCTTTCACGGTATATTTAATTAGAATCTCTTAACGGTATTCTCCGAATTCAAAATTCACAAAATAGAATGAGAAAAATGAAAGAAAAAAAGTCAATTTTTTCTTTTGAAAGCACAAGAAGTTTTCAGATTTTGAATAACATTGTAAGACCCTAAAATGAAGGAAAGTTTTCTCTTTGTAACTGTTATAAAACGCAGTAATCTATATGCATCCAATCAACAATTAATTTTGCATTTTATTCAAAATCCTCTGTTAATACGTTCCACGAACAGTCGAGTGGATAGGGAAAAACAAGCATAACACACTATTTTGCTGGATATTTAATAAAAAATATTTCTTGATTAATAATAATAATAATAATAACAATAAAAATAACAACAATAATAATAATAACAATAACAATAATAATAACAACAATAATAATAACAACAACAATAATAATAATAATAACAATAATAACAATAATAATAACAACAATAACAATAATAACAACAACAACAATAATAATAATAATAACAATAATAATAATAATAACAACAATAATAATAACAACAACAATAATAATAATAACAATAATAATTATAATAATAACAATAATAATAATGCTAATACTAATAATAATAGTAATAATAACAATAATAATAATAACAATAATAATAATAATAACAATAATAATAACAATAATAATAATAATTATAATAATAACAATAATAATAATAATTATAATAATAACAATAATAATAATGCTAATACTAATAATAATAGTAATAATAATAACAATAATAATAATAATTATAATAATAACAATAATAATAATGCTAATACTAATAATAATAGTAATAATAACAATAATAACAATAACAACAACAACAACAACAACAATAATAATAATAATAATAATAATAATAATAATAATAATAATAATAATAATAATGATGGATTTTGTGAGCGATTCATGATGATATATTTCGGAAAAATATTTCGTGTTTTAAGAAGATTTTTTCCCGATGTGACTATCGTTTGTTTTAAACGAATCAAAGGCCGCAGTCAAATTATAAGGAATAAAAATGATCACACTGATTTTTTGTATTCAAGAAAAGAGTCATAGAATGGAAAATCCTGTTCGTTATGCAACAACATTAGTCATGTCCATTCCATCATAAATTCTGAGAAACATTATGATTTCTCCAACAGGTGACAATTTTACTGTTTCCCATTTCATATACGCCACGCAATGTACAAAACATGACTTGATTTATGTGGGTTGCACAACTGAAAAATTAAACACACATTTTAATGGCCACGCGTATGATATCCGTTAGAAGAATATGACATCATCAGAACTTCCAGTACGGTTGATCACAAACGACAGTAAGAGAGACAATCTCTTAGGGTACACATTCTGAAAAAAAAAAAAAAAATGAGTACACCTCCCTTTCAACCATAAACCCTTTGAGCCCTAATCACCGCTTTACCGGTGGTAGAGGTACATGACGTAATGCCCAGCTACCGGTTGAACGGTGGGTAAACAATTGTAACTATTATTATATTTACCGTGAAACATTACATTCCAATTATTTGCGATATTTGAATCTGGATATCAGGCAGAACGGTTAAAATTCTTCAGGAACACTTGGCTTAAAGGATTAATCTTTTAGAGTACAGTCCATGGAAACGACGTAATGGCGGTTAAACACGTTTAGCTATTTTTCTATCTACCGTGAAACATTACATGTCAATTATTTGCGAATTTTGACTTAGGCGCACAGTCAAAAAGGTTACAATTCTTCAGGAACACTTGGCTTAAAGGATTAATCTTTTAGAGTGCAGTCCATGAAAATGGCGTAATAGGCAGCCACCAATTGAACGGTATGTTAAATACGTGTAATTATTTTTGTATCTACCGTAGAACATTACATACCAATTATTAGCGAAATTTGACTCAGGAGCTCAGGCAAAAGGGTTAATATTGTCAAGGAACGCTGGGCTCAAAGGGTTAAAATACACAGAGATAATTACATATGCAAAATAGTAAAGACCACACCTCTCGGAGAGGAATGAAAGCTGAGTTCTATAAAATTTAAACTTAGCTGTTTGATTAATTACTCTTACTAAGTAATCAACTAATATAAAATTTCACGATGAGCACGACTCCATCATGTTACTCACGTTTCATTTGCATTCCATTCACGCTGTCTACGGTTCATTTGCGTTGGCACGTTGATTACCAGTACAAGCAACGTTTGTACAAAGAATTGTAGTCTAAAAAAATATTTTTATACTTGTAAGCAATTTTTAAACACAAGACAGATATACTCTCGGAATATTGTTAAACATACTTAATTACTTTGTTTTCTTTTTTCCTCTGTATATCATGCTCTTCTGAAAGTGTGGTAATAATAATAATAATAATAATAATAATAATAATAATAATAATAATAATAATAATGCACGCACACACGCATATGAGAACACCAACAATCCCTGTTGTAGTTGGAGCCCTCGGATTGATTGGAAAAGATTTTAATAGACTAAATGAAGGGATTCTTGGTAGTCCATGACTTAAAGAAATACAAAAAGTTGTTCTCACGAGTAAAACCCACAGTCTACGAAAGGCTTTATCTATACAAAATTAGTGTTTTTTTTTTAATTGCTCAGTAGAAAATGTCATGATGCATTTTCTGACCTTAGGTCTCTGAGCAGGACATGGAAAGAAATCAATACACACTAGAAATCATAGGAAATAATAATAATAATAATAATAATAATAATAATAATAATAATAATAATAATAATATGAATACCACTCAGAATAATTTCAAGAAATTGGTATGATCACCACCGAGATCCGGTTACAGTAATATGACATGTAAAAATGTTATGGGACTTCAAAATACACAAAGACAGAACAGTCAAAGCTAATAGCACATATATCGAGATTAGATATGACAAAGGCAAAAAGGCTTCCTAATTGACATGACAGCCCCTACAGACTGCAATATATCTTTGAAGATCTTTAAAAATCTATCAAAATAGACGGACCTTAAAATCGAAATCTCAAAAATGTGGCGCATGAGAACATCAACAATCCCTGTTGTATTTGGAGCCTTCTGATTGATAAGAAAAGACTAAATGAAGGGATTCTTGGTATTCCATGTCTTAAAGAAAAACAATAAATTGTTCTCATTAGTACAGTGAACACCTTACGAAAGACTTTAACTATGTAAAAAGTGTGCGATTTATTTATTTTTTTACATTGCTAGTAGAAAAATATCATGATGCCATTTTTGATCTTAGTTCTCTGATCGAGGCCCGGGAAGAAAAGAGTCCACATCAAAGATAATAATAATAATAATAATAATAATAATAATAATAATAATAATAATAATAACAATTTTACCGGAAGGAAACTGAAAGAAACTGGTACGAACACCAACTAGAACCGGTTAATGAAATAGAACCTGTAACAATTAAATGGGATTTTAGAATAACACAAAGAGGAGATCAATCAATCTAATCACACAGACATCGTTATTAGAGACCACAAAAATAGAATGTGATTTTTTATTGATACCTTAAAAAAAACTATAAATAAAATACAAAGATCTTGAATGGAAATCTTAAAAATATGGCAGATGAGGACATCGATAATTCCAGTTGTAGTTGGTGACTTGGATTGGTTGGAAAATGGTCCTATAGATTCTTTGAAGGGGATTTTTGGTAGCCTGTGACTTAAAGAAATACAAAATCTTGTAAAGTAAAACACTCAATACGAAGTTTTATCTCTGGAAAAGGTGAATGCGTTTTTTGTGTTGATTTAAAAAAAACGATTTGTGGAAAATGTCATGAATCCATTTCTGAATTTAAAGCAAATAATAATAATAATGACACACAGACAGAACAATCAAAGCTAATCGCCCAGACATTAGGGTTAGAGACTGCAAAGACAAAATGCGCTTGTTATTGACATGGGAGTCCCTAAAAACTGTAATGTATCTTTGAAGATTTTCAAAAAACTATCAAAGTGCAAGAATCTTGAAATCAAAATCTACAAAATAAGTCAGATGAGGACATCAATAATTCCAGTTGCAGTTGGAGTCTTCGAATATGATTGGAAAATATTCCAATAGACTCATTGAAGGGATTTTTTCTAGCCCATGCCTTAAATAAATACAACAAATGTTTTCAAAATTTCAGCCCACACATTACGAAGGGTTTATTTATGTAAAATAGGTGTGATTTTATTTGCAAAACGGTGCAGTGAATAATGTCATTTGCGTCTTCTGACCTTAGGTTTCTGGACGGTAGGAATCAAAGGAAATGAAACGTTTTCACTTTGTCTAGTCTACCGCTGACGTGCTCACGGCCATAACTGAATTTGTAAACCAAGCACTTGATAATAATGGGGAAATTCGAGCCGTGTTTGTCGATATCATTAAGGCGTTTGATAAGGTTTAGCCTGCCAGCCTTCTTCGTAATATTCAGGCATACGGTATTAGAGGACGATTATTTGATTTAATACAATCATTCCTGGAATGAAGGTCATCCTAAACGGGTTCTCATCGAGTTCTTTTTATACGAAGGCTGGTGTTCCCCCAAAGCTCTAACCTGCGTCCTACACTCTTTCTGATCTTCACTAAGGATCTTCGTGATATCATCATTTATTAAGTTGGCATCTACGCAGACGACACTAATATTTACTTCTCTCTCAATAGTAAATCCGGCATTGCTGACAAAGGTAACCTGACCACTGGTCTCAACGACCTCTAATCTGTGATTGAGTGGGGCACAAAATGGTTTGTAAACTTTAATGCCTCTAAAACGAAACTGCTCTCATTTACTAACCATAGATCACAATTCCGGACGCCTATCAGCATCGCTGATGCCCAATTGCACGAGAGCTTCTCTCTGCGACTTTTTTTTCAGAAGACCTGATATGGAACAACTGCATTGAATCAATAACTTCATTTATCGGAAGGAAAGTTGGTTCTCTATGTCACGCCAGAAGGTTTCTCCCGCCTGAGTCCATCTGTCGGAGTTAACTCCTACTTTAGTTCGTTAACCCTTTCACCAGGGGTCACTCTTCGCTGGCTATAAATAGTCACTGACCCTTCGCCTCTTTATCTTTTTTTCCCTCAGGCCTTTGGGTAAATCTCTCTTTTCCCTCAGGCTTTCAGCCTTACCACCTCGAAAATGTAAGCGCTCACAGGGATAGCGTTTCCCAAATGCTGGGAACACGCTAAGCACGACACACACACACACGCACATACAGAATATTCACACACACACTTTGTCCTTTGTAACTGTTTCCACGTAACGTGTTATTAACATATATATTTGTATACATATGTTTATCGGTCTTGTGTTTGTTTTTCTTTGTCTTCTTATTTGGACTTAATTAAAGTCCAACTTTCTCATGGAGTTGGGCCGGCTAGCAGGAAAATCTGAACCCACATGTGTTCTTCTATGTCTATCAACAACATCACAGCCACGGTCCACTACACATCCTTCAAGTCGATCATTCGTCCTTGCTTTGAATACTGTTGCCATATATGATCTGCTGCCCCCGCTGTTCATCTCGATGTCTTAGAAAAAAATCCAGAGACGGATATGCAATGTCATAGGTCTTGATCTTGCACCTCGTCTAAAGTAATTTTCTCACAGAGGTGATGAAGTTTCCATCTGTCTTTTCTAGAAATATTTTTATGGCAACTGCTATGACGAACTATTTTCACTGGTACCCTGACTGCATGAATTTAGGCGTCCTACAGTGTGCATCTCGGTCCCACACTTTCATTGTCGAAACGGTTAAATGTAAACACCTCTTCTACTCCAAAAGGTTCTTCTCTCGCACTTCCCGACAGCGGAACTCCCTTCCTCTTACTTGTTTCCATGATAGCTATACTCTTCAAATATTCAAATGCAATATCAATCGATATCTTCTGATGCCTTGATACTGCTCCCCGTCCTTCTCTAAATCCTTTCCTCAAAAACCTCTCCTTACTCTTGCTATCTTTCCACTCTGTAACACCTTACGTGCTAGTGACACCCCGGCCTTGCTTGTTGTGAAATGCTTAATAATAATAATAATAATAATAATAATAATAATAATAATAATAATGACATTCGTACAGTGGGTAATATTCAAATTACTTGGATTATAGTTTCATCACAATTCTTCTTTTTAATCATTTCCTAACAAGCAAGCAAATAAAGCCACTAAGACGCAACGAGCTACTGAATGCGAAGGATTATGAGAAAAAGAATAAGAAACATTATTTAGGAGAGATAACAATATAAGAATAGGAATTAAGAAAACCGATGATAACGATTGACATTACATTTAATATTTGAAGATCAATGTTGACTGCAAATCAAAGAAATGAATGTGAGTTGAAAATCTAGAAATTATCCTGGAAAGCACAACATAGAAAACCTTGGAAATTTCGACACTGAAACCGATAACCCCATCCCCGCAGGAAGATTGAATATCATAATTAATGCACATAGAAACTGTCATATTGTAGTTGTTAACCTGCCAGTAAACCACAGCGTGAATATAAAGAAGTGTGAGAAATTTGAAAAAACAAAAGAAAAAAACAAAAACAAGAACATGCTTGAGAACTGATCAATATCACGGCTGTCTATAAACGGGCGTAGAATGGAAAACAAATTGTGTTTGAATCAACAGGAATTAAGATAAAAGAGTGACGAATAAAAAAATACTAATAGTTGATAATGTATCATAAAAGCAGAATAAAATACAATATAATATTAGATGTATTTATCGGTCTAAATTGTAGCAAAAAAATACAACTGAGATTAAGAAGAAAAATACATAGCTAAAATTAATTTTAGTTAACTATACTTCATCTGATAATAATACTTGTCAACATATTATTACTATTCCTGATCTGTACTGGATATGACGATAAACTACACCGGCGTCCTGGGTAAGACGATAAACTACGTTCAACAGAAAGGCCTCAGATCAGGTGTTTCTTAAGACCGTGGAACAACCTCTGAATTACTGGTGTTCCCAGGTCCACCTTGACCTCGGGTGGAAGCACCTGTTAGGATTCCAAAAATGAGCAAATAGTTAACCCCCAAACTGTGGTCAAAACACTATGTAAATATAAAAATAGGTTTTAATACCAGAAAAACTTTAAAAAAAATATTTAATACGATCAATACATTTTTGACAAAAAAAAAAATATTACCAGCAATATATTTTTGAAGAAAAAAAATTACCCGAAATAAAAATTCTGTTGGCATTAAATAACTGTTATGTAGTGGTTTCAAAGTGGAGGCGTGTATTTGTACTGTCGGTCCTAAGATAGGTTCGACGTACAAAACGTTAGGAACTTGATATAATAGGTAATGACGCAGTAATCTAGTTGGGGTGCCTGATACTTTAATATCCGACTAACGGTCGTCCGACATCGACTACTGACCAACTCACTGCCGACTCAGCGACTGCTGCTACTACTCGTACTTATTATAGGTAGGGGAGTCTGTTAATTATAGAATAGGTGTGTTCCAGTACAACAAGAACCCATTGAAGTTGATATGCCGTTAAAACAAACCAAACCAAACTAAACCAAAGCAAGCTATTCATGGTCGTAAATGACCATCAAAAAGGTACGCATGAAATAGAAGTGAAATTAAGGTGACTAAACTATGGTTAAAAACACCATTAATTGTCAATATTAATCTAAAAATACTAAAGATTAATATTATAATACTATTACTGTTCATCTTTGACAATCTGGGTGGTAGCTGTAAAATATAACTTAAATTAAAATGAAATTAAAACAACGATAAATAGGATTACTTCATTCAATTAAAATATTAGTATTTGGGGTCGAATTGATTAGATCATGAAGATAATATAAAAAGTAAGATGAAAATCCTCGAGACAAGTACCAATAATAATAACTGACAATACTCCATCTAAAAATAATCAAATTCAAAATAGTATTACTTGTCGTAGTTGACGAGCTATAAAAATAATGAAATAAAGATGGAAGAAATACTAGTCTAAAAAGCATAAAAAACTTCATTGATTAGAGAAAATCAGTATTTCTATTATTATTCTTGTAAATAAAATCTTATATATAAAGCACAGTGTATATGTGTGTGTTTCTGTGCATGTGTGTGTGTCCAAGAAACTTCTCCGCTCCCGATGGTCCGATTTCAATGATTCATAGCTCATTCAAAAGGGCTAGAAAAGTTAGGCGCAGGGAACGATTTTCGTTGAGGTCAGATTCAGGTTTACCAGATTATGGGAGGTGAAATATATTTATTAATATATTATAGTAACCATTATCGTTGCTTTCATTGGGAGTAACTTTTATTTACCTTATTTATCCAAAATTGCAGCTAGCTTAAAATGTTAAGCTAGCTTAAAAGCTGCCCTATCGGGCGGAATTTAAGCTAGCTCCTGTGGAGGACTCTTGGTTTGGCCATCATCACAATAGCTAGGGAGGAGCAGATGCGATAGGCATCAATAAGATACAGAAGAAAGCAAAAACTGATTGTTTCATTTTATTGAATTAATGTTTAAGCTTACCTTTTAGCAGTTCATCGATAATTCTTCCGCGGTCAGTTAAAGATGATTTGATGTACGTAGATGCTTATATTCCGTATAGTTAATTTTTTTTCATGATTGAAAGAACAAGGAACAATTTATAAGATAAAATGAATATAGCGTAATGATAGTGTTATGGAACCTTACCCATAATAACATAATGGACTATTCCATACGTAATAAATACTGCGCCTCAACAGGAATCAGGGGGTTCAGTCTGAAGTCGGGTGACCGGCTGAGCGGGTGATCGTTTGAACTTTGCCATCAGTCGGGGAGGAACCCGAAACAGGATACGCCGAAAGGCGGAGTCTCTTTCGGGGAGTTAAACCGACCCTGGACCCATTTATACGGTTTCAAAGGCCATATTTTTGGCCGAGCCCACGGGCTCGGAAATCCCACTGGCTCGGAAATCCCACGGGCTCGGAAATCCCACGTTAAACCGGCCATGTGCCACATGATGCCCTCGTGGTGCGGGGTGACTAAATACTGTTCAGTCTGAAGTCGGACGAGCGGTTGAGCGGCTGATCGGTTGAAGCTACGCCGAAGGACGGTGTCTCTTTCGAGGAGGTAAACCGACCCTGAACACGTTTATACGGGTTCAAAGGGCATATGTTTGGCCGAGGCCACGGGCTCGGAGATCCCACGGGCTCGGAGATCCCACGGGCTCGGAGATTCCACGTTAAACCGGCCTTGTGCCACATGATACCCTCGTGGGGGCTGGTGACTAAATACTGTTCAGTCTGAAGTCTGGAGTAAGGTCAGCCAAGAGTCTGTCAGTCAGTCAGTCAGAGCGAGCGTGTCAGTCAGTCGAGTCAGAGGCATTCCGAAACAGAGTCGCGTTCAGACAATTACTACTAAACCTGATTGTTCGTACTAACAATTTCTACTTTTCTAAATATTCCTGTTTGTAATATATCTGTGTAATTCCATATCCGTATTCGAGTTCTTCTTTATTGCTTCTACCTTGGTTTATCACCGTGGTACAAGGACCCGGACCATAGCAGATAGGAAAATAGAAATTAACCATACATTCCATGAGTTCGAGAAACACAATCGCTAAGTAAAACCTATATTATGGAATCTATATGAATAAATGCGAAATTTGAGCCGAATTCTCCTACGAATTCAGAAATTTAAAGGCCCCAGCTCTGCTATAGAGTAATTTACACGCGGTATTTACACTGTCTCCGCACTAGGACGACATGTGACACAAGGTCTATTTTAGGTGGGAACCCGAACGGGTACACCAGGGACAGGAACAAAAATTCCCCTCAGCCCCTGCAACCGTTGGTAGCGCTGGTCTCGGTGAGAGCACCGATCCCTCCCTCTTGTGCAATGGGAGAGGGCGGATTCGGGCAGCTGTTCCCCAGGGCTGGGCACCTCTTCAGTATCATTTTCTCAGTTGATTCCCTGTCCTTTGACAGAGA
Source organism: Acanthosepion lycidas (assembly GCA_963932145.1). Lineage (NCBI taxonomy): Eukaryota > Metazoa > Mollusca > Cephalopoda > Sepiida > Sepiidae > Acanthosepion > Acanthosepion lycidas. The sequence continues at coordinate 3,062,205 of OZ010605.1, forward strand.
AGCCCCTGAACGCACTCTGCCAAAAGAGAAGGACGCAACTGAGAGATGATAAGATGACATGAAATTACTCTTTTTTAGTATCTGTATTATATATTATCTACTTGTAGGCAATATCACTCTTCAGATTTAACTAATTTGCATATTTATTTTTTTTAAAAAAAGTTTTTTTCATTAATTATCTCTTCTTCATTACTGTTGTTTTATTCTACCATTGTTATGATTTTCATATAAAAATAGTTCTGTTTAGAAATATCGTCTTATATAGTGCAGATAATCGTTTGAAATTTGTTTCAAAGATTTCAAGTAAGGAATATATCTTAATTTGCGAAGCGATAACGAGCGGACGAAGGCTGCTGGTACAAAATATCACCATGTTACACTTTCTAGGAAAATGGTGAATAAGCCTCGATATTTTGATATTTTTCGGTAGCACAAGTTTGTATATTTTTAGTGGTATATCAGTTATCATTGTAAGAAGGCCTTTCTGACGAGAATCGTGCGACTTCTATCTTACCGAGAGAATAGTTCCTTTATTTCTGATGGCAGTCTCGGATATTTTGCATAAAACACCCGAAATGAAGACGAAATAAAAAAAAATATTAAAATTTATTAATAAGTGACGATGCTTTATCGAATTATTCCTTATAAAATTGATTTATTCGAACCAATGTCCCCTCTTTTTATCAAGTGTTAAATAATAGAACATATTATTACTGACATTATTATTGTCCTTATTTTGGCGCTAGGATTATTATAACGATAAATATCAATAGTTATTAATTCTGTCTGTTCTTCTCCAGTAATCATTATTGTAATGATTCAATTGAGCGCAAAATCAAGTGACAGCAAATTTTCTTAATTCCGCCATTTTCCTAGAACAGGTTTGCAATCATCAAAATTTTGTAATTTTACCTAGAATTAATTTTATTAAATATATATTAGATTCAGTGGCTATAAAAGAGTTTTAGTTTTTGTTGTAACTCAGAAAGGGTTACTGAATGAGGAATAACCAAAAACGAGATTGTGAATGAAAAAGTATTTTTTATAACATCATCAAAATACAATACTCGCCAGCGGAGTGAAGTAGGTAAACCACTTCTAGTGATGGACTACATAGACACCATATAACCCCCACTCACAATCGGATCCAACGTATTTATGAAGATTGGGATATACCCATTAGTATTCATAGGTACGATATATAACAGTTTTTAAAAAATAACGACTAAATATAGGAAGTTGGGAGGATCAATGATTGCCTGGATCCTGAATTGACACGGTATATTGAAAAGATGATCATACCACAATTTAAATTATTTTGTAATTAGGATATAGCAACTAGACATCTTCTTATTCTTAATATTATGTTTATTATTATTGATTTCTGTCGTATATTCATTTGTTCCCGGGTCCCAATCAAGCATTAAAATTGCATCCTGCCATTTTCCAGTGAATATTTTTTTAAAATAAAAATAAAACAAAATAGGATCACACACATTTCCAATGATTAAGTCCGTCTTAAGATGTGAGCTGTATTTGTGAGAACAATATTTTGTATTTCTTTAAGGTATGGACAACCAGAGATCTCTTTTCCATTAAAATCCCTGATGTAATCATGGGCCACATTTTTTAGATTTCCATTTGAAGAACATTTTATTTTCAGAGTTTTTTTTAAAGATTTTCCAAGATAAATTATGTTTGCAGGAACAGTTACATCATTAAGTTCTCTTTTATATTTTTTGGCATCTGTGTCTTGACGGTTAGCATTAATTGTGAATATTATAATTTTCCCATGAAATTCTTACAAGTCCTATCTTTGTAACCGGACCTTGGCGGTGTTCATACCAAATTGCTGCAGTTTCCTTTCGGTAAAAGTAGCAGATTTTCTAATGCAGGTAATAGCCTCCTCACTCATGTCGTGTTGTATTTGCTTTTGGATTGTTTTACGCTTTTTTTATGCTGCTGTAGGTCTATTATGTTTACTTGACTTTTTTCATCCACTTGAAATTCTATTTTCAAACAAAACATATTATTATTATTATTATTATTATTATTACCAAATTTACCAATTATCTATAACATTCCAGTGAAGTGGGGGCAAAAACCAGACAATCTTTCTGCCAAATACTTGTCCAAATAAATGCATTTAAATTAAGTAATTACTTTTGTGTGCCGTTAGCAGAAAAATTAACGACTTCTCTGGATGTCAGACATTAAAAGTTATCAACGTCTTATTTAAAACATTATAAATGCAAACATTTAACGATTTTGCAAATAGGAGGCATTTAGCATCTGTCTATATTTCTGAGATGAAGTATTATGTACATTATTTACATTATTCGGACTATTATCCTCATCTTTGTCGCCATATTTATTACAACGTTTCGGCCCTTCAGTATCTGTCTATATTTCTGAGATGATGTATTATGTACACTATTTACATTAATCGGACTATTGTCCTCATCTTTCTCGCCATATTTATTACAACGTTTCGGCCTTTCAGTATCTGTCTATATTTCTGAGATGAGGTATTATGTACATTATTTACATTAATCGGACGATTATCCTCATATTTGTCGCCATATTTATTACAATGTTTCGGCCCTTCAGTATCTGTCTATATTTCTGAGATGATGTATTATGTACAGTATTTACATTAATCGGACTATTGTTCTCATCTTTCTCGCCATATTTATTACAACGTTTCGGCCTTTCAGTATCTGTCTATATTTCTGAGATGAGGTATTATGTACATTATTTACATTATTCGGCTATTATCCTCATCTTTGTCGCCATATTTATTATAACCTTTCGGCCCTTCAGTATCTGTCTATATTTCTGAGATGATGTATTATGTACAGTATTTACATTAATCGGACTATTGTCCTCATCTTTCTCGCCATATTTATTACAATGTTTCGGTCCTTCAGTATCTGTCTATATTTCTGAGATGAGGTATTATGTACATTATTTACATTATTCGGACTATTGTCCTCATCTTTGAGGCCATATTTATTACAACGTTTCCGCCTTTCAGTATCTGTCTATATTTCTGAGATGATGTATTATGTACAGTATTTACATTAATCGGACTATTGTCCTCATCTTTCTCGCCATATTTATTACAATGTTTCGGTCCTTCAGTATCTGTCTATATTTCTGAGATGAGGTATTATGTACACTATTTACATTATTCGGACTATTGTCCTCATCTTTGTCGCCTCAAGGACACACGGCGCAGTGGATAAAGGCGTAAGTTACATCCACTAACAGGAACTAAAGAGTGTGAGTTCAATACCCGGTTAATGCAGCGGAGAGGTGAATTAACAGGAGACAACAGATAACTGACATCCATTAAACATGGCACGTGGAACTAGAAAAGTCTCCACCACTGAGCGAAATAAAGGTTTCAGTTCGATATTCCAACGATCTGAAGAAGGCCGGTGTGTGCAACAGCCGAAACTTTGTAATAAATATGGCGACAAAGATGAGGACAATAGTCTGAATAATGTAAATAATGGAGGCATTTAATTGGTGAGGATTTTTAATATAATAAATTTAAGTATTATTGGTTCCGGATGATGATATTTAAAATTTATAAATGTTATCTACAAGAAACCCAAATCAAAGAAGGTCTTGACATTCATATCGGAGTTAGAGAGCATAGGTTTTGGTATCAGCTAGTAAATATTATCGAAATATTTTTATTATCAATAATAAATAGTCGAATAACATCCATCGACATTGGATGAACAACCATAGTATACACTTTTAACAAAATGTTAAAAGGACTATCAATTAAAAACCAACATTCAACGTAAAAAAAAAACAAAAAACAAAAAACAAACTTTGAAATGGCTGAAGACTTGCAGCACTTACGGGTGTTAGAACAAAACAGGGAGTTTTAGTTTAGTTTTAGTCTATTTTTTTTTCAACATCAGTTGTAAAGTGGGTTTTTGTCAAGAGTCAAATATATTGCTGGTAATATTTTTTCCAAAAATGTATTGCTGGTATGTTGACTATAAAAATTTAACTTTATACTTTAATAGTGTTTAGTTTTTCCTTTGGGTGTTCACTAATTGCCCATAGTTGGGGCATTGATAGTTATAATGTTGATGTATGTAGTCTGTAAGAAGATAGAGAGAGATGTTGGTATTAATATACACCTTGTCTGAAGCTATTAAGCAAATCATATAAATATTATTAATTCAAATTGAGTTTGAAAAATTGTCAAAATTTGAACAATCAAATTAGATATCAATACAAACCCTCAGTAAAAATTTTAGGTATTAGGAACATGTTTTATTGCAGTTGTTGAAGTCATTTGATATATTAAAAAAAACTGCCGTCTGAAGTTATTAGGTAAAGCCGATTAATCACATTTTACTTAATAGAGGTAATAAAATTATCAAAAACTGATCGGCCTTTATAATAGAACTAAAAACAAATGCATATGATAAGTCTTTGAACACTAAATTTTAATATTTTTCTCAATAACAGTCAATTATTTATTAACCATTGATTTTGTTAATTTTTTTTTACTTCAGCAGTTTCCATTTTCAACATAGTCATTTTAATTGCTTCCCATATGCCTACTTTGCTGTTATATCGCTTGCCATCTTCACAATTTACCATAGATTTTCGATTGGATACAAAACAGAAGTTGATAGTAGCTATTCTATTATCTTCTCCACTGTAAAACATGTATGCTCAAAGAATTCACTAGTAAGCATAGTGTTGTCGCCTGCTTAGGGGCCAGAAAGAAAGACACGGAAGATGAAGGAAGGTTGAACAAGTGTATTGAAATAACAAATATATACAAAGCAAGTGTGTTAGTAATAAGCAGATAGAGGCGTACGTCCGAACGGTAGGTTATTACTCCTTCTACGCTCTCAGCCGATTCTCGCAGTTAGTACTTATGAGAGGAGGAAGAGTTCATTCTACTGTGGGAGGGTTTACCACAACAATGTCAACTCCTCAGGTCATTTAATACCGAAATTTAATTTTCTTGAAAGCTTTGAAGTAATAAAAAAATATGATATGTCATTCTGCTTTCACAATGGTAGATGATACTCAGCTTTTTTTCATATACATGTTTGTGTGGAGATAATTACTAGAGGCAGTGATATTCGTGGTTTATATCGTAGTTTTCTTGAGGTTATATCTGGAACACAGTTTGGTTTCTTTAAGAAATTGTAGGTAATTATCAGGATTCATTTATATGCCATACATGATACACGCTGAGACGATCATATATATTTTGATACATGACTGACGAGACAGGTTTTTCCCGCAGTAGGTTGCCATTTCTTTCTGCGTTAGACTAGTTGCCATTCAAGGCTATAGAGCCCGGTCTGTCCTGTTATTTACCCATAGCTGGGGGGAAGAAGATAAACAGATAGAGGCGTACGTCCGAAAGGTAGATTAACACTGCGTCTCCGCTTCCCAATCGACTGCCCTACGACTCTCAATAAGAAGTCTCGCAGTTAGTATTTATGAGAGGAGGAAGAGTTCATTCTACTGTAGGAGGGTTTACCGCAACACTTACATAGATAAGAAGGAACACTGGATTTCACAAATATACACATCACTTTGAAACTGGGACATGTACCATGCAAAGTATGTCTCATTCATAAAACCTTTTACAGATCCCAACTCCAGAAGTATTCCCTACCTTTTGTCCATCTTGACTCCCTCAATTCCAGTCTTTCAAAGATCTGATAACTGGTCAAACGTGGCTGATTCGCTATAACTCGATTTAGTTTACGTTCATTTCGAAGAAACAACTTCTTAAAGCCTTTACTTTTTCCTTCAAGTTCTCAACGAATATTTTCTAGTCTTCTTTATCATTCGATGATCTCTGCAAAGAAGCTTTGATATTTCCAATATGGAAATTCCCTCATTTCAATAACTTTGATATTTTCTGTTTTCTAGCAGTTGTTAGATCCTTCTCTTCACTCATGTTTCGGATAATATTATAGACAAGAAACAGTTTTTATTAAATTTCAGACGTCTTAAGCTAATATTAGTTTAAACTGCATTCTAACTTCAAACAGTCTATTTTCGTAAATTCCAAATAACTGAAAAATGGGCCATTAAAATGGCAGAAAATTTAGGTTAATCTTTTACAAACGGGTGGAAATGGACGAGTTAAAATTTGACAAATATTGGTTCAGAACATTTTGAGTTATTTGATTTCCATAATAACTTCAGGCAGGCTGTAGTTTGAGAGCACAAATTAACGTCTTCAGCAACAGACATAAATCTTATGGAAATGTTTCTGTCGTCTATACCAAATGGATGCATAACATTGAACAACGACTCTAGAAGAGCTATCAATTATATTCCATCATTCCATCATTTCAAGAACTTGATTGAAATTTCACTTTCACTTTCAATTCCGCTTTCGTAAATTACAGTATAAGATTGACGCTTGGAGAAGTCTTATAAAAGTTATTTTTAAAGTCGCGGAATATGGGAAACAACGAGGATTTCTTGTGTGCCTTCAAGTCGAAACAGATGTTATGATGATGATGATGATGATTAAGAATAACAAATGTCTAAAATATACGAGAGTGAGTTCATAGAAACAACCTAGACTATGAAGTGGTGATACCAGAGCTGTGAAGTCTGACATGAATTTATTTCAAATCTTCTAATATATATATATATATAAATATGATTCCAACACGATACATAAGAGTTCTCATGTTTCAAAACAAGAGCCGAAAACTTCAATATAATTATTTGAATTAAATTGAATTAAAGTAAGCTCTGTTCCATCTTCAAGCAAGATTTTTTTGGGGACGATGTAGTGTGTTGGAATCATATTTTTAAATAAATAATTATATTTATGCTCAACTTTTGTATCGAGAACTATTCTTTAAAAATAATAAAATACTAAAGAACTTTGGATTATTTACCTAACCAATTCTTTCCTATTTTCTATATATTTTCACACACACACACACACACACACACACACACACACATATATATATATATATATATATATATATATATATATATATATATATATATATATATATATATATATATATATACATTCTTACTGATGCAGAACTTGAGTTTTGCTGTAAAAATAACATTAAGCTGAATATTACTTGGCATAATTAAACAAAACTGATGGTAAAAAAGGAAAAAAAAAATGAAAGAGAAAAAAAACCTGTTTCGCTCCCGTTCTTCGAATTTTTGTAATCGAGAGAAAAAGAGTAAAATAAAATAAATCTAAATTAACTAATGATTGATGAGAGAATAGAGAATGCCGAAAAAAAAGTGGAGGTTTACTAGAGACTTTGATAGCAAGCCCCAGCAAACCATTACGCTGTTTACAGAGAGACGGTTGCGAGATTGGATATACAGTGACTCTTGCACTTTTAGATGAAATAAAGAATATGACTGGGACAAAACATTAAATCAGCCAACATTGAATTCATCCGCAACACTTACTGTTCCTTAGAATATGATCACAGATTGAGGATCCGTAGGTATTTTGAATTAGTTCATTTGAAACCAAGGTTGTTTGCATTGCGAGACATCAACAACATGGAACATGTTCATTGTTTTCCTCGCTGGTGGCTGTTGCAGGCCGTCCATACCTTGGGTCATCATCAAGACTCTCCCTTCCCATCCTAAGTTCAGTTGTCCATTTTTTTTTGTTTTTTTTTTTGCTTTTTCATGGAACCTCATCTATTAATGTAGCAGCCTTGTCAGCATGAATGTCATTGGAGTTAACATATTTTTCTGCGGGTACGTAATAACAGCACGTTACCGAATTTTGTCCGCTTTCAAGGCAAGTTAGTGCAAGTTGAAGACTCTTGAAGTCTTCTTTAAACAGTCAGATATTAGTTTGCCTAGGATTATACAATGCAGTTGTTAATAAGAAGAGTTGAAAATAATTTGTGAAAGATTTTCCCAGCTCTGGCATCTCTCTTTCATCCTAATCTCGTAAACTCGGCTAAATTTAATAAACATTTTCTAATTTACATATACATTTTCTAACATGTCGTTGTGTGTAGAAAGACTGGAAACTTTTCATATGTAATTCAAGTTTTCAAATCATACGAGTCTTAATTAGGGAGTCGGCGTTTTCTTTTATATCCCGTGTCTGTTCAATTTCCGCTAATTAGTAGCTCTTAGCAACATTTGTCATCTTATGATGCCTTTCATTCGCTGTTTCGACCATACATCGCGAGTTTAAGCATTCTTTTCCAGCGCCCTTTTTATTTTCCAGCATGTCATGTGGGCGTCATTTGTAAAATTTATTTCCTCATCATATGTCCCCAAAATCCTGACTCTTTCTGTTTATATATATATATATATATATATATATATATATATATATATATATATATATATATATATATATATGTATATGTGTGTGTGTCTTTGTGTGTGTGTGTGAGTCCTTTTTGTTTCCATTTATCTTAAAATTTCCTAGTTCCCGCGTACATTTTAATCTCAGCATCCTCCTGTAGAAATATATATGTATAAAGTTTATGTTTCAGTATTTGGAATACAGTCTGATTCAAGAAATTGTCGGATATTATGTGGATGAATGTCATGAAACAATTCTTATATGTTGGTTAAATATGTTTATCGGCACAACATCCTTAAATATGTATTGCTGGTATACTAATACATTTAGTATTTTTATTTGGCATTTTATGGGGTATTTATTTTTGCTATTTTATTTGGTATTTTTATCTGGTATTTATATTTAGTATCTATATTTGGTATTTTTTTTATTTGGTATTTATATTGGTATTTTTATTTCGTATCTTCATTTGACATTTCATGTAATATTTATATTTTTTATTTTATTTATTTTATTTGGTATTTCTATCTGTTATTTGTATTTGGCATTTGTATTTGGTATTTTTATTTGCTATTTACATCTGGCTTTTTTAGTATTTTATTTGATATTTATATTTGGTATTTTTACTATGAAAAAATTGTTGTTTTTAATTTCATAGTGTTCTGTTTTTATTTATGGTTTCACTATTTACCCATATCTGGGACCCTAGCAGGTTCTACTACCCCGAGTTAGGTCGGTCCTGTAATTTGATTATAAAGTGGGAATGTGTGTGCTAAATTATTTAATTAAGTATCGATTGTCGAAATATTAAAAACAAAGAATTTCAATGATCAAGTTATTTTGAAGACTATTCCTTTTCCTATATGCTGCCTCACTTCAGGACGTGGTTATTCATGGTTCTCCACAACTTCTTATCACTTGTAGCTCTTACCAACATTTGTAATTTTGCCATCCCCCCCCAACACACACAAACGTTCCGGTGTTCATTTAGACAAACTGTTCAAGTAGGCGTCCCTGCCTTCCCTGTCCCTTTGATATTTTCCGTGAGTGTCAAATTCTACTAACCCTCTTTCCTCATCGTGTAGTCAACAAATTTCAGATGATGCTTACCAATTCGGTGTATAAGTAACATTACTTTTCTATTTTCTTTAAGATTTCACACCGAAATCATTGTATTCAAAGCATCTTCCTGTAGAACCACATTTCTATTAATTTCAGCTTTTTCTTCATTTGAGAAAATTCACATTCACTGCTCTGTAGGAGGATATTATTACATAATAGTTCAGCACTCTAGAAATTTTTCTGTTTCCTTAATACTTTCCTTAGCTTTTGGAAAGCATATTTTGCAATCCAATGTGCCTTCAGATTTCTGTATCTTAATTTCCTTTATCTGTTAAAATATTTCCCAGACACATAAATTCATGTAATTATTTGATTTTATGTAATTACTAGATTTCCAATTCGTATCTCACATCTTGGACTCTTTTTCTTGGTTTGAAAGAATACCTTTACACATTTTGAAAAGCATATTTAAATAATGTTTTATCTCCTTGTTTAGAATTGCGAATGGATACTGAAAACAATGAAACTCTTTCAAAAATATGAAAAAAATATATCTGGTGTTTTGCTATTAGTTCAGATTTTTGGAAGTAAATTGGGTCGAGGAATTTTCGGTTCCCACTTGTAAAAATATGATAACTGATTTTTTTTTTTTTTTAAGAAATGCCATTATGTTTACTTTCAAAAAAATATATTCTTAATTGTAATAATCCTTTGTTTCCTGGATTGAATCATTTTTCTCCACCTCGAAAATCAACTTCATTAATTTTTTAGCAGCTACTCCGTTGTCATTAATACCAAGAACATCGTAAGACTAAGGGTCATTTTTATTTTATCTTAATTTTCATATTCATATCCCCATGATAATTTTCGTTTAATATAAATGAGCTATCATTTTTAAATGGAAATAATATAAATAATAATAATAATAATAATAATAATAATAATAATAATAATTATTATTATTATTATTATTATTATTATTATTATTATTATTATTATTATTATTATTATTATAGTTGTTATTTTGAGGTTGTTGTAAATGTTACTTTTAGCTGATTTTGTTTTCTTGAAATTTCGTCTTCATAATGCATATGCGCATGACTGAAGCCAGCGCCATTGTTGTTGCGGAACCGATGGCATATGTGTAATGACTTCCGGCGGAAGTCCATGTGGCGTTATAGGTTGAAAAGGAGCAGCGATGCTTGATCAAGCCGATCTCACGGGTATTGCACCATTTAATCCATATTGGGTAAAAATAAGGAGATGGCTACGCTGCGGGTGGGCCATTCCCATAAATGAGTTCGCTCTGACGTGTGATGATACATTTTGTTCGCATAATGCTTCCCTGCTCACGATTTTGCCTTACTATCAAATCACGCTTCAATTATCTTCTTTTTTTTTTTAAGGTAAGGGAGAAGGAGATGAATCGGAAAAAATAGAAAAAATAGAACATAATAGATGAATTCAGGCTAAAATTAAAATAAAATAAACTTAAAGAATATAATAGAAACAAAGACATCATGCTAGAAAAATCCCTTCCAAAGGAGTGATTTTTCATTTCTTTCTTTACTTTTTCTAATCAGAGATTCATTTTTATTAGTTTTAAGATTTTTCTTTTACATTTTCATTTATCATCCCATGTCTCCTTCTTCCATTAAAAAAAAAAAAAAAAAAAAAAAAATTACCCATCTTTATCTCGTCGGCATTAGAAAACTACTCCCTTGCTTGCTAATGCACGGCTACCGTATCTGTCCCTTGAGTAAAAAGACAGGCTAAATAGGATAGAACATTTGCTTCCAGCCCTTTTTTACGCAATATTAGTCCTGTTGATGTTCAGTCTTCAATTTCCTCTTTTATACTCGTCCAGTTTAATTTGTATCTTCTCACAGGAGATATTCGATAGTTATCACTAGAAGAAAAAAAAATGTAACAGCTACTTTCTCTAAAATATTTCATCCCACGAGCCAGGTTTTGATATTTCTATTTTATCGCTTTTTATTGGTGAAAATCTTTATACTGTTCCACAGAAATGGCGTTTCTTTGTTGAAATATTGGTTTAGAAAGAATATCTTTTCGTATTTTTATATGATCAATTTGAATATCATTTTTGCGTACTAATGTTCCCCCGCCCTTACAGATGTAAAGAAAAAAGGAGGCTACAAAAACGTTGATCTACAGAAAGATAATGAGAATTCCATGCAATGAATCATGAGGAAAAGGGAAACAAAAAGAAGGCCTATAATAAAATGTATAATATTTTATTATATAATGATGATAATATTTTATTATATTTTGATACTGGCGGCATACCCGAGGACCATAGTAAATCCCTTTTCGTTACCTAAAAAATTAAGTCAAAATGAATGTGAGCTCAGTCGTAACCAGACTAATGATGATTAGAGCGTGAAGAAGAAATATACCGCAAATAGGAAAAGAACAGTATGCTTCTGTCAAGGTATATAGCTGGCCACTCGTTTTCGAGTCAACTAGGGCAGCTAACCAGCTCATGCATATTGCTGTTTATTCAACACCCACAGAGTCCACATGTGGTTTATACTACAACTATGCTCAGCAAACCTTAGTTACAGTTTCTAGGAAAGAGCTTGTTATCTAGCGTGATCAACAATCTTAACAAGGACAGTACACTCAAAACCTCAAGCACGATGACTTGTGACTTAGTACTAGCACAGCTATCGACGGCACCCAAGAGTTCTTTCTATCCAATTTCACTCACAAGGCTTGGGTCAACACGTGGTATGCTTTTCACGCACTTTAAAACGTGCTGCATGCTGGGATCGACCCTTCCAGTCCGGTAATATCAGGAAATCTCCTTCCTGACAAACCGACCATGGTGAGATTCGAACCCGGGTCTCATGGTCAGAATACGAACTTTCTAACCACTCGGCCACGTGGCCAATGTAACTGGGCCAGAAATGCCAAATTTATAATTAGAATTATATCAAAGTGAAAAATAAAGATGCAGAAAGATCTATTATTAGTGGGTGTTCTACAGAAGGATATTGAGAATTCCGTGGATGGAGCGATTAAGCAATGAGTTTGACTTAAAGAAAATACCAACAAAAAGATATATAATCAGAATCATGAAAAGACACCTGAAATTTATTGGTCATCTAATGTGGAAGGAGGTCTTGAAAATCTTAACCCTTACATATCTTAATGAAGATAGGGGAGAGTTGTTAGCCATCTACCTGACGAGCTTCTGTGTGTAGATGGTGGAACGGGTGTAGGAGTCTTAACAAAGGGATAAAAAGAGCCTCGAGAGATAGAAAGTTGTGGGACACGGTACATAGAAGAATGATTATTCTTTCATGCCTTGTAGATTATTAATTCTCTGATTGTGTGCATGATTACGTGCTTGTGTGTTGCGTCTTTCCAGCGCACAATGATTTACGAGTTGTTTATACAGTAAATATTTTTATTGTAATTTTAAGACAGGCATTTTTGTAATTAAAATATTTTTAGTTTAAAGACAGACAAAAAGAGATCTCGATTTGCTGTTTCGTACAGCTGTTTGTACAGTAATTATTTTTTATTCCAGCTTTCTTTGAACAAATAATATTTTAAATATTTAAAAAAATATTCTTGAAATATTTAAAAGATATTTTCAAGTGAATAAGATTTAAAAAATAATTTTGGCATATTAAAATATATTTTTAAGTTAATCAGATTTTAAAAAAATATTTTAAGTGAATAAGATTTAAAAATACGAGATTATATATATATATATATATATATATATATATATATATATATATATATATATATATATATATATATCTTTGTTTTCTTCCACCTCTCTTCTCATATCTCTCGCTTTCCATCTCTCGCTTTCCATCTCTCTGTGATTGCTTGTTGCGTAAGTGAATAAGATTTAAAAATTAGTGTTGTTTATACAGTAAGTATTTTTATTTTAACTTTCTTCAAACAGGTAATTTTTTTAAATTAAAATATTTAAAAGTTAAAAGCAGACGCAAAGAGATACCATTTTGCTGTTTCGGCCAGTTGTTTTTAGACTATTAAATATTTCAGTGTTTCTTTAAACAAACAATATTTTAAATATTTAAATAAAAAATTTTGCCTATTAAAAAATATAGTTTTCAAGTGAATATGATTTTAAAATATTTTTTAGCCTATTAAAAATATTTTAAAGTTAATCTGATTTAAAATTCAAGTTTATACCGGAAGTTCTATTTTTATTAAATACAGTAAAGATGAACTTGCAAACCAGGTCAATCGTGACACGATCGAACTGAAATATTTAACTAAATCACAATAAAATTAACTTTCATTTCAATAGAATGTTGAAATCAACTTCAATATTTTTCAACCTGACCTGTCAGTGACCCAACGTGTCAAGGGTAGTCTAGTATCTTTTAAAAATGAGCTTCGGGCAATCCCAGATCAAATACTGTATGCTATGCGAATTCTAAAAGCCCTCTTCAGCAACGCAAGCGGGAATTTATATTCATTCTGTGTATTGAATTGAAATTTAAGAGTCCGGAGTATTCGGATAGGTCAAAATTACCCCCGGTTTGCAGAAACAATATTTGATCTTTTGCAGAATACTTAAGAAACTTTCAAGCAAACTGTGCAAGAAATAAGATAAAATTTAATCACAAATCCAAATTCTACCATATAAAAACATTCATGAACTGAGAAATGTAAGTGAATAAACTTAAGTTAGTTAAGTGTCATACGGGATACACATTTTGGGATATCAAGTCTCTTACGATTCCTCACTGACTTGGCAGAGATTTTCCCAGAGATTAGTCGTTTCTTTCTGATTTAAACTGGTTTCCAATCAACGCTAGATTCTACACGATTCTGCTATTCAACCTATAGCTAGGGGGGAAAGAAAATGATTTATACCTTTTCCAAGGGAATTAGCGCGTGAATATAATGAACTAGACCGAAATTCAAACTCGTCTCTCTGTTTTCTCTTTTGACATGTTAGCCATTACACCACAACGCATATTCCGCGTATAAACTTTGTCATCTGTCATCTTCGTTGTCTGTTAATATGGAGAGATATTGTTTTCATTTGGCATTGCTGTATTAAAATCTACAGAATATGCCCGTCATTGTTTAATTAGAAAAAAAAATATCTTTCTTATTTGAGAAAGGAATATTCCCTGCGTTCGGATTGCCCCATGAAAAAATTACCAATTATATATGATGGTTTTTGCTTAATCAGCGTAATTTTCTGACCTATAAGCTGACCAATTAACCGTTCATAGCATTTGCAGGTAAAAATATTAGGTTGGTACAAAGATAATGTCGTTTTCTCGCATATGTTACTATGTGAGAAAACGACATTATTTTTTCACCAACCTAATAGTCTGTTAACTGTGAAGTGGTTCAAAGTCTCTTTGCATTGAAATCTGGAGGATTTAACGCACGAGTTATCTATACTTTGCGAGATATTTATGATTTTATCATGGATAAAGTCAATCAATATTATTATAGAAATAATTATTTGTTTCTTTTGCAGCGTTAAAAACGACACGGTTTTTCTTTCCAAATTTGTAAAAAAAAATCGTCTTTTCGTTTTACAATGATGTTTACCCAAGAGGCACTCGAGGTAGAGTGTTACAGAATAAGAATCACAGCTTATGCGGATATGTGTGCGAGATACCGGTTAACCCGAGACTGGAGCAGGTTAAAAGGTTAATGATCTGGGAAACGGCTTCTTAGTAATCGATTCTAAAAAGACAGTGTTTCGTGGGAAAAAAATCTGCTTGAGTGAAACTTACATCTCAGCAGGGCGATATGAAGGGAATGATGGCGGTTTGCTACAATCGGCGTGGCATAGCAGGTCTTAGATGTGAAAGCTAAGACAGGTTGTACAAAGGAGTGTAGTTCACCTGAACGCTCACCAGGGAAATAGCGATAGATCAGCGAGAAACTTGCGACAATTCGTATGTGAGAATCATGTTGTAGGGTGCAAAATAATTCATCACTCACAAAGATGCTGAGTCACTTTTGGACTCAATTGAAAGTGAAAAGTGAGTATTATGTAGCTCCTGTCCAAATATAGCTACACTACTCCATTTTCGGCCTGATCCGTCTCTTGTAAATGTAGACGATATCAGGAGTCAGGTACTTGCTGGAGTGGTACAGGAAACTGACGATGTTCCCATCATGTTTAGCGAAGTATCATATCTACAAGTTGCCCTTGATGTCTGACTTCATTTAAAGTTCCAGCAGGCGCCCAAGGCCTCTCTGAGAGAACATTCGTTCATCGCGATTGGTGAAAGCTCTGAGCCTTATCAGAAATAATAGAATGCCACGAGTTTGGATTTCAAGACGTTGAATGAGATCAGCCAGTTTTCTCACTACTGACCTGTTAGAGATAGGTCAGAGCAGAGATCAGCTGTCAAGTTCTGGTCATCGAGAATTTTAGAGTTGCACCTATGTACCGTTGTATCATTGTTACGAGTTGGGAAAAAATCTCGACAGGACCTATATAGTAATGTTTAGGAGATCTTGCTTCCTCCATACAGATCAAGTGTATGTGTGTGTGTGTGTGTGTGAGAGAGAGAGAGAGAGAGAGACATACAGACAGAGAGAGACAGAGACAGAGAGAAAGATAGAGAGACCGACAGAGGAAAATGACGAAAGTTCCTTCAAATTGTCTGGATAATGTGTGGCAGCATTCAAACAGACGGAGAGAAAGGGCGGTGAAATAAAATTATATTGATGTCTACTGATCGTCTTATAATTTCATCAGCATCATCATGATCATCATCATCATCATCATCGTCATCAAATTTTTTCATGATGGCGAGTAGTTAAGTCACTTTAATCCATTACGTAAACTGACATTATTACACCATTTGCATCATTGATGTGTCTGCTGAACAGGCCATTGTAAGTTTTTCTACTTTCCCTGTTTGCTTTGCTTAATATATTGATATATTTTGCTAATTCAGAATTCTTCCGTTCTTTTTCATCATTTTTTTCATCTACTTTCTTTTTTATTCGTAACAATTTTCTCAGTTTCCTCTTTCTTCTTCAAATGACATTTTCCGTGTGACAAATTTTTCTTTTTTATGTAACTAGTTTCTTCATTCTTTCTTTCTTTCTTTCTTTCTTTCTTTCTTTCTTTCTTTCTCATCTTCCTTTTCTTTTTTCCTGAATTGGCTTTATTTTGATGCATATATTCTCTTATTCATTTTCATTTTCTCTTTTATAAGACAAATTCCCGTTATTGTTGATGGTGATCTTCTTCTGATTCTCTTTTTAATGACATTCTACACCCTCTATCCATTCATTGTCTTTTAAAGATTTCCCAAATAACTTTCTTTTCTATGCAACTAGTCTCTTTTTTTCTTCCTTTATTTTCATCTTCCTCTTCTTTCCTCAAATGGCTATCTTTTTGTGTATATATTCTTTATTCTTCGACTACTTTTTATATGACAATTCTCGTTGTAGCTGTTATGTTTAATAATATACGTCTTATTCTTTTGATACTTCTTTTTCTGCTGATGCTTCTTTTCTTCTTTCTTCTTCTTCTTCTTTTTCTTCTTCTTCTTATTTTTCTTCTTCTTCTTCTTCTTCTGTTTCAGCATCTTCTTTGTCCTTTATCTTTTTCATACTTCGGCATCTTGTTGTTGTTGTTGTTCTTCTTCTTGTACTTCTTCTGCTTCGGCATCATCTTCTTCCTCGGCATCTTCTTCTTCTTCTCCTCCTCCATCTTCGTCTGTTTCAGCATCTTTTTCCTCTTTCTTTTTCGTGCTTTGGCGCCTTCTTCTTCTTCCTCTTCTTCTTCTTCTTCTGCATCTTCTTCTTCTTCTTCTTCTTCTTCTTCTTCTTCTTCTTCTTCTTCTTCTTCAACATCTTCTTCTTCTTCGGCATCTTCTTCTTCTTCTTCTTCTTCTGTTTCAGCATCTTCTTTGTCCTTTATCTGTTTCATACTTCGGAATCTTGTTGGTGTTGTTCTTGTTGTTCTTGTTGTTGTTGTTGTTCTTCTTCTTCTTCGGCTTCTTCTTCTTCTCCTCCTCCTCCATCTTCGTCTGTTTCAGCATCTTTTTCCGCTTTCTTTTTCGTGCTTCAGCATCTTCTTCTTCTTCTACTTCTTCTTCTTTTTCGGCATCTTCTTCTTCTTCAACATCTTCTTCTTCTTCTCCTTCTTCTTCGGCATCTTCTTCTTCTTCTTGTTCTTCAAATGCCTTTCTTTTTAAATATGTAACAGTTATCGTATCTTCTCCCTCGTTTTCTGTTCTTGTTTTACAAATGTCTATCTTTTCTATATAAACGTTTTTATATATTTCCGCCATCTTTGTGATAGCTTTAATTATATCTGCTGGAATTTTATCCTAGTTACAAATATATATTGACAATACTGAGTATGATCGCTGCATAAATAAACATTGACGTCGTTTCGAGATTATTAATGTTTTTGTATTTATATTTCATAACATTTGATAAATATCTCTGCCGACATTTGATTAGATATTTACCGACTTGATACTGCCATTGTCCAATTTAGACTAAAAATGTTAGCTTCGTTTGAATTTTTATGTCTTCCATGATAATTCTATCAGATTGTTACCAGAGGAAACATTACCTTTCTTGTTAGTTTTCTAATTCGATATCATTTCTATTTTTATTCTCTATTCACGGTAATTATCATTATAAACATCAATGTGTATGAAACGCATTTCCGCTTTTTCACATTCCTTTATTCCATATTTCATGTGTTCATTTAAAGTCTATCAATTATTATTATTATTATTATTATTATTATTATTATTATTATTATTATATAATCATCATTACATTTGGATTACTGCTATGCTGATACTACCTAACAAATCTGCTGGAAAACTTAAGGCAGCTAGTGGTTTGTTATAGCTTCATTTCATGATTTGTTTTTCTAACTCCCATAATATCACTAGCCTTACATGGACGAAGTTTTCCTTGGTGTGTGGTTTGCACTTATGAAGACATTTTTGTATTTTCCTTAACTAGGGATTTCGGGAATTTTTTCAATCTGTTGTTGTGTTCATTTTTATCATTCCAAGAGCACTTATATATTCTTTCTTATAGTATTTCTAGTTTATAATTAATTAATTAATTGTTAATTCTTATAACACAGGCTTTTTTACAATTATCACGCTTTATCATACGCTTTTTTCTTTTTACCTGATATATCATCTCCTTATAATTAACGTTAATGACATCTCTAAAATACCTTAATCATAATTGCAAATTCTATGGGTTTGGAGGTATTCACATAACGACTCCTACTTTGCTAACCCTTAACTTCCATTTTTCCTCTACTTTTTTCAACAAGGAATCCTTATACATTAATCCATGCGTGAAAAATAGTGACTGCAGGTAGATTAAATAAATGTACAAGTCATTCCGCCTAATGCATCTAAGCGAATTTCTATTTGATATATTTCTTTCAGTGTTCTAGGGAACTTGGAATATATTCTTTACTTAATATATGGCTAAAACATCATCAAAAATTCCAGAACGATGAAGTTTACTCTATATTTTCAAGTGCTGATTTAAAGTATAATTAATCTAATTTTAAACGAATATGATTTAATTAAGTTTAAAATATCGCAAGAACGTATTTCCACCTATACAGCAGTTGTCTTTTTAATCGGACAATATCTGTTTTGACGTACTGACAGACCAATGTTGTTCTACAGATACAACATCTGTAAAATGAAGTGAACGCCTTTTTTATATAATTTTTAAGAACTCAATAATCTTAAAAGTTTTGGGAAATATTCTCCGTAATCTAATATTTTATTAAATTTTAGCAATCTTTACTTTAATTATTTATCGCTCTTATTTTCATATAATGTTGTGTATGGTCGACCGTACTTACACAAAAAGGCACGTTTATGTAAATGCTAAAGATATTTAAAAAATCTTGGTGTTTTATGATTTGTATTAATCTTTTCTAATTAGGATTATTAATTATAGTTTTCATCAAATAATATAATCTCAAAGGCTGTAATTAATACAGAATTTTAAAGATTTAAAACTTAACCGATTTTTCTAATTAAAATTTACAAAAATGGAAAAGTATCTTGTAAAATATCCATCAAATTCTTTCTTAAGACATAATGTCTTTATTATTTCTGAAAGGAATTAAAACCTTTTTTTAGTCAAATAATGTGATAGTCTTATCGCATTTTTATTTTATTATTCAGAGCAGATTTTCTGTAAAAGGTGTTTCTGTTTAACAAAAACAAATTGAGGATTTCACTAATGTTTCTGTTATGTCAACCCCATGAAGTGACTGAAATTTTAATTTCTCGAAGTTTCATAAAATTAATTAAGTGGGGCTGACAGATGTAAAAAAAAAATATTTTGGCCAATATTTTCTAAAAATATTTAAAAAAATAATTTCATTCATTTATGAATTAGTTCTAAAAATATTAAGATCTGACAATTTCTAAAACAATATTTTTAGCGCCGAAATAAGATGCTAAAATCCCAATACTAATCTTTGTACCACCCGCAGACGCAAGAAAAAAAAAATTCTTAACCAAAATTTCGAACATGCTAGAAAAGAATAAAACATTTAATAAAATAATCAAAAAAAATACTTTGGTGTTTCCTCCTAATAATGGCATAAACATTTTGAAGATAAATCAAGTGTGGAGGAACTTTTCATCATAGTATGCTCTTTTTAAGAAAATATCCGCAAATGCAGGGTGTCCAAAAAGTGCATGTGCACTTTAAAAAAATTATAACTTTATTTGTATTTGCGATAAAAATGATCTGTAAAAAGTGTTATAAAGTTTAATATACCTAGTGTAAAGTGTAGCTAAAATAACTAATGTACATCCAGGCATTACTGTAAATCAGTTGGCAAATATTTTCCGTGAACTGCAAAATCGTATTACCCTTTGTACTGCTAATAATGGAGGACATGTGGAAAATTGAATAAAATTTGAATAAAATTTTTAAAAAATATAGATTGACTTCTTTTTAATCCTTCTAACAAATTATTTCTATCGCAAATAAAAAAAAAAGTTACAAATTTTTTAAAGTGCACACGAACTTTATTTGCAAGACCGATTCTTTTTTTTATTTAATGAAAAAATTGAAAAAAATATCAAATATGAATAAGTACAAAATTAAGAGCATTTTAAAAAACAAATTTCGAAAATATTATTTTACTTCAGTCGATTATCAGCGTATATTTTTCTAATATAAGAAAATTATAGCCTTAACAAAACTAAAAGTCGTGGTAATATTAGACGTTTATAAGGAAACATTTGATTGAGTAGACAGTAATACCGTCGATTGAAATTTAGAAAATCTTTCTCTTAAAACTACCCCTAAGGAAAATAGGTTTCTCAAGTTATTTTTCTTTCCAGTATTGATGAAAGTTTTCTTCCTAACCTCTTCTTTGGGGTTGTGTGGATTATGTCATGATTTTCGCCTCGGGTTACATGTGATACTAGTTTTAAGTGTTGCTTCTCTCATTTGTCCTCAAGTGATTTGGTTTGTGTTATTGGATAAACCTCTACGCGATTCTGCAGCTATAATCTGTAAGATATTGAACTCGCAACTCTGTGTCTGGTATTGAACTCACAACTCTTGGGGTCACTGGATCTAACCAACGTCTTTATCCTCTGGGCCATGTGTCCTTGAGGACATTTGTGCATGAATTTTTGGGTCTTATAAACCTAATGTCTCAGCAATCTTTTTTTCATAAGTGCTCATATTGCAATTTTGCTGTTATTATTATTGCATTTGTTACCGGAGCTTATATTGCAATTTTTGTTGTTATTCATTGCTTTTCTCTAGCACTCCTTATTACTGGTTCCCATATTGTATTCATATCTATGCTTGGTCGGCTCAGGAGATTTTTGTGACCAAGGATGATTCCGTAAGTTTTCATATTTTCCAGTGATGCTCTCCCTCTATTATTTCAACCTCATCGACAGGGAACGGTGATCCCCTTTTCTCTACATATGTGTTCAAGTACGACAGATTTTTCTATTTCCTTTTGTCTTACCGCTTTCCAATTTTCTTGCAGTCTTACCTTAAGGGAGCGGTCTGTTTTCCCCCTTTATTTCCTGCAGCAGCTATCTGGGATTGTGTTTTAATTTTTTTTTCTAGCAGTTTGCTCTGTTGGGCGAAACTACCTCTAGCGCCGCTTATTTTATGTTCAATTTCCTTTTCTCGTATCCTAAATTTGTTATAACTGATCCATACACCGTAGTATTTGAAACATTTACTACTTACTATTCGCACATCATGATTTTTTTTAAAGATGGATTCAGAATATTTACCATCACTGATTTTATTCCAATTACATGTCATAGTTTCAGTTTTGGAAAGGTTTATCTTCAGCACTATTTCTTGGAAGACTTGGTAGATGTAGATTTTTTATTCGAAATGATTCTTCTTCCAAGAATAATTCCCTTTCTTTTTTCATCAGAAAACAAAGATATTACCATCCTAGCAAAGGTGCTCAAGTCAATTTCATTCAAATTAGGTGTTTGTGTGTATAATTCCGCTGTAATGAATAAGGGCTCAGGATGAAAAATCGGAGAAGTGAGTTCGAAATCCAGTAGGTTTCATCATTATAATTTACGCACAATTACACTTGGGAGACTATGTATCCATCTCTACTCACCGCAGCTATAAGCGAAATAGCAGGACCCGCACAGCCATGGTTGACAAGCAGAAACGATAACTTACTGCGAGAAAATGTTCTGTCTAGTCAGCCATGAATCGTAAAAAAAAAAAAAAACATGACCGCCCAATTTGGTATCACTTAAATGACAGATTTATGGCTTCCCGTGTGAATATACACTGATACAAAAATTTAAAAAAAGCTTTAAAATATTTTTATTTATTACAGAATAATTTCGGAAAGTTCGATACTGTGATTATCGTTTTTTTTTTTGTTTTTTTTTAAGGATTAACCAATAGCCTATTGTTGTTTGTGGTCTCCACGTTTCAGATTTTATTGCTCAGACAAAGATAGGAGTTGTCCAGATAGATTATAAATGGGGTGAATTAATTTCTAAAGCCTTATTATTCATATTGTATGCGTGCTTGTGTTTACATTAAATGTACGAATCGCATGTAAGTCCCACAGACTTATGCAAATGTGTTACATACGGACATACAATATCATATGTATGATGGAATCACTGTGTGATAGAAAGATATCCTCCCATCAGTACATTCGGCTCAGTATGGAAAGCAGAAATGTTGTTTTCTATTAGTAGATTAGTTTAGGATGTGGTATGGAAAATATAAATTACCAGTGCCAGTCTCTTCATATCTGTGCTTGTATATGTGCAGGGCATAATCTAGAGAAAAATGAAATACTGTTTACATTATTCGGACTTTTGTCCTCATTTTTGTCACCATATTTATTACAACTTGAGAACACATGGCACAGTGGATAAAGGCGTTGTTTAGATCCAGTGACAGGACCCAAAGAGTTTGAGTTCAATACACGGTTAAGACAGTGGAGAACTTGGTGAGTGGAATTAACAGGAGATAACTGATAACTGACATCCATGAAACATGGCACGTGGAACTAGAACAATCTACCCCAGTGAGGGAAATAAAGGGTTCAGTTCGACATTCCAACCCCCTGAAGAAGGCCGGAGCGTACAACGGCTGAAACATTGCAATAAATAAGGTGACAAAGATGAGGACGCTAGTCTCGAATAATGTAAATAGTGTACATAATACCTAATCTCAGAAATATAGACAGATACTGAAAGGCCGAAACGTTGTAATAAATATGGCGACAAAGATAAGGACGCTAGTCTCGAATAATGTAAATAGTGTACATAATACCTCATCTCAGAAATATAGACAAAAATGAAATACTCTGTGGCTCTCATGTCCTCATTCATGTACTCCTGATCAGGTTTGAAATGTTTCCGAATTGTGATCCTCCCCAGATATGTAAGAATTTTTGGACTGTTAAATACTACATGTTGCTTAGTTTAAGCAATTATATTCCGAAATGACTATGCTTCAATTACTATAATCCCCCATGTATAATACGCCTTCATCCATAATATACACCGCTAAAATTGTGCTGAAATTGTGGGAAACTGA
The DNA here is from genome assembly GCA_963932145.1 of Acanthosepion lycidas. Lineage (NCBI taxonomy): Eukaryota > Metazoa > Mollusca > Cephalopoda > Sepiida > Sepiidae > Acanthosepion > Acanthosepion lycidas. The sequence goes on from OZ010605.1 coordinate 3,085,696, forward strand.
TTCTATTTACGCATAATACGCACTCTTGTTTAGTAATCAAACCGTATAAGTTGTACTTCTCTAATTTCATTATGGCCAGCGTTTCCTACTCTTATTTAAAATCGTTTTAAACAGAGAATAATATTATTCTAATTTAGTTTTATGATACTTCTTATTTTATTTTTCAGCAATTTTTTTAAGATTTTTTTTACAGCTGTGTATAATACGCACCCCTGATTTTGCTTATTATTTTTAGAAAGAAATGTGTATTATACATGGGGAATTACGGCAGTTTATCTGAAATAACTGTATTCCTATGTCAAACTAATGATTCTCTCAGAGTCTACGAAATTACTACAAGCAAATGCTTTTTTTTTCAGAAAGAATTATAATTTAATAATAGTTATCACCAGCTTCTCAAAAAGAATATATAACTGTATCCTTGTGTGGAACTAAGTAAAGTTTAATATTTAATGATTACCGTCTGCTGAGATTGTATAAGCTGCTTGTCATTCTATGTCATCTGAGCAACGCAATGCGAGCAATAGGCAATGTTTTCTTAGTCAGTGTAAGTTTTGGCATCGTCTCAAACGAAGCGCTCTTTAATAAGTCATGATCAGCTTCTACTTAGTGTTTGCAAATTGGGACCCTGTTCTCAACTCATAAATGTTTATTAATGTATCAGCAGCGAATGATTAGTGCACTCAATTCCTGTACTTCTTACATATTAAGCAGAGTTAAAAGTTCAAAATTAATTATCACCTTTTCTTTATTTAGATTCATCAACTTGGTGTCTTGAGCCAGTTTCGATACATTTTAATATGTGTCTATTTAGGTAGCGTAGAAATCGCTTGGCCTTTTTCCGAGCTTCGTATCTTTAATATGCAATACTTAGCGTCTAATTAACCTAGAAATTTTCTTTCCCTGTGTCAACGTCCACTATTTAACGTGTTAAGAAATAAAAAGAAATTATAGTGTATTAGTGGTTTAGTTTGGTTTATTTTACGGTATATCAACCTCAATGGATTATTCAATGTAGACAAGATTTTTATTGCTCATAATATCTTTTTTTTCAAAAATCTATTGTTGCTAATATATTTTTTTTTCAAAAATAAATTGCTGGTAATATTTTCTTTTTCAAAAATGTACAGCTGGGAGTAATGCAAAGCCGGTAATAAGTTTTTCTTCAAAAATGTATTGCTGGCAATAATTTTTCCCAAAAAGTATTGCTGGTAATTAAACCTATTTTTATACTTTCATTGTGTTTTCACCCCTTTTTGGAGATTAACTATTTACCCATAGCTGGGAACACCAGCAATTAAGAGATGGTTCCACGTTCCTCAAAACCTGATTAAAGGCTTTGCTCTCGGATGCCGTTCATACTCTTACCCAGGACGCGGATCCAGGTCATTCTCTTACCCAGGACGCGGGTGCATTTTAATGTCTTACACAGGACAGTCAACGACTGCTTTCTATTGGGTGTTTTCTTAAAACGATAGTAGAGGTGAATTTTCAGTTTTTGACAATGATCATTAATATTGTTTGATTTCTTGTTAATATATTTAATTTTGTAAGTGTGGTTTAATAAGATAGTTCAAACGCTATGTAATTTTATAGTTTAACATCTTACTCGCTCGCATTTTCTTATCTAATCCAACTTCTTCCATTCTCGGGGAAACTGACGTCTTCTAATTTCTGCCTAATTTGGTGGAAAATTAAGTATACAGTAAGGAAAAAACGTGCACACAAAACGTATTGTATCGATTTTAAAAACATATCATTAATAGAGATATCAATGCTTCAAATGTTCAAACTGTTCCCCTTCCCTATCGTCTACACACACACACACACACACACACACACACACACACACACACACACACACACAGTGCTTTATCTGTAAAATATTTTGTCATATAGGAAGAAAATGACTACCTGCAGACACAGGTATTCTAACGTGATTCTCTAGACTTATGGATACATGTTTTTCCGCCATATGTATAAATAGCTGTGTTAGGCTACTGACTGGGATGATTAATGAGTGGAACTATCCAGTCGAATTAGTGTGAATTATTGTGCGTCCATGATTTGGGTTTTGATTTAAGCCAATCCGCGCTACTAACAATGTATTCTCTGAAATGGTTAATTATCTTTGATTGATTTTACTTTCTTTGTTTTTGTTAAGTATTTATTTGTAATTAAATACTGTTTTATCTTAAAATCATTAACGACCACCGTACGTCACAAAACATTTATTATTATTATCGCGTTGAAGAAACACATTTGGAACACTAACACACAAAAAAGAGAATGTCTCATATCGAGAATATTTAACATCGAAAAACATAGGTAAAAAATTAACTATTTTTAATAATATGTAGAAATCTCCGCTTTTTACCTGAATACGGTCACGAGACCAGAAACACGTGTAGTAAAATTATGGAAAATAAAGCATACCTTTTTTAAAAAAAAAAATATCCACATTACAACCAAAAACGTTGGCGGTTTCTCTCTTCTTTTTAATATATATATATATATATATATATATATATATATATATATATATATATATATATATATATATATATTAGACTCTACCGTCGAATTCGACGTATGAGGGTCAAGCAGATCAGTTCCCAGGAAGCCGACAACGGCACATGAGATTTGATTATAGTGGAGAAGGTTTCGTCTACACTTTTTGAAGGGCCGAATTCAGAGACCTGGTGCACTAAGTGCCACAAGGTCCCCAAACGACCCTCCGCAGATTTTGAATTCAGAGTTTTCCTTCTCCTAGACCAGTTACCATCCAAGGTTATAGAACCCAGTCTGTCCTGCTATTTACCTGGAGGGAGATGAAGAAGATTCACACCTTTCCCAAGGGTATTAGCACCTAAGTGAATTTATATACGGTACTCAGGTTTAGTTTGCATGAAAGCCAGAAAATTAGGTAGTTTTGTTCACACAAGGATCAAAATGCCGACTTAAGTATAATAAATAATTCTCGCTTTTACAGTGTTTACATGTCCTCCTTAGAGCGTTGGTGCATTTTTACCTCCAAACGGCGGGGAGTAGAACTTACGTCACCCATACGAATATAATTTATCATTGATAATTTTCTTTTCTTTGCAACTCCCAGGTTGTCAATTCTACGATCATTAATGGGCAGAGCAGATCAGAGATAAATTGTAAGCATTTGTTGATATTCAAACGCTTATACATTTTAATAAAAAAACCCTGCTGACATAGGCAGTTTTATTAAAGATTAATGCAGCTTGACCACTTGTTACAGAATAGATTTATATCTAGTTTCCCCAAACAATAGGCGAATTTCTTTCACTTATTCATCTTTCTGTATTTAAACAAATATCCTCATCTTTATTGAAGTGGAAGATAACGGTTACACCCAAACTTGAACAGATTAAGACTGTAGTGATCAGAGAAGCATCCACCTGGGAGTCCGTTCCATAAAGCATCTGTCCTTGGAAAAAATCAGCTCGAGTGGAATTTATATCACAATGGAATACTCTGTGGGCTATTTAATGCCGAAAATATTTTTATTACTAGTAATATTTTTTTTTCAAAAGTGTATTGCTGGTAATTTTTTTTCAAAAATCTATTGCTGGTAATATTTTTCTTCAAAAATGTATAGCTGGTAATATTTTTTTTTTCAAAACTGTATGGCTGGTAATTTAAAAAAAAAATATATATTGCTGGTAATATTTTTTTTTTTTTCCAAAATGTATTGCTTGTAATTTTTTTTAGAAAATGTATAGCTGAAAATATTTATTTTAAAAATGTATTGTTGGTAGTACTTTTTTACATGTATTTCTGGTATTAAAACCTATTTTTACACTTTCTGGGGCGGTTAACTATTTTCCCATAGCTGGGACCCTAACAGGTGCTACCAACCCTTGTCAGGGTGGACCTGGGAACACCAACAATTAAAAACCTCCTGATCAGAGTCGTTGCTGTTGTATTTAGTTTATCGTCTTACCAAGGAGGCGGATGTAGTTTAATGTCTTACTCAGGACTGTCTAAGACTGTTAGGGATTTGGACATCAGTTTTCAACGTTAATATGATTAATTTTAACTCAGTTCATTTTTTATCGGATAATTACCAGAGATCTGCGTTTTATTTTCATAATTTGTTTTAATTTGAAGAATTATCTTAATACATACGGATGTTTCTTACTCATTCAATTAGTTGGATAATTTTTTATTAACGGCAGATTAGCATCTATATGTGTTATTTAATGATGAAATCTAAATATTATATACGCAATTTTTATTTTATTTTTAGAGAAAATAATGCTTTATTGATACAAGGCTTACTAATTAACCCATAGCTTGGAGGAGAAGAGATAGATTCATACTTTTCCCAAAAGTAGCTGAGTGTAAGTGAATATAACGAACCCGACTGGAATTGGAACTTGGCTTTCCAATCAACCCGTGTCATTATCCATTATACTACCTACAAATCAAAACTTACAGCTCCTGGTATTCCTAAGCG
>OZ010605.1:3095184-3116800 GCA_963932145.1 Acanthosepion lycidas
GTGACGTCGCCCGTCTGTCTCCGCGCCGTCGGCGTACTATCCTGTCCTTTGACGACCAATGTGACTTGGTATTGGTCGCGGCACAAAATGTGACGTTTTAACCTTTTGCTGATTCGGATGGGAATCTGGTTAGATTCGGTATCAGCCTTGTCGTTCCCAGATCGCCTCCAACGTCTGGTTACCGAAGTAACTGCTTTGATTTCTAGTCTAACCTACCCACGTTGTGATTTGATCTTAGGTAGACGAAATCAATCAGTCACCGGGCCGTAATGCAAGTCGAGTTCGAACAAGGGTAATACAGCACAAGTATATGCAAACGAAAATTAAGTAATAACTCGAAAAGTTCAAATGTGTTAAAAAGAAATAACAATATTTTATAGCTGGTTGCTGAGTACAGGACTGCGTCTTTCTACCAACCTGCTTATATGGATTCGTGTCACTTTGCGTTTGTTAGGCGAATCTTAATATCTTAAGTTGTTTTTCGATAAATGGTTTTTGGTGTATCTTCAGGTGATATTCATAAAACTTGTTTATGTGGTGAGAGTCTAAGTCGTTCTTCAAAAATAAATTGTTCTTGGTAAGAAGTTGAGTTCGGAATTGCGTGGAATCTTTGTCAGCTTTTTGCGCGGCGGGCTCAACTCAATTCAACTCAGCTGCGAACTCCTTAATTCAACTGCCGCAACTCGTTGCGACTCTGCTTATATGGACGCCGACCAAAACCAGGGTGGGCCTGTCGGGGTTTGAGGTTCCTTGATAATTCTAAATCCGCATTAAGAATTTTCTTTGTTTTTGGTTAGGAAAATTTAGTAATTTCCATTTTTGGAGGTCTTTACTTTCTAGGGTAGGGAATCGTCCTACCACCTTCTTCTGTTCTCATATTGGTATCTCACCCATGCCCTCAGAGGGTGTCAACGGGTTTCCCCTCTCTCTCACAGTGGAATCTCACACCGATCCCTTCAGAGGTCGTTAACAGGCCTCCCCTCCTTCTTCACATGATTACCTTCGCCTACCGCTCACGTCACCATTCAGCCAATGGGCGCCCAGCAGTGTGGGTGTGGCCAGACTGGCCTCGGTTTAAAAAAAATCTTGCTCAAATAAAAAAAAGAAATTATCTCCTTAGACTCTTATCTTAACCGAATGTCACCTGGACTTTATCAATCGAGACTTTTCGCCAATTACCAAGTGGGCGGTCATTCTGGCGCTAATTATTCGTTCTGATAAAATAATTTTCCTATCGTGGCCAGCTTCGACATAAAACAGGTGTTTCTTCCAAATGATGTGGAGGTGGTCCAACGGACATTTTGGTTTCGGTCAGAGCTTGACCTAATTAATTTTTATCTCTCAGTACTGTGCAGCAGGTCCAGAGACATCCTTCTGGCGACTCAATTAATTTTTCTATCTCTTAGCCTTCTGCCTTGCAGGCCACCCGACCGACCTGAAATTTTCACCATTGATATGGGCAGACTGCTGTCGTCGATTCGGTGCGTCGTCATAAATCAAATTAAATCCAGTGTCTTACTTTCCTCGATAATGAAAATAACATCTTACCACTTTTCTTTGTCAGAAAAATAACATCGCTTAGTTTCTTGTTCGTGATTGCTTCCTGTCACCTAAATTTAATTCTCGCCTTTTCTTTTTTTCTTCTTTCTTTCTAACAACCCTAAATAGTGTCACACACTTCACGCATCATAATTTATTACCTCCCCTAGAACGTAGCATACTTCTCATTGCACAAAAAATAGCGGTCCTCAATCCAAACCTAAAACTATAAACCATCCAAAATATTCTTCTCTGGTTAGTGACCAGAGGACGAAAGACCCTTAACACGTTGAAAATGGAGCATAAATGAGCAGCTGCTGATGTACCCTCCATGCAGTACTATGAGATATTACAACATGTTGGGACCACTTGGCATGTGCTAATAGCTGGATCATTCCCGACAGCCTGTAGTGTGATCCATAGTTTGCGGTGCCACGGATCCTGTCTCAGCAATGCTACGATAAACAGTAGCAAAGTTTGGGTGGAAATACTGCCAGGCTGGAAAGGGAATCTGATACAGTCATGCAGCCTCACGTCCATTACCATTAGTGAGGCCATATGTGAAATGCACATCTGCCTGCCTCCGATATGAATATCCTGTCCTTGATAACTCATTTCTATACAGGTTAAATGTTGATGATAGACTAGACCCAAATGTAAACAAATAACAGATATAACCTAGTCTATATGGCACCACAACATCATCTTTCCATAAACTGCCATTAAAATTAATAAATCAAAAATAGAGGATTTGCGTTCATACGTGTATTTTGTTTTAGTGTGAGGATCCCACCTCAAAGTTTATAAAATTATACGCCCTGTCGCAGTCTCATTATCTCAGGTTCAAACACTAATATTCTAAGATCCAATGTATTAAATTATAACCGTGGAATATTAGTCTTTGAGTTTTTTATATTATATTCTTGCTCTGTTCTGGACATTGAGCTCTATCTGGATTCTATCCTCTTGAAAACTTATATATATATATATATATATATATATATATATATATACAAAACCCACACACACATATATATATATATATATATTGTTGTGTTGACAGATTCAACCATATTCACTTGATTTCTTGATATAATTGTGTGTATGTTGGCTTTAGAAAAAAAAACTGGGCGTAGATTAATATTTTGGATAATATTAAATGTCGGCACTCTCGAGTATTTTCCTTCTGAGAGAGTAGTATTCTTTTTATGAGTGTAGTATTGTTAAAGTAAAAAATATTTCTATGTATGGCTAGTGTATTAGTTAAGTACTTTATGTGAGGTCTCTTGTGCTCACATATGCGTTTTTAAATTTTTGCTTAAAAAAAAATGAAAACTCATTCAGAAAGAAAATCCTCGTAAGTGCCACCATTGAATATTATCCTAATATTAATCTACGCCCAGGTTTTTTTTTTTTTCCAAATATCAACTTTCCTAACAGAATTACTAATTCTCCCAAGCCCAAAAGGTTTATTCTGTCAACACAACCGTAAAACCAAAATTTCTTCAGGGGACATATATATATATATATATATATATATATATATATATATATATATATGTGCGCGAAATTGTGATTGAACGTGTTGTGATGGTTAGCATGCTTAACTCAGTAAATCATCCTTGGTATGACATTAAACTACATACGCGTTCTGAGTAAGACGATAAACTACGTCAAACACCAAGGCCTCTGATCAGGAGGTCTTGATGTGAGTGGAACCACATGTTAATTGCTGTTGTTCCCAAATTCACCCTGACCGAGGTGGTAGCAGCTGTTATGTTCCCATGTACGGGCAAATAGTTTACCGCCAAACAGGGGTTAAATCACTATGTAAGTGTAAAAATATTTTTTTAATACCAGAAATAATTTTTAAAGAAAAATAAATTAATTAAAACCAGCTATTTTTTTTTTCTAAAAATATTCAGTGAGGGAAAAATTATTACCACAAATAGATTTTTGAAGGAAAATATATTAACAGAAATAGATTTAAAAAAAAAAAAATAATAACAATGAAAATTTTGTTGGCATTATATAATCCATTGTGGTTGATATGCCGTAAAACAAACCAACACAATCCTCACTGGACGTTCCCAAACTTTTGATCTTGTGCCATATCTGAGTTGCACTTAGAAAATTAACATGCACAAATTTTTCACTAAATACAATCATTTACTTATATCTATCTATCTATCTATCTATCTATCTATCTATCTATCTATCTATCTATCTCTCTCTCTCTCTCTCTATATATATATATATATATATATATATAGCTGTCTGTGAGCGATGAACATCTTTGTTGTAATAACTATATCACGAACTGATGATGACACATGTATTCAAACATAGTAGACATTCGTCTGCTATATCAAACATTATATATATATATATATATGTGTGTGTGTGTTGTGTGTGTGCGTGTTTGCGTGTGTGTGTACTCCTGCATTTGCATTCTTTGCCACCTTTTCTTTGTTCGTTTGTATCTTTCAATGTTCTGTAGAACTGTTTTCCTTTTTTTTTTAAATTTCATTGGACAGATGTGATATTTTCATCGCTTCAGAATGTTCCTTATTTGGATTTGACACAAAGATTCTTGGAGCTTGTCTACTTCTTTGACAAACGATCTCTTCTCGTGTTGTTCCCTGTCACGTCAAACATTTTCTTCCCCCAAATTTGTTTTCACCCATCCTAATTGTACGTATCATTGGGACAGGCAAAATAAATAAGCAAATAACTAAACCTGATATAACAGATTTGAAGCCCTTTTGTCTACATAGAATACATTCTTTTACACTCCCGTCGAAAAAAAATGTATTGCAGTAGAACAAGAATGCGGTCTTGAATAAATTATTGAAATATATTTTTGAAATCGGAGAAATGCGCATTTAACATTACTAGAAAATAATGAATGAGGGTTAAAAATATATATTAGGTTGGTGCAAAAATAATGTCGTTTTCTCACATATGTTAATATATGAGAAAACGATATTATTTTTGCACCAACCTAATAAAACGCACCCATCAAATTAGAACATTTGCTTTCAACATTTTAAATATTAAGTCACAGCTTCTGTAAAAATTAGTCCTTGGTATGACGATAAACTACATCAGGCAACAATAACTTTCATCGGAAAACTGGAGAATTTGAGAAGCGTGGAGCCGCCTCTGAAATGCTTTTGTTCCCAGGCACAACCAAAACAAAAATAAAACACAATGAATTCATAATATATATATATATATATATATATATATATATATATATATATATATATATATATATATATATATATATATATATATATATATATATATATATATATATATATATATATATATGAGAGAGAGAGTGAGATATGTAATGGACAACGGCTTGCATTGAAGAATCGGAGAGCCGAGTTCGAATTCCAGTCGAATCCATTGCATTCACTTACGTGCTAATACCCTTGGGAAAGGTATGAATCTTCTACTCCCTCCAGCTATGGGTAAAATAGCAGTACAGACTGGGTTCTATAGCCTTGGATGGCAACTCGTCTAGGAGAAAGACAACTCTGAATTCAAAACCTGCAGAGGGCCGTTTGGGGACCTTGTGGCACTTAGTGGACCAGGTCTCTGAATTCGGCCCTTCAAAAAGTGGGGATGGTCCTGCACGAAAACAAACCAGTGATACATATAATAAAATGACTAACAATACATTTAATAGTAAAATGATCAAGAGTAAAATTGTTAGCTAAAAGATCATTTTTTACATAATGGCAAGCAATATATTTTGTTGCAAAATGACCACAATAAATTTTGTAGCAAAATAAACAATATATTTTATTTCTACTTGAAGCTAAAAATATTTAGATTTCAGCATTAAATAACCTATAGAGGTGTTGATAATCCGGTAAATAAAATAAAACAATCAATATGAAAGATCTCTTTCATGCTATTTATCGATACAATATCCTCCAATTTCTTAACTCAGCCTGTATTTCAAAATATATCTACACTATAAAACACATATATCACCGCCTCCAGTAATTATCTCTACGCAAACATGTATATTCACAAACGCTGAGTATCATGTACTCAATTATGAAAGGAGAATAGCATATATCTAATATTTATTACTTCAAATCATCTGAAAAAAATTGAAATTCTGTATTTGTAATGTGTTGTTATTCTGTCAAACAAACAAAACAAACATTTTGCAAAAATAAAGCATCGTGTAGAAACCGAGGATAACACCCTTCCCAGAATTCTAGAGAGCGAGGAGAAAGGACTAAACATCAACTTCACGAAGACTGAATAAATAGTTGTCAGAAAAAAAAAGAATAAGCCCAAAATGCAATCTACACAAATTGGAGAGACTAGAATAAATAAAATAAACCAAACAATCAATATGAAAGATCTCTTTCATGACATTTATCCATACAATATCTTACAATTTCATAACTCGGACTGTATTTCAAAATATATCTACACTATAAAACACATATATCACCGCCCCTAGTAATTATTTCTACACAAATATGTATATTCACAAACGTCAGAGACCAGAATAAAACATTTAAATATCTGAGAAGTCTTTTAAAAAAAGGATGTAAAGTGAAACACTGAAATCCGAATATGTATTCGGATGGTTAAAATGCATTCCAAAAGTTCAGCAGGTTATCAAGAGAGAATAATTTGTTAGAAAAAAAAAAGACAAGAGTACTGAACTTTTATGTAATATCAGTCCTACATATCAGTAAATGCTGGACAGTTTCCTCAAAGATGAAGAAGAGTCTTCAAGCAAAATAAATGCAGTCATGCAGAAAGGATGTTTAAGAGACCATGGCGGGAACATGCGAGCAAGCATGATGTTTTTTTATAGAAAATGGAAACAACAGGAAATTTATACCTAAAATCGGAAAAAAGACAGTTTGAATTTCTGGACCACATGATGAGGACAGAGTGTTTGGAGAATCTGATACTGACAGGATAGATTGAGCAGCAGATATAAATAACACATAACCTACTTAGTGAGCGTAGGAAATGGATAGCAGAAAAATAATGTTCTTTACTTTTACAAAAAAAATATGATCATTACCTACAAAATATATAAATGTATAGCTATTAACTGGAGACATTAGAAATTTAGGTTTGAAGTGGAATTTAGAAGGAACCAGAATTTCAATCCTAACCGAGAAACAAATGATAAGCATCTACTCCCGTTTAAAAGACCAGAGAAGAGTGTGAACTAGACGATAGGCGAACCTATCTACTCCTGTTTTTATTGCTTTTCAAACACATAAAAAACTACACAAAACCTTTGTTTTATTTACTTATGTAATATCATTACTTCTGTATAGCGGTGAATGGTGAACAATTTCCTCACATGTGAGACGATAACGAAGCAGGTGAAATGTAGCTCTACAGAAGGATGTTGAGAATCCCATGGACGGATCCCATAAGCAACGAAGAAGAATTATGGATAATGAAAATAAAAGGACTCTTAATCTCAGATTAAGAAAGAGGCAATTGACTTTTTTGGACATATATATTCCAAGCGTAGCTTAGATGTGGCACAAGGTCGAAAGAAGGGGGCAGTCAGTGAGGATCGAACTCACTACTCAGTCGTTATTGTTCTAGCGAGACAATCTTGCTAAGCATTGAGATAACAAAAAGATAACACTCCTTATGACATAAGAAAAACAGGAAATTGTATTAGGTTGGTGCAAAAGTAATGACGTACTAATGTCGTTTTTTGACGTATTTTTAACGTCAAAAAACTACATTATTACGTCAATATTTTGACACCAACCTAATAGAAAGCCATCAGAAACGTCGCTAAATAAAATTTAAAATCAAATAGGACCAAGGATTGAGCCCTGGGGAACATCTGCATTATTGCAATGGGATGTAGAAGAGTGACCGGTCAGGATAACTTTCAATCAAAAGACTGGATCAGTTAAAATATTCGGATGGAGATACCGTAACCTTTCAACTTTTAAACAAGACTTATATGCCCAAACATGTGTAACGCTTCCGAGATGTCCAAATGCAACAGTCCAGACTTCAGCATTCTTATGTAAAGCTTGGTAAACGTTTTCCGCAATATATCAACAGGTGACCTAAGCCATGCAAAAAGAGCGCCTTACGATGTAAGGTGCTTATCTAATTCAGCACTGATTAGGGCCACTTGTCGTTTATCTAAAAGAGGTAGATGGGTAATAGGCCGATCGTTAAAAAAAGGACGTTTACCGGAGATCATAAATACAAGGCCTTCCAACATGAGGGAAAACACAAGGTAGTGAGGCATTTATTATACAGTTTATAGAGAACATGAGCTAGTTCAGGACCATGCATCTTAAAGACTCATTCAGAGATACCATCAGGTTCACATGACTTGTGAGGATCAATATGAGACATGATATCAGGAACTATGGAACAGCTTATATGTATATCATTCAACAGAGGTGGAAAGTTAGGAAATGATCCTCCAGATGAGACAGAAATAGTGTCTAAAGGTAATTTACAGGTGAAACATTCTGCTTTATCAGCAAAAGATGTTAACACTCCATTGTTTGAAGAGACGATGAATGTAAACTTACTCTTATTAAATACACTATTACAGAACCCCAGTAATCGAAAGAGTTAATGTTGTTTCATGCAATACAGTGCTTCATTCTCTAACCACACAAATACGCAGCTCCTCGAGGTGAGGTTTACAATTATTACCCACTGCCGCGAATAGGAGTCTTTAAGAGAAGCGCTACGATGGCATAGCCGGAATAGTGATTCCTGTGGGCTATAGCGGCATAAAACGCTGGTGTAAATCATGGATATATATATATATATATATATATATATATATATATATGTTTTTAATGTTACAAAAACGTATTAAGGCATTAAAGGCAAGAGATGTTTTTACTATAGGACATGATAAATTTTAAAACAAAAATATAAACACAAGTCGACCGGTTTCGTACCCCGGTCAACTTCTGTTCATGTTTTTTTTTTTTAAATTTATCATGACCTATAGTAAAAAATTTCTTGCCTTGGATGCCATAACATATATATATATATATATATATATATATATATATATATATATATATATTGTGTGTATCTGTGTGTGTATTACCACTTGCATCGCTGATGATAATCTCAGAAAGAGATGGAAAGAACTTGACCAATAAAAGTGACTCTCATTGTTACAGGGCATTTCTTCCCTCATTTACTTGTAATATACGGAAAAATATTCGTGAATATGAAAGGATTATCATCAAAATAAGCAGACATAACGTTTGTAAGTCATTCGCTATATGCACACAGGTATCACTATTCCGGCTATACCAGCGTGATAGTAAGCGTTACTGTCACTTAAAATTCAAAAAATCTTTCCCTTATACAGAGGTCCAAGCAAATAATCTTCTCAAGTCTACTGTTATAGGTCTTTCTATTAGTGATGCATATTTCCTTCCAAGCTTTTTTGTTTAGCTAGTATTGAAAAGAAACCTTTTAATTATATCCCTGTTTCCTTTTCAAATTACGTATGATATCCCTTTTTTTGTATTGATGCTTCTAGAAGTCTCCAAATGATGTGGTAAGGTCCTTGAATTGTTATTCTGTAGCCTCAGATCCGATTAAGTACAGTTCTGCATAAGACCAACAGGGTTCATCTGAATAAAGCGATTTTTTAAAAAAACGCTTGTTAAGAGAGATTCGGCATTTATGAATCATTTTAGGCCATGCATGCCATCTTTACAAGTCTAGATATGACCAGTGTGATTTAAGATCATGAGTCGAGTTCTTAGGCTAATATTTTCGTTTTGTAGAAACTTGCGGTATTCAGCGAAACTACCCATAGCACAAAGTTAATTTCCTTTTATCTCTTATAATAATTGTTATAACGGATCCATACACCGAAGTATTTGAAGTGTTTAGTATTTATTGATTTCACATTCTGTTTTTTTTTTTTTGTTTTTTTTTTTATGATGGCTTCAGGGTAAGGGAATTAACTAAATTTATTCTATTTCCAGATCAAGGTTTCTCTAGTGAAAATCTTATTCTCCGTTCTATTTTCTATAATACTTTTATTTGACTGACGATATGGATTATTAAAGTAACGAAATTGAATGTTTCATTTTTACGGCTTATCAACCTTTTGCATGTTCACTATTTACATTATTCTGACTATTGCCCTCATCTTCGTTGCCATATTTATCACAAATGGATGTCAGTCATCTACTGTTAATTCACTCTCTCCAAGTTTTCCACTGTCTCAAACATGGCACGTGGAACTAGAACAGTCTACCCCAGCGAGCGAAACAAAGGGTTCAGTTCGACATTCCAACCACCTGAAGAAGGCCGGAAAGTAAAACGGCCGAAACGGTGTGATAAATATGGCAACAAAGATGAGGATGGTAGTCCGCATAATATAAATAGTCTATATAATACCTCATCTCAGAAATATAGACATATTTTTGCATGGTATTTAAAGCCAGAAAATATTTTAGAATGTAGGAGTTAATTTTTGAGATAATGAATTACGCCGATAAATTTTCTACTAATTAACATAAGATGGTGGCGGAAGACAATTCCCAACAGTATTTGCGCGTAAATTAATATAATGACTCTGGCTAGAATTGAAACTCCTCTCTTCGATTTACAATTCCGCGTCTTTATCCATTACACCACCAGCACAGTGTACTAAAGTTAACGTCAGCTGGGATATGCAAACGATTTCCCTTGTAGGTACTGCCCAGGCCCGACGTTGCTTTACTTCAGCGATCAAATAAGGAACGGATTTGCAACTTAATACAGCCGTAAATTCTAAAAGTAACAAAATAAGAGGAATATGGAAAAAGAATAAGTGGCTCCAAATAAAGAAAGATTAAACTGAAACTTCCATATTGGATCATTTAAGAAATTCGAATTACACTAAAGCTCTATCCTGTTCACCTGAAGAGAGATCGTTTTAGAACGCCAGTAAAAGTTTACCGAAGTCCGCGTGTCAATCCTTGATTCTAACAATTCTCATAAATACATTAAAGTTTTTAATGCACAATTTGTATCATAGTCTGAAGCTACTTGAAGGCCAGAATTACCTGCCTTATGCCGAAGCAGTCTTCATGTATTCTGTCACAGTCTTTGGAAACATTCTGGATTAGGCGGAATCAATTCTGAAAGTTCCGGTGCCGTCCGATGCCAGACAATTAATCTTAGCGATTCCGGATCTGGCATTTTTCGAAAGCAAGGGAGGCGAATTTGTTATTGCAAGTCACACACTGGTTTGCTGATCTTCTGGGTATCAAAACCGATTAGATGCGCGCAGACATTTTAATTATACAACATCTGTCTAGTAGGAAAAAACAAAAAACAAACAACAACTTTAAATGTCATTTAAATACCAAAACAAATAATAAAAGAATATTTAGTCGATTGAGAATGTCGTTATGAAGTTTACTTTTTGTTTGATTCAGCTGAGGATTAAAATAACGAACGACCCGTCTTTATGAGTGTTAGCTTAATAAATTCATAACAAAAATAATAGACATTTAATATGGTGATTTTAAGGAAAATGCCGATGATCAATTTCATAAAAACAGCTACTGCCTGCTTGATGAGGTTCATTATCCGATTCTGAAGACATTCAAGCAGGCTCTTCTCACTTCGAAGGGTGGCAAAACACAATATATTTACATTTATTTCCATCCTATTTTATTTCCTATATATGCAAATAAACTGATGATTACTTCAAATATGAAAAAAAAGGAGGCACAGTGGTGCGACTGAGGACCCAGAGGACCGAGGTCGAGTTCAAGACCAGTTCATTGCATTCACTTATATGCTAATATACTTGGGAAAGGTATTAATCCATATCTTTCCCCCTACAGCCTTGGTTGGCAACTAGTTTGGAAGAAAGAAATATCTAAATTCAAACCACTTTGTAGGTCTTGCCTGTTTAACTTCTGCGAAGAGAGGTAACTTTAACATCCTCAGTACAGAAAGAACAGTCATCTTCTGTCTTGAATGTAATCATAAACCAAGGTTGTGAGATGGTGGTGGGGGTGACCAGAGCAGTGCAAATATGCGGTAACTAAATAAATGATGATGATTAAAAAAAAAAAAAAAAAAAAAGCACCACCATCACATAACTACCCATTATCAAGTCCAGAGGAAATTTTTTCGTACTTAAACGACAGAAGGATATATTCAAAGCTGAATCATTCTGAAGCATATTTACAAATTCAGATTGAAAATAAATGTTCGGAATTAACAATGATAAATATAGGCAGAGGATTATATAAGTTTAGCCGACTTCTTTTTGGTATAAAGGGGGCAGCAGCTATTTTCAACAAGCTATGGATACCATGTTTGCAGATTGCGATTTCGTAGTGCCGTATCTGGTCGACAATCTAACAAAAGTGTACCTAAAGAAAAACATGTCGGGCATGTGAATTTTCTTTAAAGAATAAGATAATTTCAAGCTCAGTGAAGAAAAATGCGAATTGTTTTTGGTAAAAATTAAATACCTTGGCCAAATTATTAATAAATATGGTTGCCGACCAGATCTGTCGAGGGAAAGTGCAATTAACGTATGTCTCCATAAATCAACGTGACTGTGTTACAAGCTTTGGTTAATTACTGTCAAATATATGTGCATAATACGCATAATTTGAGAGTTCTACTGAAGAATAGTAAAGTGGAACTGGAATGATAACTATTAAAAGCCTTTTTCGGAAAAAAAAAAAAGAAAAAAAAAAGACTTACGTCAAATTTATAATTAGCACAAGACGATCCAAAAACAGAAATTATAGTGTTGTCAAATGTTTGTGTGCAACGTATTGGCGCGGTGATTTTACAAAAATACGATGGCGGTAAAATGAAAGCCTTCGCTCATGCTTCCCGTTCGCCTCTGCCAGAAGAGAAAAATTACCGTCAGATAGAAAAAGAGGTTCGCCAGTAACAGGTATTCACGAATTATATACTTTTAAATATATGCATTTAACATTTCTTGTTTCAAACCTGATGTTCTAACATTTTAAACTTATATACAATTACACTTTAATCAGTGACTACTGCAGTGCGATGGTAATTCATGTCAGTTTGGCTGACCAATTCATTCAGAATTATTCAGCGTAGCAATATTATATTATCACATTCCGACAGTCTAAATTAAATAATAGATAAGTATAAGCTGAGTTAATGGTAATAGTAATATCAGCCGTTTCCTTATGAGGGAAGTTTAGACAGTAATTGATCGAGAAGCCATTGCTACTCGAAATACACTTTTCCTAACTGCCTGGCCATTGAGCTGGGATCAAAATGTCGTATCTGCCTTCTTGTGGAGTACATTCTATCACTCAACTGAACAAATTAGTGGAACAAAGAATATTAGAAAAAAATCACCCAGGCTGATAAGAACTGGGTTTCACGTATTGTGGCGATACGTAAGCCCAATAGAGGTTTAATAATTTGTGGCAATTATAAGATGGGCGTGGATTACCAGGTCGGCTCGGATTTATTCTCGTAGCCAAACATTGAAACAGCGTGCCCTAAGTTTGCTGGTATGAAATAATTTGCTAAAGTTGAGCTTATATCAGCATATCAGATAAAAATTGATAGCAGGTTTCAAGAAGTTACCACAGTGAACACCGATATTAGATTAATAAGATAGACTCGCCCATCGTATGGAGGAAAGAATGTCAAGTCACATTTTCTAAAAAGCAATTGAAAAAGTTTCAGAGGGCATTAAAATATAATCTCTATCTATAAAAGGCAGGATGTGTGTGTGTGTGTGTGTGTGTAACGAATGCACGGCCGAAATTTTTAACGGATTTCCACCAAAATTTACATGCACATGCTCCAAGTTAGCGAGAAAGCCAAGACCGACTTTGCATTTCACAACTCCCATCGATAGTGGAAACAATCTATTTTTTCATGCTTCTACGGCAGTTTTCATGTAGTTTGCGGCCATTTTCTACTGGTCAAAGTGAGAGCCTATAGCTGGCTGCCAAGAATAGGCAGGAAGATTCTTTTTGGCCAGCGTGAGAGCCAACAGCTGACTGACACGAATGTTAACTAGCATGCTAGCATGCAAAATAAATCGATAGCTGCATTCGTCATGAGTGGGAAAAATTTAAATCTGCATGGCACTTTACTCCAATTGGCTCATTTGCTTGCTTAAACTCAACGTTGATTCTGATTCCGCAGAACTAGGCTGGGTGTGAAAAGGTATTCTTTTTTCATTCGGTTTTTCCAGTTATCAGTCCTTTTTTAAAGCTGATCGTTTTGTGTTCATTTTGTTTAGTTCTTTTTTCGTAACAGATTTAATGTTTAATATAGAGCTTAGAAAAAATTCGCAGTGTCAGATAGGCAAGAAGCAAGGCATGTAGCAACATCAGCACGGCAAAAGGCACTCCTTTAAAGGCAAGTAAGGGCAAAAATATTTTAAGTCAAGTGATAGCGATTGCTGTATGAGTCGTACGATTTTTGAATGAAGCACGGGCAACGCCGGGCCATGCTGTTAGTTTTATATAAGGATGACATAGGCATTTGTGCGCTTAGTAAAGGCAAGCTCAAAAGTAAAATAAAGTTAGTTTTGAGAAAATTAAATAGCTCCGGTATGATAATTACTTGCAATAAATGCTAGTTTAATTGTGGAAAAAAATTAATTCTTAGTATATCAAATATCCGAAGATATTAGATATAGCTACACCTAGAAATAAAAAAAAGAGTCAGAATCATTTTTTATGATTAACTAATTTCTATAACGGATATCTGCCGCGATATAGTGGCCGTGTGGGACCATTCAGCGAAATAAAGAAGTAGAATGCCGAGTTTCAATGAACAAAAAGACAGGAGGTTGGAGGGAAATGGTATCTAATTATATTTTAAGAGAGGAAAAATGCGTGCTAATGCGTACTAAAATAAAGCTCACATATACAAACCAGTTGTTAAAATCTTTGACACAGTGAAAGAATTGACTGTAACTACTAATGAAAGTGACTGTGCTATGACCGTAATATTGTCGCAGGAGGATTAACCTGTAATGTATCTATCCAGAAAACTAACATCGGCAGGGGCGAATTATTCGAATAATGAGAAGGACGCATTGGCCATTGTGGGGAGCATGGAAACAACTCGAATTTTTTTGCTGTGAAAGAAATTATTATTAAAATCAGATCCTAGATTTTTGAAATATATAGTCAACCCCAGAAGACTGTTGCCAAAGGTCACATCTGCCTGGATATTAAGATGGGTGATTAAGCTTATGGCGTTTGACTTTGACATCGTAAATATGAAAGGTAATACTATTTTGCATGTATCATCTCAGTTAAATGTTGAAGCAAGTGCGAATTATGGACATAGGATTTCGCACTGGCGAAAAACGGACAATTACCCTTAAATTAGCTTAGGTTGGGTACTAGGCAGGATACAGTGTTGAATTTATGGATTGAGTTATGGATAGGGTAAAGACAAATACATGGGGTACTTGCTCTATTCCTGAGAGGCCGTAGAGTGTCAAGGCAGAAATTAACAATAGAAAAAGGAATTATATATAATGGAAATATCATAGTACCTACGCTGTCTCTGAGAAAAGAAGTAATTACAGTCGTTCATGGAGGTATATTGGCTACGCAGATGAGGTTAAAGTTGCAAGCATGGTGGCCAGGCTGTTCGAGAAACATGTTAAAAGATGCCTAAAGGGTGCAGAAATAAAGAAATTTAGGAAAAAATATATTTAATTCTTTGTCATATTGATCAGGCCTACATTAATGGTATAGGACTATTTCTGTCGACTCATATTCATGCCCTGAAGATATTAAAGTCTCTTAAAAGCCACTACTGTATAGCAGCTCTTCAGGATAGTGTTTTCGAGAAATGGAATTTCAAAAGCCTTGGTCTCTGACAATGCACCTCAGTATTTTTAAGAAAGTTAATGTGCAGGGTTAAAATTTATAGGCTGCATCCCATGAAAAACAGCACCTTAGCACTCGCAGTCAAATGGAATTGTGGACGGAATATTTCAAACGGTAAAAATAGGATTAAAAGCATTCTCTCCAGCGGATTGTGATATATAGTTATTTAACCTGACTACTCCTAAGTTATATTGCTATTATGCATGCAGGCGGAAGACAACGGCCATCCGCATTGATGGGAAGAGAAATAAGAGATCCAATGATCATGTCATTTGCAACGAATGAAAGTGGGTGGTACAGAAATTATAAGGATTCAAGTCTTGAAAAGGCGAATTTTGTGGTGCATATAGCTGTATTAACACAGCTGTATTAACAAGGAAAGAACCGGACATGCTGGCTTACGAAAACCAATTTAGAACAACAAGAGAGCATGAAATTATGGAAAAGGAGGAAGAAGAGGAAGCAGCAGAACAGACGACGCAAGAAAGGTTGAACGAACGCCATATTGAGAGTGATCAGGAAGACCACCAGAGATACGAAAGTGAAGAACAGGAGCTGGGGGAGAGAATGTGTTTATCCAATCGTAGAAACTATCTGGGAATGAGAGTGACTGGAGATATCATATTAATTCAAATGAGGAGAATCTCCCTTTAAAAAGAAATTATGTCTCCCAGGGTTGTTGGTAGAAGCCAATTATCAACTAAAGGTCCAAAGCCTCTTACGTCCAGGGAGGTGTAGTGATATGTAAATGAGGTACTGCATAAAAGGCAGTATCGCTGTATTGATGGAGGATTTATCTTCTCTTGACGAGACTACATCTGTCAGATAGAATATCTATTATAACAATATCTATCACAATGATAGAACCTTGGCGAAAGACAGACAGGCCATGTTAAAGACTGCATATAGATTTTGCAGGTCTTATGAATGGATCACAGTGTCTTGTGTTAGTTGATAGTTTCTCTAAGTGGCTAGAAATTTATAAGTGAAAAACTTGAACATCTTCAGTGACAGTGAATTTCTTGCATAAACTGTTTGCGAGATATGACATAACAGATACCACAGTCTTTAATATCGGAACGCAATTTATGGGTAAAGAATTTGAAGTCTTTTGTAAGATGTTCTCCATTGATCATATAACAACCCCTCCTTATCACCCAAGGTCGAACGGACAAGCGGTTTGTGGGAACGTTCAAAAGCGCGTTAAAGAAAGCAATCCTTGAGGAAGTAAACGAGGAAAGTACTTCAAAATTTTCGGAGAGTTTAGAAAACGCGTAACCCATCAGTCATGTTACCGGCGGAATTAATGTTTGCTAGAAAAGTAAAATCAGTGTTCAATAAGGTATTACCAAGTTGAAAAATACGAACAAATAACAAAAACGATACCAAAGGTTTCAAAGTCGGCGATAAAGTGTTGTTTAGTGCCTATAAAGGTAGCAAAGAGACGTGGGAAGTCGGCATAACGGCAGCAGGAAACAGGAAGTTGATTTACGTGGTTAAAGGGAAAAGAATTGAAAGAATTCTAAATGATACTACAATCAGCTGAAAAAGGTTAATCGCTGGAAGACGGAAACATTGAAAGAACCGAAAAAAATACTACATTTTGTTTTCAATGTGCCAGCACCACAATAATTCAGTTAACCTACAAGGACAAGTTCCAGCAGAAGAAAGTGTACTGGAGTACTTGAAGTGGATCCGACACGAAAACTCTACAAAGTCAAGTACGTTGTCGAACTCTCCAGAAAGAGGAGGGAGAGATAGTAATACTAATAAAAAAAAATAAAATTATAAAAAGTATTATTCTCAAAAGGGTCAAGTTGTGGAGTAAATAGTACACCAACGGTAATTATATTAACTAGTCCATAACTATAAATAAAGAGCTCCAGGTCAGATATAAAAAAAAAGAGCCGTTCGGAGTCAGGCAGTTCGCGACAGGATTGGAGATATTTCTCCCTTCCGACAGAGGGGGACGCAGACGAAGCTCTGCCTCCGGGCAAAAATAAAATTAAATAAAAAAATAAAAACCAGCTTTGTGACACATCGCTCTTTGTGAAGAGGGCAGGGTAAATATTATGTTGGTGTAAAAATAACGACGTAATAATGTCGTTTTTTGACGTTAAAAATAGGTCAAAAAACGACATTAATTCGTCATTATTTTTGCACCAACCTAATACCTGCCATTTGGAGTCAGTCTTCAGTTTAATTATTATAAGCGTCACTGCAAGTTGCCGAAGCATTACTTATATTGTAAGCGCAGCTAAACGCTTATAAAAAAATGGGTTGGAAAACTCAGAAAAAAAAGAGCGTTTACGATTCTAGAATTGTACAGCTCACAGCATACTGAATTCTATTCAGCTGTATTATAATGACAGACAGTCAACTCATAATGCGCATCACTTTCGAGTAGATTATTACAACAGAACTTATGAACTCCACGCATTCAGAATAGTATTGACTTTGAAAATACGGAAGCCTAGAAGAAATATAACGAAATGAATATTGCGTTATATACAGCAACAACAAAATTATAATCGTGAGATTAGCCGACTCCTTATAAGAGCATTCGTTGACGGAACAATGTCAGTTGAAATTCATAAAACCGTTCTCTTAAAACAGTTTTCCAGGAAAAAGTATTTTCTCAAGTCGTGACTGTCATCGTTTTTTTCTAATACTGATGGGAGTTTCCTATTTATCGTTTGTTTAATGTACTGCAGAAAGTCAACAAATTGATTATGTTATTCTTATCGGAGCGTAGATAAAAATAATCAAAAGCTTGTACCTCAGTACAGTGTAATCATTAGCAAACGTAACAAGTAATTTTTGCGATCATGGCTCTCTATAATTTCCTTTTTTTCTTTTCTTATACATCAATCGAGATAGCATCTTGAGAAAGATAAAGAAGTGGCTTTTTTGGCCTTCTCCAGGGTTTCGAATAAACAAGCTGGGGTGGCTACTTGCTTTATTTTTTTTATTTTATTTTCCGCAGATGAGACTCTGGCCATAAGCATAACCTCGTCTAAGTTCCTCTCCGCCCGAAAGCAGAAGGTCCGAAAAGCTGAGCTTTGGTAGACTCGGTTTTTACCCGATACCTCGCCACAATGCTGGTTGTGGGAGAAGGCTGGTTTTTAACGTTGGACTTTCCGAGTCTACTGCTATCCAAGTATAAAGGGCCCAAAATATGCTGTTACATAAAGTATAGCAGAAAGAGGGAGAAGTGCTAATGTACAAATGAAAATTCAAATCTGGACAATCTTTATTTGTGCGGATTTTAATTTTCATTAGTATTTCTCTAAACATGTGATGGACGATGTTGAAATAAATACCAAAATAAGTTTAATACTTTTTTAAAATAATATTTGAAGAGATTGACGAAATGAAAAGTTCGACATAGTCTTTTGTATCAATACTAATGCGAAGAGTATTATATTAGGTTGGTGCAATATATAATGAAGTTTTTGACGTTAAAAATATGTCAAAAAACGTCATTATTTTTGCACCAATCTATTATATATATTAGGTTGGTGCAAAGATAATGTCGTTTTTGACCTTCAACTTTATGTGAGAAAACAACATTATTTTTGCACCAACCTAATATATATATATATATATATATATATATATATATATATATATATATAGGGTTTGTATTTTTAACGTCAAAAAACGACATTATTACGTCATTATTTTTGCACCAACCTTATATATATATATATATATATATATATATATATATATATATATATATATATATATATATATATATAAAACTCCCATAACAAATGGTTTTTTGCAATATTAAAACAATCTGAAATATATGAACGTGACCGAGTCTTTAGAACGTTGGCGCTCTGACCATGGGACTCGGGTGCAAATGTCACCATAGTCTGATGTTATCAAACCGGAGGGTTCGATCCCAGGGTGCTGCACTTTTGGAATGTATCTGAAGATCCTACCACGGGTCGATTCAAGCCTTGTGTGTGAAATTGGAATTAAAATTGTCATCGATAGCTATGGACTTTAGAAGTCATCGGGCGGCTGAACATGTTACAATTGTTGTTCACGCTCGATAACACGATCTTTCCCAGAAACTTTAACTAAGGTCTGCTCAGCATAGTGGCAATATAATCTAAAGGTTGTTTCTGTGGATTTTCAATAAACACAAATGCGCATGTGCAAGCGTCTGCAATAGGGATTGTCTAGCCGCCCAAATAGAGGGATATTCTCGAATACAAGTGCCTAGCTATATATGCATGCATACATACATATAAGTTAATGTGATTAAATATTATCAGTAACATAATTAATACAGTGTGAAGTAATACTCTGCCATATTTCGAAAAGAAACAAGCAATTTCTAGAATTCTCTTAAGCCCTTCGCAAGAACATATACATTACCTCGCATATTTTATTGTTATTTAGCTAAGAATTATCCTACGTAATATAGCTCTAGCATCAGTAG
The DNA here is from genome assembly GCA_963932145.1 of Acanthosepion lycidas. NCBI lineage: Eukaryota > Metazoa > Mollusca > Cephalopoda > Sepiida > Sepiidae > Acanthosepion > Acanthosepion lycidas. The sequence goes on from OZ010605.1 coordinate 3,115,081, forward strand.
GATGCCCTGGGAATCATTTCGGTTTTAATGTTCATATGTCAGTATAAGGTTACGTAAAACTGTTTTTTTTTTCTAATTTCGAGCTAAAGGATCGTTTCATCTACTCTAATCCACAATGCTTGGTAAAATAACAATTTCATATATATATATATATATATATATATATATATATATATATATATATATATATATATATATTATTTATTCTATTTTAATCAAATTTTCTTTTCATTCCATTTGTTTAGCAATGTTGAAATACGCTCTTAAAAACCACCACTAATCACCATATTAAATGCTCTGATGTAAATATGACTCGACAAGCCAGCCTCGTCGTCGCTTTTTACTCTTGGCCCAACCCTCATTCCTAATTGCCCGTATGCACCCTGACAAGCATTTTCCATTATGGTCCTGTCATTCGAATCTGTTCTGGCAATGTAGCTACGCGCCTTTTCCCGCCTTTCGCCCGACATTGCCTGATAATCTATATACTGTGTCGCGTTCCGTGGACTACCATTTTATATTGTTCCTCTGAATAAAGCGTAATTTGAAAGTCAATATTTATGGAGATTGGGTCTCAGGATTTTACTAGACTAAGAATGTACTGGACAACATCAACATACTGGGTTAAACATAACAACCTTTCTGTTTTTATCGCTGGAGGATATTAGGAGTATTTACATTTAACCAATTGGATTACTGTATGGTTTGCTCCCATTCAACTTGGTTGCTAAGCACACAAAAATTTCCTCCGTATACAGGTCCAGTTTTGTTCATGTTTCTGTTTTAGTACTTTGTAATATTGTTATAATTTCAATACGAACACTTTATTCAATGTTCGGGGTTAGAATGTTCATATTCCGCTTTCCGTGATAAGGCGATATTATATATATTTTCCTTCCCAATTAACATCATTAAAAAAGGTCGACTTTTGTTTCAGCGGGCTTTTTCTTTTTAAATTTTCAAAATTCGTGTATTTAGATGAAATAAATTAAGCAACATTTTTGTTACAAATTTGTAGCTGCGATTCAACCACAAAATGTTTGATTACGAAGAAGGCCTGTGGATGATCGAACGTGTGAAAAGTGGCTTGGTGATTTCTCGATATTTAACAGTCAGGTAGAGTCGCTTGAAAACACACCGGAAAGGGGAACATAGGTTCGAATCCTCCCGCATAACAGATATTTTTGCTTTAATAATAATTGTTTATTATTATTATTATTATTATTATTATTATTATTATTATTATTATTATTATTATTATTATCCTGATTGACATGCCATGGATGTCAGGTTTTTTGTTTTGTTTATTATTCTGGGCTCTCTTTAGCCTTTTCACAATTTACAACGCCATGTTCCCTTCGGTTAACTTAAGTATAAGATTGTAACAGTCAACCATTACGGCCTGTTAGTAAGAATGCAAGTTCTCTTTTAAGAATTAATTGTAATTTCGTTCCTACTTTGTTTTCCCTGCCTCAATAAAACAAACATGGTTTTAATTATTTTTTAATAAAGTAAATCGAAAATTCAGCATTAGTTTCTTTTAATTATTTTTAATAAGATAAATCGTAATATAAATTATTTTTAATACAGTAAATCGAAATCTTAATTATTATATATCAATTTATTTTATTAAAAATTAAATTTACTTACCATTTAGTTTATTAAAATTAATTAAAAAAAAAAAAGTGGTTCATATTTTACATAATGTCATTTCAAAATG
>OZ010605.1:3117000-3147000 GCA_963932145.1 Acanthosepion lycidas
GATCCACAATATCTTTAACATAACCCTATAGTAAGAGGTCCAGGAAAGTGAGGTCAGCGTATTGAACCATCTCTTCCAATCCACCGGTCTGGAAATGTTAGGGATTCATTTCACAGTACCTCTTGCCTCAACAGGGTACCTGAAATACAAAAATGCAATGTGATTAAAATCTTTAATAACTCAGTCAGTTATGTGACATACAGGATACACGTTTAGGCGAACATGTATCTTTCGATACATTACTGACGAGGAAGATTTTCCCGCCGTAAGTTGCCATTTCGTTCTGCGGTATACCAGTTGCCATCCAATGCTATACTACCCAGTCTGTCCTGTTATTTACCCATAGCTGGGAGAGGGGAGAAGAAGAGATTTCATACCTTTACCAAAGGTATTAGCAAGTAAGTGAATATCATGAATTAGACTGGAAAGTGAGACAGTCAGTATGTGCCATGCGTGATACATACTTAGGCGATCGTATATCTTTCGATACATGACTGATGAGACATTTTTCCCGTAGTATGTTCTGTGGTTGACTATTTGCCATTCAAAGCTATAGAACACGATCGTTCCTGCTGAGTGTGGGAGAAGAAGATTCATACATTTTCCCAAGTATCTTAGCACGACTAGAATTCGAAACCGACTCTCCAGTTACTCAACCCGACTCTCCAGTTACTCAACCCGACTCTCCAATTACTCAATCCGACTCTCCAATTACTCAATCCGACTCTCCAATTACTCAATCCGACCCGCTATCCATTACTCCATCGTGCCTTTGATAACTACTGAGTTCATAAAACAAATCTGATTAAGATATCTCATCAACTGCATTTTTTAAATTGTAAAGAGACTTTATGGACACCATGCAGATTGAAAATTAATATTTAGAAATGAAAACTGTCATCGTAAATATTTTAGGATAAGTAAATCTATTATTTATTCACCTCTTCTCCTTCGCGTAATGTTTAAAAATTCCCTGTAAAAAGTATGTTTATATGAGACATTAAAATTGCAAAAGTAATTTATTTGTGACGTTAATCTTTACGTAAAAATTACTTACGTTCACCTAATTAAATTTAAAACTAAGTGTTATAAAAACTCCGTGGATTTCTACGTTTACATCTTGAATTCAAATATTTATCTCTATCTATAAAAGATACGATGTGTGTGGGTGTATGTGTAATGAATGCACGGTCGCAATTTTCGACCGATTTGCACATGCTCCAAGTTAGCGGGAAGGCCAAGGACTACTTTCCATTTCCCAACTCCCATCGATAGTGAAAATAATTGATTTTTTCATGATTCTATGGCAGTTTTCATGTAGTTTGCGGCTATTTTCTACTGACCAGACTGAGAGCTGAGAGCCACGAATAAGCAGATTCTATTGGCCAGCGTGAGAGACAACAGCTCACTGACACCAATGTTAACTAGCATACTAGCATGCAAAATAAATCGATAGCTGCATTCGTCACAAGTGGGAAAAATTTAAATCTGCATGGCACTTTACTCCAATTGGCTCATTCGCTTGCTTAAACTCAACGTTGATTCAGATTCCGCAGAACTGGGTTGGTTGTGAAAAAATATTTGTTGTTAACATTCTTTTTTCATTCGGTTATTCCAGTTACGAGTCCTTTTTTGAAGCTGATCGTTTTGTGTTCATTTTGTTTAGTTTATTTTTTCGTAACAGATTTAATGTTTAGTATAGAGCATAGAAAAAAATTCGCAGTGTGAGACAGGAAAGAAGTAAGGTATGTAGCAACATCAGCAGGGCAAAGGGCACTCCTTTGAAGGCAAGGAAGTGCAAAAATATTTTAAGTCAAGTGACAGTGATTGCTGTATGAGTGGTACGATTTTTGAATCAAGCACGGGCAACGCCGTGCCGTATTGCTAGTTTTAGCTAAAATTAAAAACCCTTAATACTTTGGAGCTTCGAAAAAATATCGTTTCGTTTTCTTGAGTTATATATATATATATATATATATATATATATATATATATATATATATATATATATATATATATATATAATAAGAAAAAAACAGACTACTTTAAATTAAATTATTCGCTCTTACTGAACATTGAGCTCTCCAGATTTCACACTCCTTGAGATTATCCATAAGGATTACCAAAATTTCATATATATATATATATATATATATATATATATATATATATATATATATATATATATATATATATATATATATGTCTAACCACACTGTATATACTACTTAAACATTGTTCTTTTGTAATACTCATATTTGAGTAGACACTCAGTTTATCTATTAAAAGTATTTTTTTTTTATTTTCCTCTATCGGACTGAAAAGACGAGAAACCTTATCAGAGAAGAATATGTGATCTCCGGATGGATTCGAATCCTCTTCCCCCTTGGCAGAGTAAAAAGATTTTAGAATCGACTCGCTTTAGACCGTCTTGGACACGAAGTCTATAAGATTTCTCCAATGTGATTTCTTTAATAAATAAATGGAGCGTTTAGTCAAGTACGAATATCCGCTAAAAACAACGTTTAGGTGATAAAAATCTGTAGGATTAATGAAAATCCATTATTTTTCAGAATATATATATATATATATATATATATATATATATATATATATATATATATATATATACAACCAGGTATACGATTGGTGTATACGGAATAAATTCCAACAACCAAAAAATACTATTCTTAAAAGTGTGCTCATGAAGGAGTAGAGTATATATAATTTATCCGAGAATTATAACATATATATATTATAAAATCACTACAAAATAGCCATTTTGTTTCAACACTTCTGCTGTCTTATCTAGTGATGTTGTTGATTCAACACCATCACTAGTTAAGACATAGGATCATCCGGTAGCTACCCTCTTGACCCAGGGCAGCACTACCTCCTGTAATTTTATGAGCTACCCTAACTTCGTAATCAATATTAGACTCATCCAACTCTTTCCAAATTCTCTGCACTGTCCTCAGATTGACACCAACACACAGAAATCGTCGTATTAGAGCTACCGGCCTGAATGACAGTAGTAAAGTATGCCGCTTGCAAATTTATGGCGGACTGTATTGCGTCATTGTATTCTTTTTCTCAGAGACGCTGACCATAATGTCCAGTCGACGAAAGAAAAAACAAACAATGCGCATGCAGGAAATTAATAATATAAACTTGCAAACAATTGCCTACAACATTTTCTGTATATATACATATATATATATATATATATATATATATATATATATATATATATATATATATATATATATATATATATAACAGGGTGCGATGGATAATTTTTCGCCCTTGTATATTTTTAATTTCGCGCATGTTTGCTTTACAGATATCGTTTGTTTTATCAGATATCACCCATTGAGTGCTGGTTTTAATAAAATAATGGTTCCTGTAATATAATAGAGAAATCAAGTATTAATACATTACATTTTATTCTGGTTAAATATACATTTTATTCTGATACTTTTATACACACACACATACATATACACACACACACACACACACAGTGTTTTGCATTTTGATTACATGAAGGACTTCGTCCTCCACTAAATACAATTCGAATATAGAGCCTCCGTCGTCAACATTAATAGATAAATAAGAAGTTCGTATCTTCACACAAACAAGCACGAGATAGTGAATGAGAGACTGGAATCCAACCATTTTCAAAACTTCCTTCCTATCTTCACCCGTTTCCCCATATTCCTTACTCTGTCTATTTATTTGGAACTTACACGTATCCTCCCACACTCTACGCCGTCTCTAACCTACGCACGAGTATCTGACCCCCGCTTAAGAAATAGCACCTCTTTCTCACACAGACGCAATCTGAGGGCAGCGCATTTATTAAATCGTTCTTGGACGCAACTTGAAATAACTTACGATGAAATTACCGAGCTTTATACCAATAAGTGCAGCCTGTTCAAATCCACTAATGGAAGACCGTTGCTGGCTGTCGAAATAAAAGCCCCCGAATCCAATCTCGTCCCTGCCCTAGCCGTAGGGAAAGGTGCATGGTTCTTGTGGATTGGAATTAAACGTGAGACTTGAGCGAGTTAATTATTTCGGATGAACTTTAAAAGCTTCCCTATTTAAACTGCATATAATTGGAACTCTTAGTTTCGACTGATTACGATTAATATCTGGTCAAGAGAAAAAAAACAAAAGTTTAAGGTCGTTGTCAGTTAAGGTGAAACTATTACAGATTCATAGTGTATAAACAATCATTCTAATGTGTAAATGAATTGCTATTTGCTATCTGCTGTAAACATCTACTTTCTTGAATACTGATGAATTTACAAGTACACAGAATCTTATATAAAAGCTCAATTCTGTTATTAACACTATCGTTATTTTCGGATCACTGAAAAATACATATTTATCTGATGTCCAGAGAATTTCTATTGTAAAATCATAAGTAATTTATTTATAATATAAGTATTCTATCATTAATTGGTGCCTTTAATTTCATCTTGATTTTCAATGCATTTCTATAGTAAAAGTAAATCAATATATTTACATTACAAAAATAATATCAGTATTCCCTTATTAACGTTTTTATTTATTTTCTAATCATGCAAAGTACTTTCACGCATATTTTCAATGCATTGCTATCTTAAAATCATAAGCAATATTTATCTTAAGCATTATTGCAATATTCGACGCAGCCACGTGTAAAAAAAAAATACAAAAAAACCTCCAAACAGCAACAACTAGCGTTGAAAATGTCACATTATAAAATACCCTCAACAAATAAAAAAAAAAAAAAACATTGATAAATATCTAGAAATTATTTCGCCGCATGGACATTCAAATAACATATATTATGGTGTCTATCACCATACTGACCATGCCCCAGTATTTTTCAAAATCAAGGAAGCTAACGAAGCAGATTTAAAAAAAAAACAAAAAAAAAACCCTACAAAATATTAGAATAGTATTGCCATCAAACAGTGAGTGTGCCAATCCAATTCACATGGGACCAAAAGAGGACGGTAGCTACCGATGTTGCGACGACTCTCGAACCTTAAATAGCATTACCAAATTTGAGAGCTATTCTTTTCCGAAATTACAAGCATTCTTTACCAAGGTAGCAAATAAAGCCCGTTTTTCTAGAGTCGATGAATTTGCCGCTGATCAACAAATTAAGATGCACTTAGACTAGATAACAGAGACTGCTATAACCACATCATACAAATAGATGACTTTCTTGTTTAAAAAACGCACATAAAAAAGGCAAATATCTTAGCCCTAAATTGACTTTTCATCGATTTAGGGCTAAAATATTTGCCTACTTAGACCGTGTTTTCGTCTATATAGACGACGTGGAAAATGAATAATTGCACACGGAATATATTGATTCTGTTTTCAACATTTTAAGTGAAAAAAACTAACCTGGCCGTTTGTCTCGAAAAAGACACCCAATAAGTTGTGGACTGCGGCAAGAATTGGCTGGATAACTTTAATGCCTCAAAAACAAAACTGCTATCTATTGCTCACAACAGAGAACCATAACTGCACCCCCCCCCCATTAGAATGTCTGACGCCCATCTCAATGAGAGTACCTCTCTGCGGCTGCTCGGTCTCGCATTGACTGCTGACCTGAGATGGAACAAATACATTAAGTCAATAGCTTAGTCCACCACAAGGAAAGTTAGCTCCCTGTGCCCTTTTTACAAATACTTTCACGGCAACTGCTCCGAGGAGCAACTTTCGATGGTTCCCAAACTTCATGAATTTAAGCGTTCAACTAGGTTGGCATCTCGCTCTCACCCCTTTACTGGCGAAACTGTTAAATATAGCCGTCTCTTCTACTCCAATAGCTTCATGACTCGCACTGTGGAACTCCCTCCCCTTTTCCTGTTTCCCTGATAGCTATAATATCGAACTATTCAAATGTAATGTCAGTCGACGTCTCCAGATGCCTTGATCTATCCCTATCATTCTCTTCATCCTTTCCTCTATCAATCCTATTTGCTCTAGCTCTAAATCTCTGTACCCCCTTGCGTGCTAGTGGCTTGGGGTGAAATACTTAAAAAATAAATAAATTAATTAAAGTTCTGGTTTTGAAATGGGAATTTAATGTTGAATGCATAGATTTTTTCTGTTATAATGTAAGTGCAGATGGTGGGAAGCCAATAACAAAAAAATAATCTACAATCTTTCCACCATCAGTTATATGCTACTTATGCGATACACGCTTAGGCGATCATGTATTTCGATACATGACTGACAAAGGCAGATTTTCTCCTACAGTAGGTTGTCATTTCTTTCTGTAGTAGTCCAGTTTCTTTCAAGGCTATAGAACCCGGTCTGTCCTGCTATTTATCCATAGCTGGGGGGAGAAGAAGACGATTCATACCTTTCCAAGGGGTATTAGCCCGTAATTGAATATCATGGATTCAACTGGAAAGTGAGTCATTCAGTTATGTGCCGTGCTTGATACACACTTAGGCGATCATGTATCTTTCGATACATGACTGACGATGCAGATTTTTTTCCTGTAGGAAGTTGCCATTTCTTTCTGCGGTAGACCAGTTGCCATCCAAGGCTATAAAACCCGGTCTGTCCTGCTATTTACCCATGGCTAGGTGGAGAAGAAGAGGATTCATACCTTCCCAAGGGTATTAGCACGTAAGTGAATTTAACGGATTCGAATGGATTTCGAACTCGGGTCTCTGATGTCTCAATAGGAGCCGGTATTCATTAATCCTTTCCCACCATCAGCTGATGTTAAATGCTTGCGTAGATTTTTCGCAAAATGTTATAGTAAAAGAATTCCAGAATTTGAAACGCTAGTAGTTATCAATAACCAATGAAGAATACTACTAAAGGTCCAACTGACCTAAATAAAACATAATTAGAAATATTATAAAAACCCTTAGAAATTTCACTTCATAAAGTCACCTCCAACCTAACAGTACCACTTTTCCATTGGTTACCGATAGCAGTAAATATCGGTGGGTGTAGCACTACATCTAAACGGTAACCCATATAATATTTCTTGAAAAAAACTTTAAAAAACAGGTAAAATAGTCAAAATCTGATCGACAATTACTTGTCGCATACTATTTACATTATCCGGAGTATTGTCCTTGTCTTTGTCGCCATATTTATTACAATGTTTCGGTCGTTGTACGCACCGACCTTCTTCAGGTGGTTGGAATGTCGAACTGAACCCTTTATTTCGTTCACTGGGTTAGACTGTTCTAGTTCCACGTACCATGTTTAATGGGTGTCAGTTATCATTTATCTCAAGTTAAATCACCTCTCCAAGTTCTCCACTGCCTTAACCTGCAATTGAACTCACACTCTTTGGGTCCTGTGAATTATTCAATGAAACCTGTTTGAATGAAGACATGCTGTATAAAGAGACACAGACACACACACACATATGTGTGTGTGTGTGTGTGTGTGTGTGTGTTTGTATTTGTGTGTGCCTTTATCCATTGAGCCGGTTTAAGGCAGTGGAGAACTTGGAGAGGAAAATTAACAAGAAATATCTATTAAACATGGGACGTGGAATTAGAACAATTTACCCCAGTGAGCGAAATAAAGTGTTAAGTTCGACATTCCAGCCACCTGAAGAAGGCCGGAGCTTACAACGGCCGAAAAGCTGGCGGCAAAGTCAGAATAATGTAAATAGTGTACATAATACCTCATCTCAGAAATATAGACAGATACTGAAAGGCCGAAACGTTGTAATAAATATGGTGACAAAGATGAGGACGATAGTCCGAATAATGTAAATAATGTACATAATACCTCATCTGAGAAAAGAGACAGATACTGAAAGGCCGAAACGTTGTAATAAATATGGTGACAAAGATGAGGACGATAGTCCGAATAATGTAAATAGTGTACATAATACCTCAACTCAGAAATATAGACAGATGGTGAGGGGCCAAAACGTTGTAATATATATGGCGAAAAAGTGGTGTATAATAGTCCGAATAATGAAAATAGTGTACATAATACTTCATCTCAGAAATATAGACAGATACTGAAGGGCCGAAACGTTGTAATAAATATGGTGACAAAGATGAGGACGATAGTCCGAATAATGTAAATAATGTACATAATACCTCATCTGAGAAAAGAGACAGATACTGAAAGGCCGAAAAGTTGTAATAAATATGGTGACAAAGATGAGGACGATAGTCCGAATAATGTAAATAATGTACATAATACCTCATCTGAGAAAAGAGACAGATACTGAAAGGCCGAAACGTTGTAATAAATATGGTGACAAAGATGAGGACAATAGTCCGAATAATGTAAATAGTGTACATAATACCTCAACTCAGAAATATAGACAGATGCTGAGGGGCCAAAACGTTGTAATATATATGGCGAAAAAGTGGTGTATAATAGTCCGAATAATGAAAATAGTGTACATAATACTTCATCTCAGAAATATAGACAGATACTGAAGGGCCGAAACGTTGTAATAAATATGGTGACAAAGATGAGGACAATAGTCCGAATAATGTAAATAATGTACATAATACCTCATCTGAGAAAAGAGACAGATACTGAAAGGCCGAAACGTTGTAATAAATATGGTGACAAAGATGAGGACAATAGTCCGAATAATGTAAATAGTGTACATAATACCTCAACTCAGAAATATAGACAGATGCTGAGGGGCCAAAACGTTGTAATATATATGGCGAAAAAGTGGGGTATAATAGTCCGAATAATGTAAATAGTGTACATAATACTTCATCTCAGAAATATAGACAGATACTGAAGGGCCGAAACGTTGTAATAAATATGGTGACAAAGATGAGGACGATAGTCCGAATAATGTAAATAATGTACATAATACCTCATCTGAGAAAAGAGACAGATACTGAAAGGCCGAAACGTTGTAATAAATATGGTGACAAAGATGAGGACAATAGTCCGAATAATGTAAATAGTGTACATAATACCTCAACTCAGAAATATAGACAGATGCTGAGGGGCCAAAACGTTGTAATATATATGGCGAAAAAGTGGTGTATAATAGTCCGAATAATGTAAATAGTGTACATAATACTTCATCTCAGAAATATAGACAGATACTGAAGGGCCGAAACGTTGTAATAAATATGGTGACAAAGATGAGGACGATAGTCCGAATAATGTAAATAATGTACATAATACCTCATCTGAGAAAAGAGACAGATACTGAAAGGCCGAAACGTTGTAATAAATATGGTGACAAAGATGAGGACAATAGTCCGAATAATGTAAATAGTATACATAATACCTCAACTCAGAAATATAGACAGATGCTGAGGGGCCAAAACGTTGTAATATATATGGCGAAAAAGTGGTGTATAATAGTCCGAATAATGTAAATAATGTACATAATACTTAATCTCAGAAATATAGACAGATACCTGGCACATATTTGTCGATTCTGCATTTTCACCACCTTATAAAATGTCAGCAAGTGTTAAAATTTGCTGACGATAAACACAGTGCAGAGCGTTTTACAACCTCAAACAAGTTAAGTCGTATATGCAAAACAAGCAGTTAGTCCTGATAACTGAGTTTATTCGCCGCTGAACACATAAAAAGAAAGCACAATATAGTTGTTGATTGTTTGACACGGCCCAGTTTGGCAGTGAAATTAGACCTCCATAACTTCTCAGCAATAACAGAAGGACGATTAGATACCCGTCATTATCATTATAACAATAATAAAACGTGCATCCAATAATAATTATGAATGCGGAAAAAAATATATGGATCAGAATAGATAGGATTCGCAAACGTCTTGAAGTGATTTATACATGTATATTTGAAGTGCTTGAGCCAATTGGTAATATTATCTGATTAAAATAATAAATGCATTTACGCAAGAGGTTTTATTGAATTTTATTGAATTACATAAACAAACGAAAAAAAATACAAAACGCTTGTAACTTGGAGAAACAAACACATAGCAGTACCGACGTATCGAAGAAAATAAACAGATCTAAAGACAATCTCATCTTGTAGAATCGGTTCATGGAAGAATCATAATAAATATATTTACCACGGAATAACTCCACATTCTAATGGTGTGGGGCTGTGTAGTGTTAGCATCAAATAAATTGCTAAATAGCCTTGATTATTCTGTCATTGAAGTTTCTCTTAATTTCTCTCTATTTAAAAATACATTCTTCTTCATTTCCAATGCTTTTATATAGTAACAGTAAAGCTACATTTATATTAACATATATATCATATCATTCTGCTATTAAGGCTTCTCTTAATCTCTCACTATTAAAAAAAATACTTTCTTCTACATTTACAATGCTTTTATATAATAAAAATAATATCGATTCATATTATATATATACTATAGCATTATTATGTCATTAAAGCTCCTTTTCTGTTCTCACTATTGGAATGTTTTTTTTTTTTATTTATTTTCAATGAATTTCACTTCCCCACCATTATTAAAAAAATATTCTTGATTTCCTCTATCTTACTATCAGCGAGTCAATTATGTGATAGACACTTAGGCGTTCATCTATTTTTAGTTACATGTCTAAAGAAGCAGATTTTTTCCCGCAGTGGATTGCCATTTCTTTTTGCGGTAGACCAGTTGGCATCCAAGGCCATAGAACCTAGTCTGTCCTGCTATTTACCGATAGCTGGGAAGAGAAGAAAATATTGATACCTTTCCCAAGGGTATTAGAACGTAATGAATCTAATGGAGTGAAGTTAAAGCAATATATTTACGTTAGACATAATGTTGGCAAAATAGTAATGCATATTTAATTTTCAATTTTGCTTAGTCAGAATCCATTTTTAGATATAAACCATAAACTGTCTCGTAGTAAGTAGAAAAAAAAATTGTAAAGATGCATTGCCTTCATTTTTACAATGAATAAGCATCTTTAAAAATGACTCCACCTCTGAAAACACCCGAAGAACCCTTGTTGTAACCTAGAAAAGTTTACTGAATAAGGGATAATCAAAACGGAGTTTGGGAATGAAATGGTAATCTTTATAACATCAACAAAATACAATACTCCCCAGCGGCGCGAAGTAAGCAAATCATTGCTAGTGGGGAACTGCTTACACAGCATATTACACAGGACTTACATTAGTTTCCAACGTAATTATGAGTATTAGGACATACCCATTAGTGTTAATAGCTACGGTACTTAACAACCGTTATAGAATGTCCGTTTTAAAAAGATAAACTTCTGTAAACAGTCACAGGAGCTTAGAGAATATTTATGGAAAAACTGCACTTAGTGTATTAACATGGAATTGGTAACCGAATTGAGAATAATAGTTTTCAAAGATTGAATAAGGTACATAGGAATTGAAATTCAAGATAATAAGACTAAATAAAGATATTTCGATTTCTATCTAATATCTAACTTCCTATATGACAGTAAATCGATTATTAACTTTACCGATCACCGCGAAACTCTTTACTGGAGAAAGACTTTCTCTAATGAAAATCAGACTGAAAGAGTCGTCGAAATGTTTCCCCATTAAAACTAGCGGAATTTTACTCAAAAGCTATCGAAGAGTTAGCTGTGTCATGACAACACATTTGTAAATGATGGCGGGTATACCGAATGTAAATGTATTTTATTTTTTGAAGGATAAAAAATTATATGCAAAATCGGAAACTAATATTTTGATTTCGTTCATTTATAAATGATTGTTAGCAAAAGGGACAACCCGATATGGAAATTACAAATTGGAGACAGAAAAAATTCAAACAAGTACAACAATTTGAATATCTGGTCAAAGGACGGAATGTGTGACACAGAAATCCGGAGGCCCATTGGAATAGCGAAAGATGCCTTTCCAAAGCTAAGCAAAGTATTAACAAAGAAACAAATGAACTGCACTGTTACGTGATATTGGTCCCAATATATGGCACTGAATGATGGACAATCTCTTTATAGATGAAGAAGAGTCTAAAAACCACAGAAAGGTGGTTCTTCATAAGGATGCTACGAATAGCATACAATTAACACATAAACAAAGACGAAGTCTTAGAGAAAATGAAAATAAAAAGAATATACTTAACAATAGAAAGAGAGAGTTGAAATTTCTAGAGCATATAATGAGGAAAGAGGGCTTGGAAATGTTGTTACTCAAAAGGCAGATGCAAGAGGGGAAAAGGAAAACAGTGCATAACCGACATATCAAGCTTCAGGAAATGGATGACGAGACAAGTTTTAGAAGTGAGGACAAAAAGACAAAGATTTACAAAAGACACGACATTGTGGAGAGCCATGACCGTCAACGTCTTGAAGGGACACGTCACATAGAAAAAGAAGAATTTAATCAGATCTACAACGTTCACATCCTGATAATGGCCTCACTTACAAGGAAAATCGTCCTTTCGAGGGGAATACACATTGGCGAAACGATTATAAAGGTGATTGCTAAACTTAAAACGACATAAACAATACTTACATTCTATCTGTCATATTATTTCGTTGTCCAAATTTAGGCAAAAGCCATAATGATTTTCTAGTCGTGGAAGCCGTCTACAGTTGGACGGTGAAAGTTACACGGCTAACAGCTCACTCCCCACCTACTGCAACATTCAACCGCAATTCTTCGAAAAAATTGAAACGAATAAAGAAAAATACTTTCCGAAAAGAAGTGACAAGACGTCAGGTGTGTGTGACACCTGAGGAAGCAGAAACAATGCCAGACAGGCTGAGAGCGTACGAGAGAATCAATAATTAACGCTACGAGTAATTGTCTAAAAAGTAATAATGGCGCACAAAATACATTAAATGCAATTGTTTTCTTTTCGGGTCAGGATATTGTGATGCTGAAACTAAATCATCAAATCCGCATTCATTTTGTGCCAAATTGATTTTACAAATTATATTTTTCGTCGACTAATATTTAAAGTAGTCTGGAAGTAATGATATATTTGTTCACAGATATCGAAGCGATTTTTTTCTACGAGTAATCATTTTACATGGCAACACTGTCGTAGTCGTATTTGAAGCTTTTAACTCAATACCAAACCTATATCAATATAGGTCAATAAATCCGTAGTCAAATTTATTGATTTTTATTTGAAACTGTCATTGTACAACGTTCATTTAGATCAGTGATATTAACATGGTACACATGGACCACCTGTGTTCCACATACCATTTCTAGTGGTCCACATACCATTTCTAGTGGTCCACAGAAAATTCAAATCTGTAGCCATTTTGCAAAAAATGTTTCTAAATTATTCATACTTTGAAGAATTAAAAATATAATATTTTGTTTAATTACACTCATGTCCATTATATTTGAAAATTTCGAAAATACGTAGGTATTATGCAGTGCTATATTAATTTTATATTTTTTTCATATGTATTATATATATATATATATAAATATATATATATATATATATATATATGTATATATATATATATATATATATATATATATATAGATTTATATATATATATATATATATATATATATATATGTATGTATATAAAATGTTTTCCCATTATTATAGTAAATGTTTTTTTCAATTATTATTATATAAAATATTATATATGCTATATATAATATAAATTTTTGATTAATATAAAAGTATTCCTACGTTAACAGATCACTACACAATATTGTTTGATAATACATTTGATATTTCTAATTTATAGATTTATGATTTTTTCAGAACAGATCCTGTTTATCATTGTTTAATAAATAAATTTTAAAGTGTAAATAGACTAGTTTGTCTTTTGTCTGAGTTTTTTAGTATGAAAATTGAACTGGCTAAAAGTAAAACTAGGAGTAGTTCATTTAAATTTTTTGAAGAAAAAAATGGTCCATGAACTGAAAACTGTTGGGAACAATTGATTTAAATGGAAAATTAAATGGAAAAATAAATATTTTCGATGGAGCAAAAAATGTAATCAAATGATGATGCCAATTAAATGGTAAAACAAGTCTTGAATATGCATTGCATTTTATCAACACAAATATTTTTTCAGTTAATCTAACCGACAGCAGGTGTGAAGATGCCCCATACCCTCATCTGAAACGTTGTCCTTATTTACTACAACTACAACGACAGAGAAACTGCTCGAGACTGACTGACTCTGTTCTTCATGTTTGTGGTTAGTACTTCTATATTTACTGACTGAAATTGAAACCAGGTCAGCCCACTTGTGCACCCAGCTTTCTTGATAAGTGATATGAAGATGAGGTCACGTCAACTACTGCACAATATTCCAAAAGTATTTTTGATTAGGCTACAAAGTTTCTGATGCATATTTTTTTACAATAGAATTTACCCAGTTTTTTGGATAACTGATATCAATTTGATGTCACGTCAACTACTGCACAATACCCCAAAAGTATTTTTGATTAGGCTACAAAGTTTCTGATGCATATTTTTTTTACAATAGAATTTACCCAGTTTTTTTGATAACTGATATCAATTTGATGTCACGTCAACTACTGCACAATACCCCAAAAGTATTTTTGATTAGGCTACAAAGTTTCTGATGCATATTTTTTTTTACAATAGAATTTACCCAGTTTTTTTGATAATGATATCAATTTGATGTCACGTCAACTACTGCACAATACCCCAAAAGTATTTTTGATTAGGCTACAAAGTTTCTGATGCATATTTTTTACAATATTATTTACCCAGTCCTGTGAGACACTCAAAATAGAGGGTTGTAGATTAAGAGGGACGGTTTACACGGATATGTGGAGATGATAACGTATAACTCTAGACATGAACAGGTCAAAATTGTAGTGTGATCGACGAAGCGTCTACTTCGGAGTCGGTTCCACATAGAAGCGGTTTGTGAGAAAATGTTGTTTGAGTGGCACTTGCATCTCACTAATAGAATATAAAGGTAAATGGGGTAATTCGCTACAATGTGTGTATAATGGCGAGTCGTACTCATGAAAGCTGGCACTGGTGGGTCTAAGGAATCTATTTCGTCAAAAACTTTCCATGGAAATAACGATAGAGATATGAGAGGCTTACGACGTTTCGTTTTTTGTTTGTTTGTTTTGTTTGTTTGTTTTACCGCATATCAACCTCAGTGCCGACAAGATTTTTATTGCTGGTAATGATTTTTTCAATGTATAGCTGGTAATTTTTTTTCAAAATGTATTTTGGGCAGGTATTGTTTTCTTCAAAAATGTATTGGTGGTAATAATGTATTGCTAGTAATCATTTTTCTTCAAAAATTTATTGCTGCTAAAAGTATTTATGGTATTAAGACCTATTTGTACACGTTCATAGTGTCTTCACCCCAATTTGGGGATTAACAATTTACTCATAATTGGGGCCCTAACCTGGGAACACTAGCAATTAAGAGGTGGTTCCATGCTCCCAAAATCTTCTTAATCAGAGCCCTTGCAGTTGGATGTTGTTTATCGTCTTAACCCAGGGCGCTGCGACGTTTCGTCTGTGACAAAGAGGTTGTAAGATGGAAAAGAACTCATCACCTACACGGACGCTGAGAGCAATTACGATCGTTAGAATTAGAAGATTTAAATGATAATTTTTTTCATTTTAAGTTCTGCTCTGTTTTATAGAACCTTTTCTCAAACTCTTTACATGTTCGTAAGTTAAAGTTGCATTCCGGAAGTAAAAAGGATGATTTCGAAAAGACAATAACTGGGAATGAAAACTGTTATCTCTCTTCCATGTATTAATGGGGGTTTACTTCCTAACCTTATATTTGAAGTTATGCGGAATGTCAACATCTTAATTATATTTCGTTTTTTTTTCTATTCAAGTTACATGTGATATCCGTTTTAGTTGTTGCTTCTGTTGGTATTCCTCAAGTGATGTGGTTTCTGTTATTTGATACAGTTCGGTGTTTGTGTTTCTGTAGCGCCAGTCCATAAGCCTTTCAGACCTGGTTAAACACACATCGCAGGACTACAGGACTATAAATCTAATTATATCGTTCATTGAAACGCAACAGAAATTTATTGAAATAAATAAATAAGTCGTAAATGAATGTTATCGCATATATAAATTAGAAAATTTCTGTGTGTGTACTTGAAACCCTAATTAAATATGTGATATTTTCTATTTTTGCTCTTTGTTAGTGCGTCACTATCAATTTACTGAAGCTTGTTTTTCTTTGCCCTCTCTTGCCTTCGATCTGTCCTGTGTGTATTATATTTTCAAAGACGTCTTTCCTTATTATATGCCTCACCTTACATGTTGCTAAAGTTTTGTTTTTTTTATAATGGAGTAAGGTACAGTGATATATTTTTTTTACGGCTTAACAACTCTGTGGTTATTTAAGACCAATATATAATTTTTGGATTAAAGGAATAGTTCCGTCTTATTTACGAATAAATATTGCATTATATTTTGTTTAATGATTTTTCCAGATACAAGTCCTACTACCTGTCCCATAACTGTGCGGAGAAGAGATGGTTTCGGGACTTTCTAATTGGTATTTCCGTGTAGAGATTTTCCAAGCGTAGCTTAGATGTGGCACAAGGCCGAAAGTATGGGGCATTCAATGAGGATCGAAATCACTTTTCAGTAGTAACTGATCTACTACTGAGCTTTCTACACCACGTCGAGATGCCCCAAAGATTTTCCAAGCGTAGCTTAGATGTGGCACTCGGCCGAAAGCATGGGCCATCCAGTCAGGATCGAACTGACTTTTCAGTAGTAACTGATCTAGCAAGACAAGCTTGCTAACCATTACACCACGTCGAGGTGCCCAAATTGGTATTTCCGTGTAAGTGTATGTAAAGAACTCGAATGGAATTTTACATTCCGATCTGTTAATCATTGCAGGAACTACACATCCTTAGAAATTTGCATATACAGCATTAACAATTAATTCTTGCAAAGAACTATATTTTGTTATTCTTTTCTTGTTATATATGCTGGAAAAATAGTCGGCCGATTCTATTGTTTCAGGAAGTAATTAAGTCTTTCTAATATTTTCTATCTTCACAAGAGATAGATTAGACCAAAGATGGATAGATGTTGCCATGTCTTGGGTGTTCAGTCCTCATTTTTAAGCTTCGAGGGAGTTCTAAATTCATATACGTGGTCTTGGGGTGTAAACCTATTCTCCACCTAGCAACCTCTTTCCCGGAGACGCTAAAAGCTCCTCGCAACTCTTTCGCTATTTCTATGGAAAATGTTCAGATGAACACATCATACTTTAATTCCACCCATTCAGATCTGGAAATCGCCATGCTACTTCGACGGATTCAAATCACCCTAATTTCTTATTTATTCCAAATAAAGAGAATGTTCCACACAGACATATTTCTCAATCAGCACGTCTAAAAGACTACAATGATAATCCCGTCAAGTCGATAGTCAGTCTATTCACATTATTCTTATAATCTTCACTTCTGCAGATGATCTGTTCCATTCGTAAAACACATCATTCTTCATAACGCTTTTAAAATTAACCATCTACCTTAAAAGGTTTTAATGCTTGTATTGGGTGAACTTCAGTTTAAAAATTCGAGTTTAGTCTTTTGCGATTTTTTAAAATAAAGAATTGTTTTATTTATATATTTTTCAATATAGTATTTCAAAATTCTTTAGTTATAAAAATAAAGTTATTTTCTGCTCTGAAAGTAGTAACGAAACAAGCATTTAAATCACAGCTTAATTAAGGAGAATTTAATACGAGTGTAAAGAACTCGTCCTACGCAAGTCTGTTTATAATTCCAGCAGAGAAACATCCAAGCGCCAAAAATATTAAATTCCGTATCTTCGATTCTAACAGTTTCTTCAAAATATCTCTATATTTCTGAGATGAGTTGTTGTAACTATCTACACTATTTGTATTATTCGGACTATTTCCCTCATCTTTATTGCCATATTCACGACCTTTTGGTTGTTATACGCTTCGGCCTTCGTCAGGAATTTTGAACCGAACATTGAGTTACTAAAGGGGAAAGACTGAAACTTACATATCCAGGAAAGGCATGGCACGTGGAACTAGAACAATTTACCTCAGTGGACGAAGCAAAGGATTCAGTTCGAAATTCCAACGTATATCACCTGAAGAAGGCCGAAGCGTACAACGGCCGAAACGCCGTGAATATGGTTATACAGATGAGGACAGTATCTGGAACTATGTAAATTGTAATGTAAATACAGCTTTCTTTTTTTAACACTTCTAGCATTGATCAACTAAATCAGAGAATCACTTCCGCACTGGATAATGTTACCGGAGACATGCTACATCGTGTTTGGCAAGAGCTTAACTACCCCCTTGACGTGTGCTGTGTCACAGGCGGTGCATATGGTGACACTTATGAAATTGGTTCCATAATAAACTTATGATGTTCAACAACTAAACTCTTCATGTTTAGTTTGTTTTTGGATAACCTGTATATATATACTCATGATTTTTTTTTCTTCTTGCAAATGAATACATAAAGATACATTCTAGAAACGAAGCAAAGTATTAAGGCATGGAAAAATATCTTTTTTTTTTTAAACAATTCTCGCTTGTTGAAATCTCTTTGGGCTTCTTGCTTTCCTCTCAACTTTGATCTTCAAAATGCAATGAAAATCTTTTGTCTTTTTAACCCCTGTTCGTATAATCTTCTATTTACTTAATAGTGTTTTTTTTTCTATCACAGTTTCGTAACCCTTCGCCTCTTGCTAGCTTTATTACCTTGCTTGGAGTGAAATGATTAAAAAAAAAAGAAAAACAAAAAACAAAAAAAGAAACAAAACAAATGAAATCAGAAGTATTCAAATTGAACTAGAACAAAGCAGATGAAATTGTAATAGAGATGCTGATAGCTTTTTATAGTTTCGACATTGACAAATTACAGACGTAAAAAAATGAACGCTGCCGCAAACTTTAAAGAAAGATACTAAGAATAGTGTGGACTGAATATGCGAGCAAAGACGAAGTCTTGGAGAAAATGAAAATAATAGGAACACTTATACTTAACATCAAAAAGAGACAGTTGAAATTACTAGTGTACATAATGAAGATTGAGGACTTGGAAAATCTGACACGCACGGGATACAGAGAAGGATAGAGGAAAACAGCTCTTAACCTACCCAACGGGCATGTGTAAATGGTTGGCAGAATAGGGATTAGGTAGTTATAAAAACGACTAAGAGCTCAAAAAGAGAGGAAACTCTGGAGATCCTAAAAAAGACAGGATACTTAGAAGAATATATACAGGGTGTTCCAAAAAACTGACGTCAATTCGCGGGCCAATAATTTTGGCAATTCTGGTTGAAATAAATTCAAATTTTCACGGAATATACAGAAACATATCATAATTTTATATTTAACAGAAAAAGGACAGTATGTGCTTATCTCAATGAGAATCTGCCAGAGAGATGGATCGAGCGTGGTGGAGATGAAGACAGTTTTCTGTTGAAATGGCCGCCGCGGTCACCGGATCTGTCCCCGATTGATTTCTTTTCATAGATTTATGTGAAGGGACTGGTCTATATGCCCACGTCTTGCTGGTAGAATTGATTAACTAAAGCAGAGAATCACTTCCGAACTGGATAATGTTACCGGAGGCATTCTACATCATGTTTGGCAAGAGCTTACCTACCGGCTTGACATGTGCTGTGTCAAAGGCGGTGCATATGTTGAACACTTATGAAATCGGTTCCATAATAAACTTATGATGCTCAACAACTAAACTCTTCAATTTAATTTGAACTAGAGTTTGTTATTTTTAAGATAATTGCTTTTAAAATCATGTCAATTTTTTGGACACCCTGTATATATACTGATGTTATTTTTTTTTAAAGAAGGAATACAGAAATTTACATTCTAGAAACGAAGCAAAGTATTACGACATGAAAAAATATCGTTTCAAATAGAGGAAAGAGGGCTGGACTGATAGGTAATTTTGGAAAATATTCTCAAATAAAAAGTGGCTTGAAAAGTCGTTGATGGTGTTCTGATAAATGGTAAGACTATCACAGAGAAAACATTTTATTAATGAGGATGATTTAGCGACAACACACACAAAACAGAAAAAAATACATGCAATCAAAAGAAAATAATTAAAATTGTGTGCGCATAATGTGGAAAGAAGGCATAGAGAACTTAACCCTGACAAAAATGATTAAAGGCAAGGAAAAATGAAACGGTGAATTGACTTCTGATTTGTGCGAATAGATAACATAATACAGGAAATGAAGAATGCAGGAAATTTTGGAGAGCCATGATCACAGACGGCCTGAAACGGATTGTCGCACAAAAGAAAATAAGTCATGAATATTTACATAAAAAAGAAATGTAAATCAGAAAACATTAGAATTTACTGTCTTATTTAGCGGACATTTCTAAAGGAAATATTTCCAATTTAAAAAAAAAAAAAAATGCCATATCGTTTCAGGAACTAGGCGAACATGGTTCTCCATATATTCTTTCTTTGTTTTAAATCGAATTCATCCCAAGCAAAGTAGAAAAGCCACTAAGACACTCGGTGTGGAAGAATTAGAAAACAGAAATATCACTAAGTGAGAATAATAGAAGAGTAACCAGGAAGACAGTAGATAGCTATTAACAATGCGTTTAGATTTTAGAAGCTTAAAGCTGACTGGAAAGTACGGAGAAGAAAGAGATCTTCCCAGTTAAGATGTGCGAGAAAAGGAACTTTTAAAATAGAATTTACTAACCAATTCAACTGTAAATTGATGAGACCTTTTCGGCAGTCATGTACTCGCGATTAAATTCATAAAGACTAAATACCATAGCGAAGCACTAATTAAAAAAAAATACCATGAAAGTATTCATAGAAAAGGAAGAATTATGCAACAATACGGCGGTGAGAAAGACTTTGAAGACTAGAGACCAGGTCAGGAAGAATAACACCGTTTATTCTACCTTGGATTTTATCAAGAATCTCTGAAGGTGTAGCAACAATATTCTAAGCTTAGATGAATAACAAACATAGATATCTGTCTATATTTCTGAGATGAGGTATTTTGTACACTATTTACATTATTAGGACTATTGTCCCCATCTTTGTCGCAATATTTATTAAAACGCTTCGGCCGTTGTACGCTCCGGCCTTCTTCAGGTGGTTGGAATGTCGAACTGAACCCTTTATTTCGCTCGCTCGTGTAGACTGTTCTAGTTCAACGCGAAATGTATAATGGTTGTCAGTTATCCCCTGTTAATTTCACTCTCTAAGTTCTCCACCGCCTCAACCAGGTATTGAACTCACACTCTTAGGGTCCTGTCACTGGATCTATCTAACGCCTTTATCCACTGTGCCATTTGTCCTTGAGGACATGAAATGAGGGGCTCAGTTCGACATTCCAACCACCTGTAGAAGGCCGGAGCGTTCATCGGCCGAAACGTTGTAATAAATACGGCGATAAAGATGAGGACAATAGTCCGACTAATGTAAATAGTTTACAAACATAAATATGTTTAAGATTCTTTTCAGCAATGGCTTAATTATCTCACAAGAATTATATTTCTGAAGGTGACAGCAGCCAAATGTAGCCGGGTAAGCAAACTTTTATCACTGTACCAGTGTTAAATAGTCACACTTCGTATCTAATGAAGAGACAATTTAGAATTAAGCATGAGGAATGGAATGTTTTTACGCAATAGTGCAGTTTTATAACCGTTAATTGGCTCGAAATTGCACTTTTCACCATAATATTTATGAATCTCTCAAACAGCGAATATTTTCTCGTTTTACTAGCAACAACCGGGGTGACAATAGTTAGAGAAATGTAACCGATATTGCGAGGCAAGTTTAATTAAACAAGTCAACACGCATTGTTTCCGAGAAAGTTTATGTTCATTAAAATATGTTCAATTGATTGGACGTCTGGTGAAAAGGGCACATATTTCTCATTAACTTGTATTGTAACGGGGAGAAATGGTATTGCGAGGAAAAATGTCTTTTTTATTTTTATCTTATTTTTAATTTTTGCGTTTGTTCATGAAATCTAGAGAAGTGAAATTTTGGTTGCAAAAATTAAAATGAAAATCCTTTTCCCTCTTTCAAAATTCTGGATAGATTTATAAATGATTAGTTTTTAATTGTCAATTGAAAAAGGGAAAAATAAAGAGCTTATTTCTCCCTTGGCACATAGTATACAGGAAAGGACGGGAATCCCTCTCTCATAAACGCGCACATGCTTACAACACATACACACAATTATACACACTTGTGCGCGCGCGCGCACATACACACACATATATATAATTTTTCGAAATTGAAAAAATTACTTACTGTAAATTAATATCCATTTTTGAATTATTTATTATTAATTCAGCTTAATATTATTTATTAATATTTGAGAGAAATAATAAGAAGAATAATGATAATAATAACAATAATAATAAGAATAATGATAATAATAATAAGAAGAATAATGATAATAATAATAATAAGAAGAAGAAGAATGATAATAATAATAATAATAATAATAATAATAATAATAATAATATAATAATAATAATTCAAAAATTGATATTAATTTAGACTAAGTAAATTTTTCAATTTTTAAAAGATATTTACTCTCTATTATATTCTAAATATTGAGGACTTTTAAAACTTTCGTTTTTAATAATGTAATACTTCTACATACATATCTATATCTATATCTATCTATCTATCTCTTTCTCTCTCTCTCTATATATATATACATATATATATATATATATATATATATATATATATATATATATATATATATATATAAATTCATATATAATTAATATATAATTAAATATATTAAAATCTATCAGAGGACGAAACTCGTTGGCTAAAATAACTTTTCCTTTAGTCTTCATTAAACATTCACTCACACACACACACATACACACGCGTACACACACACACACACACACACACACACACATATATATATATATATATATATATATATATATATATTCATGAATTATTCATACATAAAACAAATACAAAGGTTAATGATTAAATGGAGAGAAATCCATCTTCGCGAACAATTCAATAATATACAAAAACCCAGAATCTGTTTATGAATGAAATGATCCTGTTTTATAAATTTCCGTTGCATTAGATCTTTTTTTTGTAGAAAGCTTGTAAAATAAAAAAGATCTAATGCAACGGAAATTTATAAAACAGGATCTTTTCAATCATAAACAGATTCGGGGTTTTTGTATATTATTGAATTGTTCGTGAAGATGGATTTCTCGCCATTTAAATCATTAACCTTTGTATTTGTTTTATGCATGAATAATTCATGAATTTGTAAATTATTTGCACCTTTATTGAAATATATATATATGGGTATATGTGTGTATGTCTGTGTGTATTTGACAGCATGTCTTCATTCCAATAGGTTTCATTGTATAATATTGACATATTGTAAATTAAGTAAATTTATTTTTATTTTATTCATTACAGTGTGCGATGGATAAATTGTTGTCTAAATGATGCAAAAATGGAAATAACACTGACATCTGATTTTAACAGATATATTTAACAAAATTACATAAATATCTTGAAATACTAAAGACTAAATTTATTCAATAAAATCCCCATTGGCTTCGACCACGGCCTCCAGACGACTTGGAATTTCCTGCTTCTCTTTTAGACGGTGTCCTTCTTTAAGTTGGTTAATGTTGCAATAATCGTTGCTTTCAGTTCATCTTTGGTGTCCTAAGAAGTTTCGATGGTCTCTCGTTCAACTGGCCTCATATATAATAATCAATGGAGTTGCAGTCTTATGAGTTATGTGGCCAGATATAAGGGATGATGTGGTCACAGAAATTGTCTGACCGCCATCATTGATTTCTCCTGCTTATATGTCATGATGCAGAGGCTCCTCGCCAGATATAGAGTATTCCTGTAGTTACCCTCTTGGATCAGGGCAACACTAACTTTTCAAGGGAGGTAAGTCTCCGTTTTGAGTCTCAGGACCTGTGGGAAGATGAATACAGGCATAACATCGCCATCACTAGTGATCACTCTAAACACCTTTGTAATCACCATTAAACTCATCCAACTCTTTACAAATCCTCTGCACTGTCCTTAGATTGACATCCAAATACTCTGAAATGTTTGTATTGGAGCCTCCGGCGCGAATGTCAAGCAGTACACTATGCCGTTTCCATGGTGCTTTTTCTCAAAGACGGTGCGGTACTGACCCCCATCATACTGTGCAGTTGCCAAAAATAAAAAACAAAAAACAAAAAAAATAACAATGAAGCGCATGCGCGAAGTTGAATATATAAAATGTTGACAATCTTTCCATCACACCCTGTATTCATTTTAATCGTGTTTGACATTTTTAGCATGGAATCCCTCTTTGAACATAAATGTAAATAAAATGCATTAGGTCAATATATTTATAACTGAGATTATCTGTTACTGTAATATGCGGATATCACATCCTGAAATGAAAATTAAAAACGTATGGAAATTTATATAGATGGTATTTTATTTAACAGATTGTGGGAAATGTGACAACGAAATCCGAAGTCGTATTGAATAAGCAAAAGATACCTTTCAAATGCTATACAAAGTCTGAAGATACAGGAAAAATTTCGCGAGAAACGAAGAAAATGTTGAATTTCTATGTGATATTAATCCTCCTATGAAACAATGAATATTGGACAGGTTTCTCAAAGATAAAAACTTGCAGTTGAAAGAATGATGCCGAGAGTAACATGTGCGAAACGAGAGAGATTTTAAGGGAAATGGAAGAAATAAAATGAGGTTTATACTTAAAGTTACAATAAGCTGAAATTTATAGGATACATAATGTGGAAAGAAGACTTGGAAAATCTAATATTCAGAAGACATATCGAAAGGAACAATGACTGAGTAATCATATCATCATTATCATCGACGTCGTCATCAGTCACTTACTCTGCTAGTTACAGACTGCGTATCAACATGGAATATTCCTCATCACCAACAGTTCAAAAAGTAGATATTTACTCACCCCCCCACGAGGTCAGTTTGTGACACAAGGTCGGTTTAATGTGGGGAGCCCGAGCGGGTGCACCCTGGCAACGAACAAAAATTCACCGAGCCCCCGCAACCGTCGGTTGCGCTGGCCTCTGTGCGTGCACTGATTCTTCTCTCTAGTGCAATGAGAAGGCGCGGACTTGAGCAGCTGTTCCCCAGGGCC
Source organism: Acanthosepion lycidas (assembly GCA_963932145.1). Taxonomy (NCBI): domain Eukaryota; kingdom Metazoa; phylum Mollusca; class Cephalopoda; order Sepiida; family Sepiidae; genus Acanthosepion; species Acanthosepion lycidas. The sequence goes on from OZ010605.1 coordinate 3,142,100, forward strand.
GACATCTCTCAGTATAATTTTCCTCAGTTGCGACTCCGTCCTTTGAGTGCCCTCTGCCAAAAAGACAGAGACGCAACGGAGAGATGATAAGTAGACGCGAAATTACTAAAAAAGAGTAAGTTACACACAACAGTTCAAAGAGTAAAGAGTAAGTGGACATTATCAAAACGAAAGTTTTGTCTGTCGATCACTTAACGGATACCTTTCCTTATAGGCCTTACTTACACCATCATTTGATCTTTTAATAATATCATAGTGTTTAAGTACTCTTGATTTGATATCTATTGTGATTACTTTAAGCTTGATAATGACATGGTCGCTGAGACGTTTGTTAGTCATATGTCTCATGATTTGATTCTGGAATGTAGCGAGCTTTTGAATTGACTTTGCCGTCCAGTTAGTAAAATCGAGAGGTCATAACACGCCTAGTAGTTTGTTAATGTTAAATAGTGTAAGATTCAAATGATGAGAAACCCGTTCTGATGTTAGCCCGTATTAGTTCCTGTTCGAAAGCTGCTCAAAAAAGAAGGGGAGTTATAGGAAAATGTACTCTAGCGCTACAAGAATAAGAAAATGGGGAGACCTGTAATCACAACTTTTCAAAGAGACATGTTGAATATAGCTATGTACGTGTATGTGTCTGTGTATATCTGTGTGCGTATGTTGGCATAAATGCATTGTAGTGTACTTTTTTGTTTATGCCAATGTAAAATGCATTTTGATTTTTATGTCTCCTCTTTATGTAAAGATGAAATCCAAATTTAGTGTTCGACAAAATCCAAAGCGAAATCTTTGATTTTAGTTAAGAAAATGTTAAAAAAAAAAAGATTCGAGCGACAAGATTTTTAAGAGGTAATGACTTTTCTTTGATCTTTGCGATCCGCTTCAAGACCATCAACTTCCAACGCACAGAGATCGTGATGGACGACGTTCATACTGCCATCTTGGTTTTTGACTACTTCCGGTTGTTCATTCAACCACACTAAAATACATGTATGCCTATATATATATATATATATATATATATATATATATATATATATATATATGCGTATAATTATATATAAAAATGATCTACCCATGTCTATATGTACATAATACCTGTTCTCCATTCTTTCTCAATGAGATCAATATTTTATCCATGCGTCTGTGCATGTGTGTCTGTAAGCATCTATTCACATTAAGACCATTAAAAGACACAGCTCTATCTATCTATCTATCTATATATATATATATATATATATATATATATATATATATATATATATATATATATATATATATTGCGTATACTTTGGCAAAATGTTTTCATTGACACATGCCTCGTTGAATAATTAAGACAAGACATGCGTACTTATTTTCAATAGGATCCTCTGATAGTAATGGACAATCATCTTAGTATCCTAATTAATGAAGAAAGAAAATTACCATGTTGATACATATTCATATATTTAGAGTACTTTCGACATTAACACAATGTCTTCATCAGTCTGTTGTTTTTTCCTAAGACAAAAATTGTTGTGTTTCTCATTTGTCTTAGACAAAATTGTCTGTGCTGTTTGGCGTTATTAATTGAATTTCCAATTTTCCAGAGATAATGGTTTCTCAGAGAAATATCTTTTCATTTTTTATTAATTGTATGGTATTATGTTTCCACTTTTTCTTTTGCATTTGGAACATTCCTGCATAAGATATAATCATGAGTGCAATTTTTTTCCTTCTCGGGATGGTCTTACGTGCTTCAGCTTTTATTAGATTCCACTGGTTTCATGTTTGCTTGTATGTATCTATACGTATATTTATATCAAATATATATTAAAAATATATTCATTTAATTTTTACAAATTTACTTTCTTGTAATTGGATAGAACTAAATGCTTACCAACAGAATGCAAATAATACATACTACCACCGTCAGATTTTTTTATTTGTGGCTGACAAATGATGCTTTGATGAAACTTAGAGATGCATCGAACACTAAGGAACAAATTATATTTATCTATAGTATAAAATTTAACTCTTTTATTATCATCTGATCACCGTTTTACTATAGCCAAAAGCACTGTATTATATATATATATATATATATGTATATATATATATATATATATATATATATATATATGTATATATATATATATATATATATATATATATATATATATATATATATATATATATTAATGTGTACTATATTTATGGAATAAAGTGCTCAATATCAGAGATAGAGCGTATGTAAATATAAATATAAAAGTGAACATTGAAGTCAACGCAGAGAGGCGACAGAAAAGAAAGAAAAAACACAAACGATAAATTTTATTATAATGTGGAATTTTTACACTTTATTGTATATATTTTGCTACACGGTTTTCGGGTTTTGTGACCTTCATCAGACGAAGAATGATTATTTCCATGAACATACACATACACAAACACGCCCGCGCAACCCCGCCGTACATACATACATATATATATATATATATATATATATATATATATATATATATATATATATATATATTACGCGTAAGCAAATCTCGTTTCCATGAATCATTTTTCTATCTGTCAAAGTTCCTAAAACCTTTTTCGAGAATTTATATCCTATTTTTAACACATATTGTTGACGAACAAATCACATAGATGGACCTAAAAAAAATGTAAATTAGTTTCAGCCGATTCTAAACGAATGGATGGGGGATGATTTGCCTTGGATTAATTTCAGAAAAGACTATATAAATTTCTTGCTTTCGAGTCATTCTGAAAAGACGAAAAGGATTTTCTTTTAATTGCATACAAAAATTCCGAGGAGAAATGCATTAATAACTTTCGATAGGAAATATGAATTTTAAGGAAATGTTACAGAATAAATAAAAACAGTTTTTTTTGAGTCATTTTTTTCATTCATTTTATTCTTTTCTTTAATCGTGAAAAACGCCAGATTAGGAACAAAGAAATACAATTGATTATTTAAGCATACACATAAATACGCACGTACTTTTCTTTCTTTCATTTTTAGATTTGATGAAGCCTAGAAAGTTGAAACGCGTTATAAAATCTAGTTTCAATTAGATGTTTTTTTTTTTTTTCAATCTGTCAAATGTCTCAAAACTTAATCTGGATTTTATCTCCTATTTTAAACTCCACACCACAGATGTTCCATCGGTAATCATGTCTTGCCAACGCCACATTCTCCAGGTCTGACAACCACCATATTCCCCACATCTCGGCCTTTTACAACTTTTTCCTCTTTCCGAAAATTAATTCCAGTTTGAAAGAAACAGGATTTCATATGTTAAGCTAATCCAAGAGATAAAAAAAAAAACTAAAAAAAAAACGAGATAGCCACCCACCAAATAATGTTCTATAGATGCTTCCATCATCGGAAATGACACTGGGTAAGTCTGTGTCTTCATTTCGAAGGAGATTATATCATTAATTGATATATGGTGTCGGGTTATTTTAACTCCAGTCTAGATGACTTTTGACCAGCACATATACCGTGTAAATCGTGTAACATCAAAATTGTCAATTGTTAGATTAAGCGCTTGACCGTTGTATCCTAGAAATAGTTAAATATATCTTACTGGAAAAGGTAGTTTCATTATTAATTTTCTAAATAATGAAAATTTATTACAACATAGACAACAGTTAATGGTTTTCTACCGGCATCAACAAATTTTCGCATTAAAGGATTAGCATAAAACAATTTAAATTTCATTGTCTAATAAAAGGTCTAAAAAAGTTTAACCCAATCATAAGATAGAAAAAAAAAAACTCTTTATGAAGTCGTCAAAATAAAAAAAATAGTTCAGTGCGACGCTTTTAAGTACGAAACAGACCTTCAGAAAAAAAACAAAAAAAACTAAAAGGATAAAAAAAAACAAAAAACAAAAATTCTCTAGACACTGAACGACATATTATGGTGCCAAAAGCTATCTTTCGCTGTGACTGTCCAGACGATGTGCGCACATCATTCGCTTTGAAATGGATACACCGATCCTACATCGGCTTGACCCCTCTCCGAAAGTGAGTGATATGTGGATAAAAATGAACTCTTAGGCCCCTTATCAAAATGGTCACCCCAGCCGTTTCCATAGTAATTAATTTTGTGAATGAGCATGCTTATAAAGATGCGTAAATTTCGACATTGGTTATTCGTAAATTTTCGCTTGAGGATGAAACAGGTCTTGATACTGTAACTCAATTTAATTTTAATAATTATAATGAGGGTCTTTGGCTCTGGTTTTTGAAATATGAGAACTCTTATGTAGCGAAGGAATCATATTTGATAAAAAATAATTATAATTTAAGCTCTACTTCTGTAAGGAGCACGGTTTTTTTTTTAAATAAACGCAAAAAATACTAAAGAACTCCGGATTATGTACTTAACGTGTTCTTTCCTATTTTTTTTTTTTTTTCATAGCTGAAAAAACTTCTCTTACATGCCAAACGTCTTATGAATTGAGCTGAGATTTTTCTCATTGATACTTTTTTAGCTATAAGGTGAAATGACGATCACTCTTCCTTTTGCGACTTCCTGATCCAGTTATTCTCTCCACTGTTCCCTATTTTTTAAAACTTATTCACCGTTCTCCTGATCGATCTTAAATAAACTTTGACGATGTCAGAGTATGAATGCCAGTGTCATTAATCAAGGCCTAAATGATATTTGCTCAGTTGGGAAAACAGTAGGCCTGACAGAAAACTATTTTAACCTGCTGCCTTTTTAGCCGAATAACTCAAAGGGTTTTTCAGTGATACTTTCGAAAAATGGGGTCAAGATGGCTATATCTATCTATCTATCTATCTATCTATCTATATATATATATATATATATATATATATATATATATATATATATATATATATGTGAAAATATTGTAGAAAATAGGAAAGAAACT
>OZ010605.1:3149500-3202000 GCA_963932145.1 Acanthosepion lycidas
CATTGTCAAGTTCAGCCGTATTTGCCATTTTTCCAGAACAAATGAGTCATTGCGTTACGTGGCAATCACATAAGATGTTCTTCATTACATCTTGGAATGTTATAGAATCAGGTAAATACTATTTCATTTTCAATGGGTTTTTGTATTAAATGTAAAATTAAGGGAAAAAAACATAACATTTGCCATAGAGCAATAATATTTCATTGCTAGCAGTATAACCTCTCTTCGACCGATTATTTTATTACTGGGAATTTTTGCCGTTCAGTTATAGCAGTTTTAATTTAAAATGAGCCCACCCGAAAATCAATATTAGTAACAACAATTCGATACAACTAAGACATATCCCCAAATGTGTGGTTAACAATTTGAATAGAAGGTGGCCCCTAAAAATGGCCGTTTTTGCGTTCTCAATCTTGCAAAAAAGGAACCTCTTCCATGGACCGTCATAATAATAATATATGATAATTTTTATTTTTAGTATAATTTTATTTCATAATTCTAATATTTTTTGCGTTAGATTTCAAGTCTCTAAATTAATTGTACGCTGCTTTTTACAGACATTATATTTTGATTTTGATTTTTGCGCAAAGAGTAAAAATTCATTTTTTTCGATTTTTCACCTACAAGGTTGTAATTTTTTCCAGCCAATTTGAACTCAAAACCGGCACTGAAGAATTATCTATCAAAAAAAAAAAAAAAAAATAAAGATCGAAGGCGGATGACAACTGTGGAAACGCATAAACTCATTCTCTCGACCTCTCTCTCACATACACACATAAATACACACAATCACATTTTGAGAATTATTGATATAGATTTTTTTAAGGTGTGGCGGGGTCGAATAAATTTGTATTGAACCAATTTTTGGAATAAACTATAACTATGAATATAATAGATCAAAACTTTGAAAGTTTACCTAATTATTCAAAACTAAATACGGATTCAACTATTTATGGTAAATTCAACAATACTTACAAATATTTGCATTTCCTTAGAAGATATGCAAATATTCACTTCAGGCAAATTTTCCTGCCCATATATATATATATATATATATATATATATATATATATATATATATATATATATATATATATATATATATATATATAATGAAAATATAATCCTTAATACATATATGTATTGAATGATAAGATCTCATTTTGTCTTATTATTCTACTTATATTCATTTTATTGGATCAAAGAAAATATGATTTATATCTTTCATCTCGATCTGAAATCGATATCCGTATGATTACATTATTAAAATGTTAACTCTGGTTATTACAGATTTTATGAGCATGCGAATGTAGTTGCTTCCGGATCTTTAGAATGTTACCACTGAGACGGGGGATATTTCCCAAGAACCAAATGCATTTATATCGTGTGTAAGACACTGAAATCTTCGAGTCGCGGTCGAAATGGAGTAATACCGAAATTCTATCATCATTTTTCATTTTGTGACCTTTTAAATCAGTCGACGATTGCTGAAAACTGACTTCGATCGTAAAAGTCTGTCTCTATTGTTAGTATTCACACATTTCTTCATCACAAATGGACGTGCGCGATGGATATCTTTGCAGAACGTGGAATCTTCATGCCAGGTTCGAATTTTAGCAGTTACAGTTGTTCATGAGAATTCTTTCTGCAAATATAAAAATATATAATGGTAAAACGACTATAGGCAAGTTGTATTTTTAGCCGACGCGTTTCATCCACTGTGAAATTTTTCAAGGCAAAAAACGAAATGTTATGTTTTGAAACGAAGTATCTACAAACAAATAGAAAAATGTCATTAGTAACTAGAAGGATTTAGAAACGCTATTCTATATTTATATGGTCAGCTGAAAAATGAGGTCATTTACATGTTTCAAGAAAATATGTTGTTTGAATTATTGTATTGACAGATTCAACCGTTTGTTTTGATTTCTTGATATATTTGTTGTGTACTTTGGTTTGGGAGAGTAGTGATTCTTCTATTAGGAAAGGTGATATTGGGAAAAAAGAACCTGGGCGTATATTAATACTTAGAGAATATTCAATAGCGGCAGTTTCGATGATTTTTCTTCTGAGTGTTTTTTTTCTATTTTTATGAGTGTAGCATTTATAAAATCAAAATTATGGTTAAATATATGTATGACTAGTGATTTTATTAAATTATTAGTTATGAAGTTTCTTTTGTGCTCATAAATGCCTTTTTTTAATTTCTGCATATTTCTCCAATGTATTATGAGGAACAATTTTGGCAATTTTTTTTTATATACATCCGCTTCAGAGATAGTATTTCTATTTGTGTTTGAGGATATGATTATACCCATAATGGTTTTGGGAATGTTTGTGATTATTTTAAGATTATTTAGATGCGATAGGTTGTTCTGGATAATGGACGTGATGGCGTTGGTCAGTAGTGTTATATACATATATATAAATTCATACTTTCTGTTCATCAGTTACGGATCAAGAGTAGTCATGGATTATTTAACTTTGGCTGTGAATCAGTCAAGGTGAAGGACATATTTGAATTCGAAACAGCTTCAACTTGCGTTTACTCATTCTATTCCATAAAAAAAATACTTGCTACGTTAAATCTCAGCAGCAACGTTTGGTTTACTGTGACGATGGTCTATGCTCTACAGTGGTGTCTATAGACCATATATACATAGTACTTAGAATAAAATTAATACATTTTCTGTTAATCTTGTTCGAAACATTTTATTATTGAGAACGAGCAGATTATTATAAGTGAGATAAAATTATACCACCAATTTTTTCTCGTGACTGGAACCATTACAGAACGAAAACAGTTCATATCCGAGGATCTTTGCGTGGACGGATGCAATTTTCCAGGGGATATTTTAGCGGAGTTTTAATATCGGCACTCTGACCAGGCATATTTTTTTATATCGATATAGATTAAGGGCTACGTTTCACGATCATCATCACACGATCACAAGTTCCCTGACCCTTTCAATCCTGCCGCATTAGAATTGGTGTGTCTTGGGCAAGATAACCTGACGGTACTTAAATCTATCCATGCTTCTGATTACGAATATTAAAAAAAAAAGAAAAAAAAAAACAAATTAAATTTGATAAAGTTTTTTTTCTCCAGTTTGCTATGAAAAATAAATGCATATTAAATTCTCAAAATTTAAGAAATTTACTCGGCAGGGTGTTCAGTTGACAATAAATTTACATTACAAACTGAACACCCATAGTAACTCTTACGATTTTTTCAACTATTTATATATATATATATATATATATATATATATATATATATATATATATATATATATATTGATTTTCTAAGCCTAGCTTTGGCACAAGGCCGAAGTTATGGGACACCCAGTGAGGATTTAACTCACTACTCAGTCGTAATTGTTCTACGAGACAACCTTATTAAGCATTACATAAATACACACACACACACACACACACACACATATATATATATATATATATATATATATATATATATATATATATATTGTAGGTCTGATGAATTAGATCGTATTACGATTCCAATGGAATAAATTATGACCATCGAATATTAGTGTTTAATTCTTTTTTTATTATATATATATATATATATATATATATATATATATATATATATATATATATATATATATATATATATATATATAGGCACCACGGCCTAGCGTAATGGTTAGCACGGTTGTCTCCTAGAACAATTACGACTGAGTAGTGATTTCGATGGTCATTGTGTGCCCTATAACTTTGTGCCAAATCTAAGCTAGGCTTAGTAAATCTCTCTCTCTCTCTCTCTCTCTCTCTATATATATATATATATATATATATATATATATATATTATAAATGTTTACGGGTTATTTAATACCGAAATCTAAATATTTTGAACACAATGTTACGGCTAGATCTAAATATATTTTGAATGAAATTATACACCTTTAACAACAAATAAAATGTATCTTTCATGGTTGATGCTATGACAATTTGATGTGTACTGATACGTGGATCGTCGTCCGATAGCCTGTAGAATGTGTTCTTCCTGGTCAGGCGTAAGAGTTGTTCTCGGTCTTCCTCCATCGATAGTTTGTGGTGCCACGGATCCTGTCTCTGCAACGCAACGATAAAGAGCAGCAAAGGTTGAATTACTCGACTGCCATCGGTCTGGAAACGCTGTCTTATACTGCCGTACAGCCTCGCGTCCATTTTCATTCAAACAGCCATATGTAAAAATCATATCTGCCATGCAACGATATGAATATCTTGCTATTATTAAACGCGAACCTTCTCAGTTATCTCACTAATAAACTTGTTAAGCGTTAAAGACAGACTAACCAAGGTACCTCTATGAGAGCTAGTAAAATAATAAATTTTCAGCACGTTTTTTTTTTGTATGTCAGACATTAATTTGGAAAATCTTGCAAAAATACAAATAATTGTCGGATGTTAATGAAACTTTCAGAAACTATTCACTAATGACGCAATTTAGTATAAATGTTTTTTTTTTAAGTCATAGAAAAAAATATTTGTTTTTTATATTTTTTACCCCCACCCATAACTAATTTTATGAAAACTCTAGAAATTCAGTTGCATTCAGTTAAGTTAGTATATTAGTTAAAAGCACTAGGTTTTGAGGAAAGCAAATTATGTATATTTTTTTTAATTAGACCCCCCCCACATGAAAAGAAGCCATGCATTGTAACATACAAGACTCAATAAAACAAAGATATTATTTTATTTCAAATGCTTTTAATAGCTTTTAGTTGTTTTTATGAATATGGACAATATTTTCTGAAAGCAAAAAAAATTTCGATGAAAAATGAATTTTTAATATAATTATTGCTTATTTATTTAAATATAATAGACTTTTACATTTAATTTGTTAAAGTATTATAAAATTATTTAAAAGTGGTATCCAGTTTCGTAAATGTCATTATGAGATAGATGTTTTTTACAACATTATAAATTGTATCGTTATGACTAATCAGAAGACCCGCAGTAATTAAGAAATGTAATTTTGTGTTTATAATCGGGCTGTAATTATAAAGTACTGAAGACCAACCTGAATACAATTAAGTTGAATTATTTGAGTTAAGCATTGTTCTTCGCTGTTAAGGCCTTTACTTTTGTGAAACACGTGTTTAGAAGATAATTTGATTTTTCAATTTCAACTGAGCAGGGTACCAACAATTATCAGTATCATCTTATGAAATTTATATGATCTTATTTTTATATTAATCTCACTTATGACATTTTTCCATAAATGAAATATGAAAATTAATAATAAAATGAATGGAAATACAAATAACACAGTAAAATGTAATAAATGTACATTGAACGTTATCTGGGCTCGGCATGAGTCTGATCGCGTTGGCTCTTTCTGGATCCGGCCGACGACCATATTTATTTATAATGTGACCTAAGTATTTAATCTCTGGTAAGAAAAAGTCACACATTACCTCCTTAACCTTAAATCCGTATTCTTGTATCTTTTCGAAAACGTTTATTATATGGTTCCGGTGCTCTGCCGTAGTTTTACTAGTAACTAGTATATCATCCAAATAGGCTGCTGCGTCGTCAAGATCGCACAGCATGGCGTCCATGACCTGCTGGAAAATTGCAGGCGCAACATTTTACTCCAAAAGCCTGTCTGTTGCATTTGTACCACACTCTATGGGTATTTATGCAGAGCAATTTGGAACTTTCTTCTTCCACCTCTATCTGAAGGTATGCGTCCGAGAGGTCAATTTTAGAAAACATTTTTCCACCATTGAGTTTACTGAAAATTTCTTCGGGGCTTGAGAGAGGATAGTCGTGATCATGCAAAGGCATCGTTTAACCCTGTGGAAAAATCTGTGCATACTCGTATTTGATTGGACTTCTTTTTTACTTAGACCGTAGGTGCTGCCTACTCGCTGAAATCTGTTTTTGACAGAATACCTGCTTGTTCGAGTCTATTTTACTCTTTATTGATTTGCTCTAGAGCAGCGAAAGGGACATTCCGTTTCTTTTTGAATACCGGTTGTGCACCGTCCTTCACCTTGAACTTAGATTTCATTTTACGGCATTTCCCAATGCCGCCAGAAAAAACCTGGGGAAATTGTTGTTTGAGTTCCTTTTTTAGATTTACAAAATTGGACGTTGTACTTTATATCTTGCTACCAAATGTACTCATTGGGCAATCCCAAAGATTGAATTTTTCTATCCAATCAGTTCCAAATAAGTTGTCTGAAGTTTTTAATACGTAGGCTTTGAGCTTTTTCGTAACTCCATTTAGTGTTACTGTATGTATTACCTCGCCTAAAATGTTAATATTTTCGCCAGTTACGGTTTTTGCTGTTTTATCCGTTTTTAATAAGGTCAGCTTGTTTAATTTTCGCCAAGTACACCAGTTAATGGTTGACATATCAGAACCCGGGCCAAGCTGGAATTTAATGGACTTATTGAAAATATCCACAGTTACATATTTTCTTAAATTCCTATCAACAATATTGTCAGATTGAGCTTTCCTAATTTTATTTTTGGGTTTTCTCGTTCTGTTGGTGTACCAGCACGAAGTTAAATTATGCCGACTTTTATTGCAATTTTTGCAATATTTTTTGTTCTTAACTAGACAGAATTTAATCCAATGTCATTTACCACAATGGTAACATGGTCCTGGCGGTTTCTTTAATTTATTTGAGTTTTGGTTACTGCGTAATTTAGGACATGAGATTTGCCTTTTGTCTTTTTGAGGGGAATAGGAGGTAGACTTGCTTCTGATTTTATTAATCAGAGTCACCCCTGATTCCTCGATAGTGTTTGAGTCACGCTTTACCGATATTACTCTTTGACAGTCCTCTGCCAGTTTTTGGAGAGTCAATCCCTGTTCGTTCTTAAGCTTAGTCAATACCCGTCGTCTAACTTCGGCATCTTCTGCAGATACTAGACCTTGTGCGAAAATTAAGCACTTAAAATCATCGGCAGTCAGTTCGGCTAGTTTAAAATGATAACATAGCTTGTTCACCTATGCTGCAAACTTTAGAAAATCTTGCTGGCTCTCTTTGACTGTGTTCAGGCATTTCCAACGTTTGTGGAACAAGGTTGTGTTAGGCCCGAATAATTCCGAAAGGAGCTTAAATCGTCTCTGAAAAATCCAAGTCAGTCGTTTTCTTGGGTAGTATGAAGTCTACGAACCTACCATGTTCTGTAGTTCCCAGTTTTCACAATAGAAGACGTACCTTTTTTTTTACTGGGCCATTGTTCACAGTCTACGTTGAAAATATCTTCGTAGCGCCTGTAAAAAGCCTGGAACGTTTTGTCTTCCTCTGGTACGTATTCAAATTTTTCCATTGAATTGTAGATTATACTCTGGGAGAATATTGTATCTTTTTCAGAGTTTGAGCCTTTTAATGCATTTACGAGTAATTCTTTAAGTTGTTTCTGTTGTAGTTCAGCATTCTGAAGCGTAATTTTTTGGAATTCCATTTGCTGTCTATGTAAATCCAAAAATAGTTGTTGTTGTCTTTCTTCTGATTTTTGTTGCTGGTCCAAATTTAGTTTTAACATTTGTCAAACTACTTTTTGCAAATATTCCATATTAAAAAATAACAGCGTTTTTTTTGCTTTGAAACACGTGTACTAAGAGGAGGTACACAAAAAAATCTTGATAGATTTTTGTTCCTTTTTTTTTCTTTTACAGAAAAAAAAAATATGAACAGACAATTAGTTAAACTAAACCAATTTTATGAGTTTAGATTTTTTTTCCCGTGGTTCCGTTAATTTTAACGTAATTGAATAATTTGTTACCACACTTATGTATTTTTTTTTTTTTATAGAGGTACAAAAAAAAAGAAAACTCACCTCAGTGAATTTGAGGGGAGAATAATTTTATGCCCGAGTTCAACTCAGTTACATAAAAAAATTTTCGATGGTTTTTTTCCGAAAACTTGAGTACCATTGAAGTACTTGATCTTGTGTTGTCAGCTTTTTGTTACGAACAACTGTTTTTTTTTTCTGTGTGTGTGGGTGTGTAAATTGTTCTCGTATTGGACAGACTTTGATATTCCGTAGATGTCGAATCTCTAGTTTGTCAATGGCGTTTGGTATTGGAATATAAGTAGACGCTTTTAAATCGCTAATGTATTAATACTAGCTTATTTTCACGTTCAACACTGCTGTTGGAACGCGTGGGGTTTGTGTATTTTTCGAGTACTGTCGCTATTGATACGGTGAGAACGAAATTCTCGAATCTTCTCTGTCACCACTGTTGTGGGACTGGCAAAGTATTGCGGTTTTCCGACGTGAAAGCGTTTCTAGAATTCTTCATCGACCCAGATGTGGGTTTGGTAAGGTATTTAGGTTTCGCCGTGAGTGCGTTTCTAGAATCCTTCGTCGCCACTGATGTGGGTGCCAAAGTTGGGCCCACAGAAGTAAAACACGGATTAGATGTAAGAAAGATATATTAACAACAGGTTACAGAGATAGTGTAAGCAGAGCTTACAAGTTAGTGTCCAACTCTGGTTGTCGTACTAGACTCTGTGTCACTCTCTATCACTCTTCTATAGAGTGCTATTTCGCCTACTTAATATAGGCCTGGAAGAGTCTATTGTGTAGATAGTTTCTGGTCTCACAATAGATATCTTAATGCACGTCGTAAGTTACGTCCAAATGTCAGTGACTTATAACTATATGGTTATCCACTAAATATCCACTAAATAGAAGGTTTACGTAATAATAATAATAATATATATATATATATATATATATATATATATATATATATATCGGTCGAGTACTGTGGAGAGAAACCGGTAATTTGTAAATCCTTTATGCCACTGGCCTGTTTATGCAAAAATAATTACCCAAAAGACTTTTCCTCTTCCGGGCGCCGATAGCCAAAAGTTAGAATCTCTGACTGATGCCAAATCGATCGGGTTTCTGTCCTGGCTTGAAATGATCGGGTGTAATACAGCCAAACAATATATATATATATATATATATATATATATATATATATATATATATATATATATATATATATATATATATATATATATATATATATATATATATATATATATATATATATATATATATATATATATATATATATATATATCTGAGAGAAGTTGTTTCTTCACGATGTAAAAATAACTAGTAGTATATGATTTTTATCTATATTTCTGAGATGAGGTATTATGTAAACTATTTATATTATTCGGACTATTGTCCTCATCTTTGTTCGTATATTTATCAGAACCTTCCGGCCTTTGTACGTTCCGGCCTTCTTCAACTGGTTGGAATGTCGAACTGAACCCTTTATTTCGCTTGCTGGGGTGGACTGTTCTAGTTTCATGTGCCATGTCTAATCGATGTCAGTTATCAGTTATCTTCTGTTAATTCACTTCCACAAGTTCTCCACTGCCTTAATCAGGTATTGAACTCACAACTCTTTGGGTCCTCTCACTGGATCTAACCAACGCCTTTATACACTGTGCTATGTGGCCTTAAGGCAATATAGCACAGCGAGCAAAATAAAGAGTTCAGTTCGAATTTCATACACCGGAAGAAGACCGGAGCTTACAACGGTATGACAACAAATCGTTTATTCACGATGGAAAATTAAGTAGTAATAGTAGTAGTAATAATAATTATATATATATATATATATATATATATATATATATATATATATATATATATATATATATATATATATATATGTGTGTGTGTGTGTGTGTGTGTGTGTGATTGTATTTATGTATTTGAGAAGAGTCTTAGTTACGATGGATAAATAAGACATCTGAATTGATATTCACTTTATATCTTTTAACCGGAAAATGGAACAAAACTTACGCTTACATATTACCGAGGATGTATTTTGGTTGTAGTTTCTCTCTCGGTGATGCTGCGTTAAATCTAGTGTTTAAGAGAGAAAAAGAGAGAGATGGAGAGAGTTGAGCTTATATGAAAGAAGAAATCCATGCTTATCAATCAGTAGAATTTAGTGTAAAACGAAAGCGAAAAACGAAAAATTAAAATCGTTGCGCATTGTTACGGATGAACAAAAGGTGTTGTAGTAGATTTAGTAGTTACTACACTATTTGATTAATGGATATACAGAAGGAAACTAACGGGCCTTTTAATAATAATAGTAGCGTTCATTCATTAATACTAAGTGCCAGTAGAGGTCAATGAAATTAGGTTTGTTAAACGTAGTAGTGCTTCTCGGACCGACTAAACAAGATGAGAAACAGAAATAAAGACAAAGAAAATGTAGTAGTAAAGATGGCTACAAAATAAGCTTGTGCGGAAGGAGACTGTATTAAAATAGAAAGAAAATATGAATTAAGTCGGAAAATGGCGGAAATATGAAGCAGAAGTTCTAGGAAATGTTGGAGAATATAAAAGGGCGTCTACTGGAAGATCAAGACAGAGTAACATAAGATAGGAAAAGGAAAATGGGTGGTGATAAAGAAAAAGAAAAAGAAAAACGGATTCTATCTGAGAAGACAAACATAATAAGCACAGTGGATTAATAATAATAATAATAATAATAATAATAATAATAATAATAAGAAGAAGAAGAAGAAGAAGAAGAAGAAACAGTTGTAGAAATGATATACAAATTAGAAGTGAATGAAAATGAAAATGAAGAATTATGGAAAGAAAGGAACGATCAGGAATAATGTTCCACATGAAACGAAGACTACGTGAGGAGAAATTTCAAGACGCTTAAGGAATATGGAAAGATATATTGAAATGATTTTGCTGCTGAATTCTCTCGTGAGAAATACAAATAGAAAACATTAAAATAATAATAATAATAATAATAATAATAATAATAATAATAATAATAATAATGAGAAAAAGAACAAGTACAAGAATAACAAGAAGTAGTAGTAGAGGAGAAGAAGTAGTAGTAGTAGTAGAAGAAGAAGAAGAAGAAGAAGAAGAAGAAGAAGAAGAAGAAGAAGAAAGAGAAGAAGAAAAAAAAAAGAAGATGAAGAAAACCAGCAACAACAACAATAAAATAATAATAAGAAATCCGAAGAATATATTTTGGGAAGTGGGTGGCGTAGAAATTGATAATTATAGTAGCATCATTGGATGTTGAAACCAACGAGAGGAAAAGGATTAGGGCGATAGCAGAAGTAACAGAGATAAAGTTAATGCAAAGCATGCGTTTATACCGCGATAAAGGGGAGAAAAAGATGAAGAAGTCAGATAAAGAAGAAGAAGATTCAAAATCAAAGAAAACGTGGATACAGCTGATGAATAATTAAAAAGGAGACAACGAGAAAGGCTTATGGTAAAGGAGGGAATAGAATGGAACACATTTCCATATATTTAACGATTCTTTATCTTTATTCTACATCTACCTCATCATTGATGCACTTATTCGATTTAATCAACCTCACGGGCATAATTCATACTGACCTGATACTATTAATATGTAAAAAATTGCGAGTTATGACTAAAGGCTGTGGTACCATGTTTAGTTTAACTTCTTCAGGGTTTTCTTTTGTATCCATTACATTCGTACGCAAATGGAGAAGGAGGACATACGTCTTTATTTAGTGTTCACTATGGAATGACTTTGCCGAATTAAAAAAAGGGTTACGGTCCACTGGTCATTGATCCTATTGGTGGCCAGCGTCACCTTCTCGCGAGGGCTAGTTTTTATTGAAGGCCTCAAATTCTTTATTTTGTTAATTTATACGAAGATGTTGGTGAGAAAAAAGACAAAAAAAATGTTGAATATTTAAGGGTAGGACTGAGTAACAAAGAGAGAAGGTGAAACGAATCGCAAAAATACATAGCAAACATATAATACAAAGGATAAATTGAAAGAAATTAGAAAGATAACACACACACACACACACACACACACACACACATATATATATATATATATATATATATATATATATAGGGTGCGATCTTGTCTAAATTATGCAAATACGAAAATAACACCGACATCTCATTTTAAAATTTATATTTACGAAATTACACAAAAATATATGGAAATGCTTAAGAGTAAAATTTCTTCACTAAAATCGCCATTGGCTTCAACCACAGTATCAAGACAACTTAGGAACCTCCTGCATCTCTCCTGGTCGGTCTCTTTGTTTAAGTTGGCGACTGATGCCATAAAAGACTAAATTTCTTCAATAAAATCGCCACTGATTTCAACCACAGTATCAAGACAATCCTGAATCTCCTTGTTTAATTAGGGGAATGCTGCCATAATACTTTACTTCACCTGTAGTGTTACAAGGAGTTTTATTGGTCTCTCGCTCACCTGCGACCCACACATAATAATCAAGAGAGTTGTAGTAAGAACACCTAGGTGGCCAGATATAAGGAGTGATGTAGTCACAAAAATTATCTGACGGTCTTAACTGGGTACTCTTGCTTGTTTGAATTGTGCTATTGCCAGATAATGACTTCCAGTAGCCACACTCTTGACCCAGGTCAGTAATTCTACAAGTCACTTGATGTAGACCTCTGTGTTGTGTCTGGGGCCCTGTGAAAAGATGAACGTCGACATCACTAGTGATCACTCCAAATAACATCGTAATCGCCATTAGACTCATCCAACACTTTCCGAATCCTCTGCACTGTTTTGACAACCAAGCACTCTAAAATGTTCGTATTTGAACGGCAGGTGCGAATGCAAAGCAGGTACCACATGCAGTTTCAAATTTATGGTGGAGTGAATTGCGTTATGGTGATCTTTTTTTCAGTAACTCTGTCCAACTGACCCTACTATACGGTGCATTCGGCAAAATCAAAATCAAACAAGGTGCATGCACAAGAACAAAAATATATGGAGTCAATTTACACGACGCCATATATATATATATATATACTAAGACATTACTCTACATAATTGAAATATATGCTTAGTTCATGCCATATAAACTGAATACACTTGTAAAAATAGAATTCGTGGATTTAACACAACACAAGAAATATTTAAATAAAATTCTCACTTTAAATTTTGAAAAAATTGGCGTCGCGTTTTTGCACGTTCCGAAAATTGTTCCTAACCGTCATTAATAGCAGACATTCAAAAACATCTTTCGGTCGACAAACAAGTATTTCGTCTTCAAGATTTTGATTTTATAAGGAAAAAAAACACAAGCCTGATGATAAATAGAGGACTATTCGTAATTACTAGCATTTTAACATCAAATAAACTGAAAACTACAGACATCAATGGTTTCGACGAGGATCACTTCACTCTATGGATTAACAGTATTTTAATGCATATATTATGTCTCTAGTGACGGATGTCACCATTAATGGCATTAATATTTCTGATTGATTCTATGTGTGATTATTTCTTTGTATATATATATATATATATATATATATATATGTGTGTGTGTGTGTGTGTGTGTGTGTGTGTGTGTGAATTTTGTATATAGATAATTGTTTTCCAATATATTTTTTTGGGAAATCCTATGGAATGATAGAGGATATTCCCCCTTTAATTTTTTTCTTATTTTTTTTGTATTCATAATGTATTTTATTGTTTTAAATGTGACTAATTTCATGTTTAGATGAGGGAAAGTGAAAAGACACGCTCAAATGTGTACTTAAAAATAGCAAACTCTCTATACCTCCTTTGTTCAACCAGTTTGAGGTTGAATGCTTTGTTTTGAAATTTTGATTGAATTCAACGCTCGACTCTTCCGGTGTACCCATACCCGATTTCCCTCTTAGCTCTATTGAGTGGGTTGCACATAACCCCGTAATTGATATTGGGGATTATCTCTATTTTAGTTCCCCACATGTCTAGTGGTGGAGATGGGATATCAGCCATTGTCTTGAAGAAATGTGCGCCTGTACTGCTGCCCGCCCTCTCCAAATCATATAACTACTGCCTCAAGGAATCTTGTTTTCTAGACTGCTGAAAGTCCTCATCCATTATTCCTCTCTTTAAGAATTCTGGCGATCCCTCTGACCCTTCTAATTACCGTTCTATCAGTCTCCTACCCCTCTTTGTCAAAGTCTTCGAAACTTTATTCAACGCCGAAGTGGTTAACCACCTTACATCCAATGATTTGCTCTCAGGCAAGCAATATGGTTTCCGCTTTGTCCGATCTACAGCTGATGTGCTTACGGCCATCACTGAAATCATCTACCAAGCTCTTAAAAATAACGGAGAAGCTCGTGCCGTGGCTCTAGACATTTCCAAAGCATTTGATAGGGTTTAGCATGCTTGCCTTCTACGCAAGTTCCAGGGTTATGGAATTACAGGTCGATTGTTTGACTTTATACAATAATTCCTGTCAAAATTGGAACTGAATGTCGTTCTCAACGGATTCTCCTCCAGATCTTATCCCACAAACGCAGGTCTTCCCCAAGACTCCATCCTTGGCCCCACTCTATTCCTTATTTTCATCAATGACCTTCCTGACGCCATAGATTCCCAAGTTGACATCTACGCGGACGACACTACAATTTACTCCTGCCTCAAAAACAAATCTAGTGTCGTTGACAATACTAACCAAGCAGTTCGTCTCGAAAAGGACCTCCAATCGGTTGTGGACTGGTGCAGGAAGTGACTGGTCAACTTTAACGCCTCAAACACAAAACTGCTCTCTATTAATCACCACAGAGAATCATCCATGCCCCTATTAGAATGTCTGACGTTCAACTTCTCCAGAGCACCTCTTTGCGGCTACTCTGTTTCACATTGACTGCTGACCTGAGATGGAATAAATACGTTGAGAAAATTGCTTCGTCCACCACAAGGAATGTTGGGTCACTACCTGAGCCGCGTCAGGAAATTTTGCTCCCCGGAATCGATCCTTCAAATCTACAAATCAACCATTAGTCATTGCATGGAGTATTGCTGCCATATATGATCTGGAGCCCCTTCTATTTGCCTCGGGGTCCTTGATAAGATCCAGAGATGGATATGCAATGTAATTGGCCCTGATCTGGCATCTCCTCTGCAGTCCCACTCTCACAGGTGTGCCCTCACCTCTCTCTGTCATTTTTACAAAAACTTTCATGATTATTGCTCCGAAGAGCTGCTTTCTCTGGTTCCCAAACTCCATGAACTCAAGCGTTCAACTAGGCTGGCATCCTGCTCTCACCTTTCCACTGCTGAAACTGTTAAGTGTAGCCGTCTCTTCTACTCCAATAGCTTCATATCTCGCACCTCTCGCCTGTGAAACCCCCTTCCTTTTTCATGTTTCCCTGATTGCTATATTCTCAAACTATTGAAATGTAATGTCAATCGACATCTTCAGTTGACTTGATCTATCCACTATCATTCTCCCCATCCTTTCCTGTATCACTTCTATCTGCTCTCACTCTAACTCCCTTGCGTGCTAGTGGCTTCTTGCCCTGCTTGGAGTGAAATGCTTAATATATATATATATATATATATATATATATATATATATATATATATATATATAGAGAGAGAGAGAGAGAGAGAAAACATGGTGCCAAAGATATGCTGAAAGAAATAGTAAAAATATTATATATATATATTTTTAAGACATATAAAAGAATGTTAAACATAAAAATGCCGTAAAATAATTGTCGGACTTTGTCCATTTCATAATGTGTGACGTCAGTTGATTACATTTGATACGCCATGAGCAGATATGAATGTACCTGAGAGATTCATGGACGATTGAAGTTTAAAAGCAGTAAATTCGACCTTGCTAACCGATCGATCCTCTGTGGCGAAATCGGTAAAAGTATAGGATACAGGTTCGAATCCTGTCGGAGTGCGAATATTTTCTATGAAAATTTATCGGACATTCAGACCGGTAAATATTATTTAATACTGTTTATTATAAACAGAGTATTTGTATCTATAAAAAGAATGTTAAACATAAAAATGTCTTAAAACAATTCTAGGACATTGTCCATTTCATAATATATATATAAGTGAACATTGAAGTCAACACTCAGAGGCGATAGGCTGTTTCATGCTAGAGGCAATAATCAGGGTGCTCTGACGATTACGTCCAACATGAAACAGCCTGTCACCTTTGAGTGTTGATTTCCATGTTCAATTTTATATTTTTATTTAAATACGCTCTTTTTCTGATATTAAGCACGTTATCGCATATAGCACACCTTAAAATTATATTTCTTCATAACCCTCTCTCTCTCTCTCTCTCTCTCCCTATATATATATATATATATATATATATATATATATATATATATATATATATATATATATATATATATATGACCTTTTTTATTTTTGTATGTGAATACTTATTACAAAATAACATACTTATTGGTTTTGATAAATTTCATCATCAGAGGCTGAGACGCGTCGGATAAAATAAGATTTCTTTTTGGCTTTATTCATATTCTGCCTTTGCAGGTATATTTTTAGTTAATCTGAAATTTTTCAAACACACGCACACAAGCACAAAATACACAGACACACAGACACCGACACAGACACACAGACATATATATATGTTTCGATGTCATATTTAGACATTTCATCAGGTGGGTATGATGAAACATTACCACCGATGTTACCAACCTGAGGAGGTGTCTAAATTTTTGTCGGGCTAACTTGCAGGTTCCATTGTAACAGTTTATAATAAATAATTATATATATATATATATATATATATATATATATATATATATATATATATATATATATATATATATATATATAATAAAAAGGCTTAAACACTAATATTCCATGTTCATAATTTATTCCATTGGAATCATAAATACGATCGAATTCATCAGACGTACAAATTCAAATTTTTGAATTTGGAGGTCTGATGAATTCCATTGGAATAAATTATGACCATGGAATATTAGTGTTTAAGCCTTTTTATTATATTCTTACTCTGTCCTGGAGAGTAAGGATAAAATAAAGATCTATCATCTCAGAATTTTTTATTCAAAAAATATACATGTATGTGTATGCACCTATGTATATATATTTATATATTTTGCATATGTATATTTACCACTAATATTATCTATCTATCTATCTATCTATCTATCTATCTATCTATCTATCTATATATATATATATATATATATATATATATATAAACAGACAAAATTTCATTTTCTCCATCAATACATTCAATTCTGTAGTTTACTGCTACCAGAAAATTATTTTTCTTCTTCTGATGCCCATATTGGCCGAAACTAATCGAAGGATCTAATTGAAATAATAATAAAAACGATGGAATATTAATATACAAACCATCAAACATGGCACGTGGAACTAGAACAGTCTACCCCAGTGATCGAAATAATGAGTTCATTTCGAAATTCCAACCACCTGAAGAAGGCCGGAGCGTACAACAGCTGAGATGTTGTAATAAATATGGCGACAAAGATGAGGACAATAGTCCGAATAATGTAAATACTGTATAAAGTGAGGAATCTGTTACGTATTTGTATTATTTAGTAAAATGATTTCTTTTCGCATTGAATTCATATTGATATATTGATTTTTTAGACGCTTTCAAAATGGAACCGATGATGCTTTTGCATAAATTTGGTTTGCTGATATTATCTTTTCCTTAGCTGAAGTTTTTAAAAGTAAATCCCTAATCGACACTGAAACAAAGGCACATCTTCAGGATGGATAAAAATAATGAGTGATGTTATTGTCGGCCACGCTTATAAAATACCAGTTAGGGCCGACACATATTAATACTACACTCGCCAAAGTAATGTGTGTGTTGTAAAACTGATTGACAGCAGTGCTTTGTCACCTTCACAACATTTATTTTTCTACCTACATTTATATAGGTTACAAATTACATTAAAAAAAATCATCTTAACATGATAGCTCTAAAGAAAAGAACTGGAATCTCCCACATTCCAATATAAATAACCTGCAAAAGGAGAAGCAACTGAAAATCGCTCAGGGCGTGAAAATAACAGTGCTCTGTTGGTTGCTACTTCTCCGAAAATATTAGGTTGGTGCAAAAATAATCACGTAATAATGTCGTTTTTTGACGTTAAAAATACGTCAAAAACCGACATTATTACGTCATTATTTTTGCACCAACCTAATAAATACTCATTTCCACAAAACAAGACACTAAAGCCACTAAGACCCAAGTGAGTTACTGAACATGAAAAATATTATTAAATATCATCATTATTCGATCATCGAGCCAATGTGAACGAGCTTTTCATTAGCTCTATAATATATATATATATATATATATATATATATATGTATATATATATATATATATATATATATATATATAGATATAGATATAGATATAGATATAGATAGATAGACAGACATATTAAGAGAACTGATTGGGCCACAGAGGCCCATTCAGTTAGCAATGTCGATTTTACTGTTTTTAGCACAATTCTCCATAATTTTCTCTCATACATTAATTTCTGCCCAATGCGTATCTAAATGTAAACAAATGACGTCACACATTATGAACTGGACCATTCGATTAAGGCACGTCAGTCTATATGCCGGTTCCGTATAGGATACAGGTTCGATTCCTGACGCAGGATGCATATTTTCTATGAAAATTTCTCGGACATCCGGACCGATAAATGTTATTATAAACAGAGTATTTACTTAAATACTTTTATCTATAAAAAGAACGTATATACACAAAAAAAAAACATGTCTTTAAAATCATTGTCCGACTTTGTCTATTTCAAAATATATATATATATATATATATATATATATATATATATATATATATATATATATATATATATATATATATATATATATATATATATATATATATATATATATATATATATATATATATATATATATATAAAGAACAGTAATATATATAATCCGGTGTTCATATGGATATTTTTTTATTTATATTTTTACAAAACAGTGCTTAATGTAAATTTACAGAGCATAATATAATTGATACAAAAATAATTAATAAAATTGTGAATTTACAGAGCATACTATAATTAATACAACAATAGTTAATAAAAGTGAACACGCTACCGCCCCTGTCTGAATGATTGGGTTTATCTGTAGCCTGGGAAACAATAATGAAATGTAAATTAGTTAATAAAATGTAAAATAATTAACTTAATAAAATGCAAATTAGTTAATAAAATATAAACTTACGGAGCATAATATAATTGATACAACAATAGTTAATAAAAATGAACAGCCCCTGTCTGAATGATTGAATTTCTCTGTATCCTTGGAAAGAGTAAATTATGAATCTATATGTGGGTTTCAAACTCGGTAAATTTAAAAAAATAAGTTATTACAATATTCGCTTGAAGAAGCATCGAAAGTAATGCTTTTAATTTAATTATATAATTAAATTTAAAGATTTTAGCTTCCATTTTTGAAACATGGTTATTAATGTGTAGCGAAAAACATATTTTAAATCATTTAATTTATAATATATATATATATATATATATATATATATATATATATATATATATATATCGGGGTGTACTTGCACGTGTTTGTGTACGAAGAGTATAGTAAAATTCTTGTCCCTGCTGAAAAGTCGTCCCCATAATTCAAATGTCCGGTCAGGTTATAGGATAGGATAACGTCTTGTAGGAATACTTTTCAGCAGCCACTTACGTCTATCTAGCGATCTCTCTAGCGAGATCATTGACTCGTGTCAGTGTCTGAGTGTTTGCTAGGAAATTATGCAAAATATATATAAAGAATATCTTATTGGCGTGACAAACAGAATTATTTTTTGGTAAATACTTAAGAAGTGAATAGATTTTCTGTTTTTCAGGAAAATTCCTCATTTCAGTTTTGTCACGGCGAAGGGAAATTTCTTTCGTGACCAATCCTGACATATGTTTATTTTTTTCCAATATATCATGTTTATATATTTACATATTATGACACACACACACACATAAATATTTCCTAAGTGATTCCCACTTTTAAAAACCAGTGGGAATACAAATATTTTAGTGATGCATATATACATAAACATTATATAGTGAAATTCTCAAAGATAATACGAAGTAAATTATGAACATGGAAATGTAATCCCGGGTGTGGTTGTTTGAACCAGCTACAAAGTCTAAATAAAATACATAAAAGTAGAATTAAGCTGACCAAAAACCATATTTTTTACTAATGTTCACCTTATATAGTGCCTGAGAGTCACTCAAAGTAGATGGATATTAAAGCAGATTATTAAGTGAGCGGTAAGAGTAAGAAGAATTGGAATTGCTGCTTTCCTCTAACCACCTGAATTCAATATTTCAGTGTGTACTGTGAGTGTCACATCTGCCAAGCCCTCTTTCCCCATTATATATTCTACAAACATCAAATGTCTCTTTCTGATTATATGTATATGATTTTGTTTTCATTTTCCTTAAAACTTATTCGTTAATCACATATTCAGTCCATGGCATCCGCAATATCCTTCTGTAGAACAGTATTCCTTTTTACTTCGAGTCACTCCAATATCTTTCAATATTATTTTGATTTTGCATTTTATTTCATTTTTCTCTAAATTTTATTATCGATATTTTTCTCTGTCTGAGAGATTAGTGTAATCGAGTTCTCAGTCGTTCACTATTTATCTGTGTTTGGATTTTGTTGTCAGACACGTTACGTGTTTGAGCGCATATAAACGATGTAGACATGATATTGAACTGCTGATCTTAACTAATCAAGTCAGTTTCATTCCTGACAATGCATGGGAATTGATTAGGTATATCACAACTGCATATGAAAGGCGTCACGTAACTAGTTTTAAAATATCTTGATACGAAAAAAAAAGTTTATTTAATATTTAGATTTATTATTAAGTAATATATTATATTAGGAACCTACCTATCAAGAAATGTTTTCACAATAATATTACAATGTGGAAATATCCCAGAAAATATGAAAAATCTTTTTTGCTAAACCGATTTTTTTTTCTAGAGGAAGAAATGAACAATAACAAAGGTGAAATCAGACGAGTATTTTTTCTAAAAAGTTTAAAAATATATGTCCATTTAATTTTTACAAAATTGTATAAATCTCTTAGAAATAATCTGTCAAGGATACGAACATCAGACAATCCTCGATTGAGAGTGAAAGGTTCTTGCTGCAGTTGTCGTTTCTTTTTTGAGTTATAGCCTTTGGCATATTCTTTCTGTAACGCCCTGTATAACCAGTTAAATTTTGTAAGAAAAATCTTCATTTAATAGTGAGAGTATGTAAAGTCATTTTTCTGCGGATTTATGAAAAGATTATGATTAGCCAATCTTTTGAAGTCAAATATTTCAAGCGTACAGAAAGTGCAAACGGAAGCTTTCTTTATGTCAGCTGACCAGTGGCGCAATCTCTATGCAATGTATTCTATGTTCATCTTATTTTTGCACAGAAATCTTCATTTAATCCCGAAATTATATAAACACAATTTTCTCTCAATTTACGAAAGGTGTATGTTTAGCCAATTGTTTGATATTAATTATCTCAAAACTAAAAAAAGTTCTTTTTAATTTTAATCTTTTAAATTTAATTTTTTATTTCGGGTTAGGAAATAGATTATTTCAGGTAATGTTTAAAATATTTGGTCAAAGGCTCCTTTTTAAAAATAAATATAAAATTAATAACGCTTTTATCTGGTAACAAAATCCACTAATCCATAATAATAATAATTGTCATATATGGTTATGATCCATTTACTCAGATGTCCTTTAGTAAAAGCAAGCAATCTCAACATTGAACGAATAAATAGATTTAATTATCTCCCCAGGCCAAAACAAACTATTAAATAAGCGACCTAAGCAAATCAACCCCCCAAAAAAAAATATTTTTACTACGTTAATAAAACATCAAAAAACGAAAAGAATGAATAATACAAAATGAAAATGTAAAACAAGTAAAATAAATTAACACAAATAAATACATAAAGAAACAAACCCCTCCCGCATAATAACCGCCAAAATAGATTACCCACAATGCACCACTGACCCATACATGATAAAAGCCAAGGAAAAATCGTGCACCCGCGGCCTTAGGATTGCATCCAGCATGAAACCGCCTGTCATCTCTGTGTGCTGACTTCAATGTTCACTTATATATATATATATATATATATATATATATATATATATATATATATATATATATATATATTGAACAATAAAAAAAATTAAAATCTTCAGACACACTGTGTTGTAGATTAATATTCTTTCGTTTTTTTATTATTATTCCATTTAGATTCCTCGACTAGTTTCGGCCGAAATGGCTATCATCGGGAGGAGAAATATTTCTGCTTGCTGCTAGCACTAAACTACAGAAATGAATGTCTTGATGGAGAAAATGAACTTTCGGCTATATATATATATATATATATATATATATATATATATATATATATATATATATATATATATATGTATAACCGTCATCACACCATTTAAAAAAATAGCCATACATTGACCGATCGAAATCATTTTGGGGCGGGAGGGAATTGCAAACATGTAAGTGACACGAAGTACATTTGCTTTTACTAAGGCGCGCAACTTAGTACAATAAATTTTCATTTATTTTTTTTGAAAAATTAAGAGTTTTATTATTTAACTTAAAAATATACTCTTACTAGTTAATAACTTATTTAATATCTTATTTAATATACATGCAATGTTGTTTTTACATGTTTTCCTTTAAGTCTTTATATATACACGAATGCAGTTTCTTGTTCGAACAGTTCAAAAATCTCGAAATTGGCTCCAGAAACAAATATTTACGCATGACTAGTTGTATGTTGCATGCTCAAAAGTAAGAAATTCTAAGAATTTATTTTTCGCTGTTAAAAAGGAAGAAAAAAAATCTTAAAAAATATTGTTTGCTATAAAGTCCTATTAAATTAATTTAAATAAATTATTAATTTTGTTTTTCCAAGCAAATCAACTACTTCAAACTTCATCGATTATTTTGTGAAATTGATCAAACAGTAGGATTTGTAAAATTCGACCAAAATTTTAGCGATAACTTCAGCAATATTAAATATTATGAGGCTTTCAACACTTAGCGTTTTGCATTTAATTCTAGTATGAAATAACAAAAAAGAATTTCTTTCCAGTCTTCAAATACGACATGAATTTCTTTCCAACCTAATACGAAAAATACACATCTATTCAATGATCAGTAATGTTGTAAGAATAATCAGAGAATGGATTTCATATTCTGATTGTAAATACTCACCCTTTCGTTCCAAAGCCAAATCAGGATTTACTCCCCGTCCAATAACCAGTTATTTTACAATAGTATCGTTAATCCAGGACTTCGACTAGGAGTAAATTGTATACATATGGATAGAAAAGGAATTGTGCAAGGTCACAAACACAGAAATGGTCATAAGACAAGGATGTGTCTTCTGCTTAATTTATTAAAACTTGACAGTGTGACAATCTTATGAGAACTAGGTTTTCTATATCGGAAGGCATAAACTTAACGTAATAGAGGATCTTAATGTCATGGAAAGAAAGGAAACTTAGATTTCCCAGAAAATGCAGTAAATGCAGTATTAATATTCAATAATTAACAGGCAGAATCAATGTTCGTTAACAAGAGAAACAGACCAAGATGCAACCTACGAATATGAAACAAGTGGAAAAGTTTAAATATTTAGGATTTAAAAAAAATAAAGGCTGGTAAATCTGACATCGAAATCTGAATGCGCATTGTAATAGCAAAAGAGATTTTAAAGAAAACAATTACGTATTAACAAACACGAAAATATCTTCTGAAACAAAGAAAAGTATGTTGAACTACTATATAATATCATTCCACCTATATAGCAGTGAAAGTCGGACGATTTCCTCACAGATATAGAGGAGACTTGAGGCATCATAAATGTGGGTCTACAGGAGGATGTTGAGAATATGCTGGACAGAGCCTGTTATAAACTACGAGGCCGTTTTAAATGGAATGAAGAAGGAAACAGGTTTAAAGTCACAAAGTGGCTGATGGATGTTCTATGACTCATAATGAGGTAAGAATGTTTAGAAAATTTGATACACACAGGAGATATTGATGAGACGGAGCGAAACAACTGGTAACCGAATAAACTTGCACAAATGGATGACTGAGCAGGGAATGTGTGTACTAGTAAAAGGATTGAGTTACGAAGTACTTGAAGTTGTGGAGAGCCATTATCAGGAACGTCCTGTAATAACAGCACAACAGATAAAGAATAAGGAACATTTTTTTTTAAAACGATGAGCAAAATAAACAAAAAAAAAATAGTATGTAGTTTGGTAGCTTTGACTGTCATATCTACAATAGATAAACTTTAGTGGAAAGTAATGTAACTGATTTCTTTTGTGATTGGCAACTTCAGTTTTGAAGTTAAATGTAAAAAGATTTAATCTTTGGTAGATTGCTTTGGTGACTCTTGCATGCATTGGCAATGATTTAAAATTGCATAACTAAACAGGAAAACCACGTCACCGTATCGATATCTGCATTTAATCAACATTCATAATAACGAGATCGATTTCAAAACGAAATATTCATTGCTGTTATCTATGAAATCTTATATAGACAAACTATTATATTTCGGGTTCAGTCAGAAGATAAAGAAATATAAATGCGACTGTAAAGAAAAAATTAAAAATCGACAAATATTAACGGAAGTAAAAATTAAAAAAATGAATTGAAAAAAGTGCTTCTGGGAAAGTGAGAATAAAAGGTCGGTAGAATAAAGGAAGGAATTTGGAATTCCTAATTGAAGAAAAGTAGACGCAATTTACAGAAAAGATTTAAAAGACAATATTGATAGAATAAAGAAAATACAAGATAGATCGAATAAAAGAAAACACAAAATCTATAGGAAAATAAAAATAAAATATGAATATAAAAGACAAAGTTGATAAAATAGATTAAAAATCCACGACTCATACAAGTCCGAGAGTATAAAATGAAAAAAAAAATTTTTTTTCAAAATAAGTGAAGAAGACAGAATTGATGGAATAAAGTCAAAATAATAATGAGAGTTTGAATAAGAAAACAAAAGTGTATGAATAAATGAAAATACATAAATGAGAAAAAGGCTTGTCAATTTTATCGTTTCGAAAACGAAACTCTATCCTTTAATCAACAGAGAAAATCATTTTTGGCCTCCATTCGCTCGGCTCATGCTAGCCTTCAGGAGAGCAATTCATTGCGTCTTATCAATACGCATTAATAAAACGTGTATCGTAATAAAATATCTTTATTATTATTATTATAATTTGTGTATGTTATGTTTCTTGCTTTGTATCCTGTAGAGCCGTGTCCAAACTATTGTCCTTAGGCCTTATAGGAGAATTGTCATCTAATTGATAGCACTTTCCTTAGTATATGGGATGTTCTTAGTAGGGCGATCTTCTGGGCAGCCTGTATGTTGATGTTACTGGGAGACTCTTAATAAAATTGGCCATTCCTTTTCTCACGCGACCCAGAACTCCGATTATTATCGGCACAATATCAGTCTTCAATCCTCACAACTAGTTAATCTCGATCTCCAGGTCTTTGCATTTGGACAATTTTTCGACAAATTTTATGGAGGTATATTTCTCAGATGGTTGTGCTATGTCAATGAGCATACACTTCCTGAATTCTTTGTCTTTTATGATAATATCTGGTCTGTTGGCTTTTATTTCCCTGTCAGTTTGAATTGGCATATCCCAGAGGATAGTTACATCGTTATATTGGGTAACTATGACTGGTTTGGTACTCATGCCATCTCTCAGTGATTTCGATTGTGTGCTTCTTAAACATCTTTTAGTGCACATATGTCGCTACCTTGTTTAAGTATCTGGGTATGTTCATTTTTTGCTTGTTCCGCACATCCAGAGATTATACGATCGACAGTTTCATCATATTTTCCGTAGATCCTGCATTTCTGGTTAGTTCTATTTTTGATTATGTGATTGAGAGAATCAGGTTGCGAGGATTTCGTCCGGAGCTGCAATAATTAGGCGTTCTGTCACAGCTTTCAAACTGGTGCTCCTCAGCCATTGATGTATTATCTGTTGGTCCACATCTGTTTCGTTCGTTCTGTTTATGTACTTGCATATAACGCCTTGTTCTTCCAGTTTTTGTTTTTTGTAATTTCATTTGGCTAAATTGTTTTGCATTCCGTTTTACTCCTTTGGCGTAGATGGCATTTACTATGTTCTTTTGTTGGGAGGATTTCAGGCAAATTAAGCTCTCTCTTGAAGTGTGTTTTTTTTTTTTTTTTTTTTGTTGACGGAGTGGATTTGGTGTTTTACTGTTTGTAGGAGCGGATAATTAGTTTTTGTGTGGTATGATTCTAATCCAGTTGTTGTTTTTAGCGTTAGGTCCAATTATCGAGGCTCTCATCACCATTGCGAAATTTCTTGAACCACCGTTGTGCCACACGTTCGTTAGTGGTTCCTGGGCCAAACGCATCATTGATATCACGAGCTGTCTCGGCAGCTTTTTGGCCTAGTTTGAACTGGAACAAGAAAATCGTGCGGATTTGAATTTTGTTCATGCTGTCGAAAAGCCTGCAAAAGATGAATGAAGAGATTGAGAACGGTAACGAATAACACGATTCGATATAGCGAAAAACGCGCTTCAAAATGATATATAACATGGCTATATATATCAATGAATTAATTCAGAAATCATATATAAAAGTAACATATGTGAAAAAAACGACATTATTTTTGCACCAACCTAATAGATTAGACCTCGGCTTCCTAAAGCTCTTGGCACGTACAGCCGATCGACATCTGATTTCGGTTGGTGCATTTCTTATTTGGGTAAGCATTTTTCTAGTCCTTTTGTTCAATATTTTAATGTCATTTAACATCCATTTAATAATGTTGGGGCTTTATGTTACTACGGATATAGCTACGGTGGTGATAGCCCTATTGGCTCTATTAAATTCGTGTTCTAGTATCAAAATCACTATCCAATAATATTCTTTTCGGATCTTTTTTTTCCTAATTGAATGTTGTATTCAGTCTACTTTATTAATTCCTAAACATTTATATGTTTTATATTAGTTTAGTTCCTTAATCATGTTGTTGATATCAAAGTCGGAATCTGTAGTTTTCATAAGTTTGGCACCTTTGGACGTGTCTTTGTCACATTTGTCAATACAGAACTCCATCCTAATGTCTTCGATAATGTTTTTGACAATGATGTGTAGGTGTTTCTTTTGTCATTGCCAAACTATTTATGATCATCAATATAGAACAGATGATTCAGTTTGCTATCCATTGACTTCATTGTTATTATTATTATTATTATTATTATTATTATTATTATTATTATTATTATTATTTTCTTTGATTTCTGGTGTTTACACATTTCTTTCCGGGTCCTGCCCAGGAACCTAAGCTCAGAAATGGCAGCATGACACTTTCCACTGACAAAAAAAAAAAAAAAAAAAATAGATAGATAAAGCGCTTCATAAAGTGTGGGCTGTACTTGTCAGAACAATTTTTTGTATCTCCTTGAGTCATGGACTTCCAGGAATCCCTTCAATTAGTCTATTGCAATCTTTTCCAACCAGTCCTAGGGTTCCAACTACAACAGGAATTGTTGATGTTTCCTTATGCCACATTTTCGAAATATCTATTTCAAGGTCCTTTTATTTTGACAGCTTTTTGAATATCTTCAAAGATACATTGCAGTCAGCAGGGACTGCCATATCAATAAGGAGGCACCGTTTTTGTTTGTGGTCTTTAATAACAATATCTGGGCGGTTGGCTTTGATTGTTCTGTCAGTGTGTATTGTGTAGTCCCATAGAATTGTAACAGGCCCTATCTCCGTAACCCGGTCTGGGTGGTGTTCATACCAGTTTCTTTCAATTTCCTTCCCGTAGAAGTTGCAGATTTTCCAGTGCAGATATTGGCCCACTCTGTCATGTCGGGTTTTATATTCAGTGAAACCGGATACAAGATGATCAATCGTTTCTGGATATTTATCACAGAATCTGCATTTTGGTCTGACACAATATTTTAGTATATGTGCGTGATAATTCCTAGTTACCAAGCATTGGTCCTGCGCAGCAAGGATAAAACATTCAGCTTCTGATTTCAACCCTGCATTACATAGCCACTGATGGGTAGGGTCTTGTCTCCGTCAGCTTGTTTGGTACGGGCAGAGTATTGAAGCAGTTTATCTTGCCATCGCTTCTGTATCTGGTCGGTTGCATTCGTCTTTGCTGTCTTTTTTAAGTATTTTGCAGTTTCAGCCGGTGTATTGTGCTGTAGTTATTATTATTATTATTATTATTATTATTATTATTATTATTATTATTATTATTATTATTATTATTATTTCGATTTCTGCTATAGTCACACTATCTAACTGTCTTAAGGCAGGTAGAAGTGTGCTGTTATAGCCATATGTCATGATTTGCTTTTCTAACTCCCATAACATCACTAACATTACATAGACAAAGTACATCTTAGTGTGTGGGCTCTACTTATCAATACATTTTTTGTATTTCTTTTAAACTGGGATTTGCAGGCATGTTTTCAATGAGTTCTTATGTTCCTTTTTTCTCATTGCAAGCACTCCTACTATGAATGGTACTATTCTTGTTTTCAATTTCCACATTATTTTCGATTTCGATTTCCAGGTCTTTATATTTGGATAGTTTGTCAGATTAGTTGGTTGCTATGTTTCAGTCTGCTTGGTAAGCCATATCAATTAGTAGGCAAGTTTTGTCTTTTCGTTTTTTGTTTCTTTTTAAATTTTTTTTTTGACAGTTATGTCCGGCCTATTTGCTTCAATCTTCCTGTCTGTAAAAATGCTGTAACCCCATAGCATTGTGATGTCTTCTTCTCCTGTAACTGTTAGTGGGTGATGCTTGTACCAGTGTTTATTAACATCTTTTCAAAGTGTTTGCACATTGTCCAGTGTAAATATTGTCCCCCTCTATCGTGAAGATTTTTATATTCATTTGGCGCAAGTATAGAACATACTGAGATTATATAGTCTATAATTTCCTGATATTTGTCACACAATATCTGAACTTTGAATCTACACTATTATCTATGATATTTGCCTGAAAGTTTCAAGTGAAAAGACTCTTGACTTGTGCTGCAAGAAAAAAGCATTTCGTTTCAGCTTTTAATCAAGATGCTCGTTACTATCGATGAACATTATTATTATTATTATTATTATTAATAATAATAATAATAATAATAATAATAATAATAATAATAATATTTCATTGGTTTTTATTGTATACACGTTTCCTTCCGAGTTCCAACCAGCGAATTAAGGTCAGTAATGTGCCCATGGCATTTTCTACTGATCAACAAAGGAAATCTAAGATCACACACCTTTTAATGCACTTCGTATTATGTGAGATGTATTTTTGGATAAAACTTTTATATTCCTATACGACATTTTTACCATTATTATTATTATTAAAATGCTATTGTTGATATTATTATTATTATTATTATGTTGGCGCAAAAATAATGTCGTTTTTTGACGTTCAACTATGTGAGAAAACGACATTATTTTTGCACCAACTTATTATTATTATTATTATTATTATTATTATTATTATTATTATTATTAACAACTGCATATACTGTCAGTCATTCAATCCCATGTCGTGATTTAACATGGACCTAGTTACAACTCTCTGTAGATACTATTTCTCGGTTTAACTCTCTGCTGTTGGAAGCTAGGAAAACTCGGAACCGCTACACATAGAGTTATCCACCTCCATTTTTGTCGGAGGCGCACAACTAAACTGGACACCGGAGTAAATATATCATCATCGAATGTAGCAAATATTATTATTATTTAATGGTTAAAAGAAAGATAAATAATATCACCTACTGTTGCCTACTAGAAGATAAAAACTTGTTATTAATTACATATTTATTTTCAAAAGAAACCGGTTAGCAAATGTTTTTTAAACATTACCTGAAAACCCTTTATTGTCTCGCCCAAAATTAAAACAGTTCTATCTGTACTATTTCATTTTGTCTACTAATAATGAAATGCAGTGATTATATTAAATGCTAATATGTTAAGATGGTTGCTTCACTGTGTCGTGTCAGACAATTTTACTCGTCAGGATCCATCTTGTACATTTATAAATCTATCACTTGTTCGGACGTTAAATTTTGCTAATATATTTCGCCTGATACTCCAGTTATATACCTCGAGATTCTCGACCCATAAATGTCGATCTGTCCTGACCTGGCAGGTCGGGTTCAGTCACTATCACACTGATATAGTTTTTCTGTAAGTATTTTCATGGCAGTTATTCTAAAGAGCTTTCTTCTTTGACAACTCGACTCTATGTAGTTAACAATACTACTAGATTGGCTACTAGGTTTAACTTTTTTTTTATTTTTGAAATAGCTAGATGTCACCGTGAGTTCTATTCTATAGTTTATTTTCTCGCCTGTTATAATATTCAAAAAAATAAATGCAACGTCAGTCACCATCTGTGTTCTTGAACTCTGTTCTTTTAATATCCTTTCTCCTCATTAAAGTTTTCTCATTTTCTTCCACTGCCAGGACCCCCTCGCATCTTAGTAGCATTATCACTTTTCTTTGGGTAAAATGATGAAAAAAAAAAAAAATAAATAAAAAAAAATTGTAGTGTCATGTAAAAGACAGTATTGATAGAATAAACGATAATGTCTATATTTTTAATGAAGGCGAAAAGATTCGCTTCATGGTATAAATGAAAAAAAACAAAAAAAGACAAAAAAAAAAACACTGGAAGAAATGAAAAGAACAAGAACAATAGGACAATGAAAAAGTTATGTTTGACAGAGTTAAAGAATAATGGAATGCAAACTTCTCCTAATTAAAGAACGTCAATTCACTGCACATCAATAATAATCGCGTCAAGTTCATCACCCAGAATGATACCACGTTGTAGGCGGATCAAAGCATGATGCGGTTTCAAATATGTCGAACGTAGTAGAACAGAATTGTAGATATATAGTTGAATAAATGTATGTCAAAATCCTAAATATAGATAATGTTGTAAAATTAAAACAATTCACTTAAAAACGCTAGGTACTTTTAATTCAACCTAATGAATCCATCAAAATCTAGATTAATACATTAACCTGGAATCCATTTTGTTTTGGGGAAAGTTACATTTTCTTCTCGAGTACTTTTTTACCAAATGACAACAGACGTAGAATAAATAAAACTAAAAAAAAAAAACATATAATAGAAGAAAGGAAACAAAAAACAAAAAAACAAAAAATCTGAAGGAATAAATAATAAAAAAAGTTGATAGAATAAAGGAAATATACAAGACCTGTAAGAGTAAAAAAAAAAAAAAGGAAAAGAAAACCTGACTGCTAGAATAAACGAAAAAAGACAATATTGATATCATCATGGCTTCGCAAAAGAGGAGATCACGAGGGAGTCTGTACATGTCGTTTGCAGGCACATTTGTGACTGATAACACCGAATCCAGGACAAGCTTAATCGGTCGCAGTAGCCTAGGCTCGATGGCGCAGACTTGCAGTCCTTCCTCCTCTACTTCTTGTCTCTGAGGGCAATATTGATATAATACCTAAAAAAGGAAGTAGACAAAAGTGAAATAAGAAGGAACATTAAGAATTGTATTGTTTTATTTTTTTTATAGAAAAAAATAATTATAAAATTTATGATTAATTACATAGAAGTAGACATCTGCAAAAATAAATGAATGGGGAACAGGACGAAATCAAATTTAACAACAACAGCAACAAAAAGAATTGAAAAGAAGAGAAGGAAGGAAAGAGAGAATTAAATACAGACATAAGTAATTTCCTTCTATATGCCGTAACATTCATGACATTAGACTCTCTACAATTATCTATCCTTTAATAGCCTTTGTCGTTTTTCCATCTCTCTCAAACCCTACTCTGCCATCAATATACTCAAGCCCATCACATAGGTTATACAATGTTTTTTTTTTCTTTATTGCTCTTACTTTCAAACGTTTATGTGAGTATCAAATTCTCCAAACCGTCTTTTCTCATTATGTGCGAAAATTTCGACTGTTTCTTACTGATGTTAAGTATAAATGTCTTTTTTCTTTTCATTGTCTCAAAAACTTCGTTGTATCTGGTCCATGGTATTCTTAGCATCCTTCTGTAGAACAACATTTATGTTGGATCGTCAACTATGCGAAGATTTTCCAGCTTTTACTACTTCATAGGAAAACTGGTATTACATAATTTAATAAAAATTTATTTGTTTCTAACGATAGTTTTCTGATTCCTAATACTTTACTTGGCTTTTGGAAGGGATCTTTCGCTATTTCCCTGTCGCCCCTATCAGTCCTCATTTAATAATTCGGTTCTTATATATTTAAATTGTTGCGCCTATTTGAATTTGGTATCTTCATTTTGTAATTTGAATGTTTTTTTTTTGCTAACAGTCACGCATTCAGTCTTCATGCAATTGATGTTTAGTACTTTCTTTGGTCGTTGGTATGACAATAAACAACATCCGACAGCATGACCTCTGACCCGGACGTTCTGAAGAGCGTGAAACAACTTCATAATTGCTATTGTTCCCAGGTCCACCCCGACCTGGGATGGTAGCACCTGTTGGGATCTCAGCTAACGGCTAATAGTAAACCCCGAAAATGGGCCCCAGAACTGTATGGAAGTACAGAAATTCAATTTTTATAGTGAAAGTGCCAGTAATACATTTTTGTAAGGAAAAGAAAAACATATTACAAGTTATATATTCTTGCAAGAAAAATTACTAATAGAAAGAATCTGTCTATATTTCTGAGATGAGGTATTATGTACATTATTTGCATTATTTGAACTCATATTTGTCGCCATATTATTACAACGTTTCGGCCGTTGTACGCTCCGGCCTTCTTCAGGTGGTTGTAATGTCGAACTTAAGAGATTAGGTTTATAATACCCAGAAATTCATACACAGATGTCCTCAAGGAAAGTGGATAAAGGCGTTGATTAGATCTAGTGACAGGACCCAATGAGTGTGAGTTCAAAACCCGGATAAGGCAGTGGGAAATTAACAGGAGATAACTGATAACTGACATCCATTAAAAATGCACGTTGAACTAGAACAGTCTACCCCAGTGAGCGAAATAAAGGGCTCAGTTCGACATTCCAACGAAGAAGCGTACAACGTTGTAATAAATATGGCGACAAAGAAGAGGACACTAGTTGGAATAATGTAAATAATGATCTCAAGAAAATTAAATTTCGGTATGAAATGACTCATAAACAAATAAAACAAACGAACATATTTATCTTCTGTAAATATTGTAGTTTCCTTTCTTCTATCAACACTAAGTCAACGGCACTGTTGTTACGATTGTGGTCGCCAAGAAAGAGTAATAGAAAACGACTAACAGAATAAAGAAAATTAAAAAAACGGAAGTAATATTTAAACGGGAATTATTTTAAAAAAATATTTGTAAGGAAAAGTAAAAACTGAACGAAATGAAAATGTAAAAAGACTGACAATAATTTAATGGGTAGACCAAAAATAAGAAATGGGCTGGTGCAAGGAGAAACTAACCGAAAAGAAAGAAAGAAAAAAAAAGAAAGAAAGAATAGACCAAACAAACAAACGAGAAGTATAAACGAAGAAAGTAAGAGAAAAGAAACGATCAATGCCATTATGTAAAGAAATAAGGGGTAATATAAATCTTTGGAAAATGTTACAAAAGAAGACTAAATCATTCTTTCATTTATCAAATTCAAAATGGCAGCTTGAGTAATTGATTGATATTATCTTTCCGGTGCCTAACACGCATGTGCGGACTCGTGTAATTGCAAGTTGCAACGTTCAACTTGAAGACGTTCTCATCCTAACACAGTAAAAAGAATAAAATAAAATTCATAATACGGTAACAATTTCTTCGGAAACTGACAAAAAACATACATGCTGACCATCACTCAAAAAGTATTGGTAAGCCAACACAATACACGAAATAATAACAGATACATAAATAAACAACAACTTCAACAGATACGCGTGATTATATACATTTTTTAATAAGTATATCACCCCAAGCAAGGCAGAAGTGCCACTATCACCCAAAGGGTTACATAGCAAGAGTAGAGAGGCATCTTTGAGGAAAAGATAAAGAGAAGGACGACGATCAAGATCAAGGCATCAGAAAATGTCGATTGACATTACCTTTACATATTTGAAGATACTACCAATCAATAAAAGGAAGGGAGTTCCACTGATGGGATGTGCGAGATATGAAGCTGTTAGAGTAGAAGATGCAAGTAAATTTAACCGTTTCGACGATGAAAGGGTGGGACCGAGATGCCAACCTTGTAGCGCGCTTAAATTCATGCAGTTTGGAAACCAGTGATCGTAGCTCGTAAGAGCAGTTGTCATGAAAATACTTGTAGAAAACACAAATGGAAACCACAGCACGTCTGTGAGAAGGTGACTGTAGTCGAGATGACAGATCAGGACCTATCACATTGCATACACGCCTCTTGATTTTGTCGAAGACCTCGAGATGATCAAGCATGGGTATCAGACCATATATGGGAGCAGTATTCAATGCAATGACGAATGGTTGATTTGTAGATTTGAAGGATGGACTGAAGCGAGAAAAACCTTCTTGCGCGACACAGAGAACCAGCTTTAATTGCGGTGGATGAAGCTATTGATTCAATGAAGTTGTTCCACATCAGATCAGTGGAAAGCCCGAGACCAACCAGATGCAAAGAGGAACTTTTGTGGAGTTGGGTATCAGCTATTCTGATGGGAGGTTTGGAGGGTTCACTATGGTGGATAAATGAGAACAGTTTCGTTTTGGAGGCACTGAAAATTACAAGCCATTTCTTGCCCAAGTAAACAACAGATTGGAGGTCCTTTTCGAGACCAATGGCAAGGTTAGTTTTGACAGCGACACCAGATTTACTATTGAGGCAGGAGTAAATAGTAGCGTCATCTGCGTAGATGCCTACTTTGGAACTGATGACACCAGGAAGATCGTTAATGAAGATCAGAAACAGTGTAGGACCCAGGATAGAGCCTTGGGGAACACCAGCGTTCGTATGTGTTGTGGATTCCGCGTGAGAATTCGGTTTCCAATAAATGACAAACGCAAGTATTTAAGCTAAGAAATTAAATGTATTTACAAAAAATACAAAAAGTAATGCTGTTAGTAAAATCCAGGAACGCCGGTTAGTATAAATCAAAGATCGCTATATACAGTCTCGAAGTAAACTTCCTTAGAGTCGGGCGTCCTTGTTACTGACTTCTAACGTCAACTCAATCACAGTGTCTATGTACTTTCCACTCTGTTCCTCCACCCTGTTCCTCTACTCTGATCTCTGACTGACTGTGGCTATTTTATGGCAGCAGGACGAGTCCATTTATATCAGAAAAGGGTGGACCCCTAACACACCACTCCTTAGATCCTTTTTTGGGGGGAGTTAATATTTTTGTCTCTTGTGGTTGATGATTAGTGGTTCGACGAATTTTCCTTTCCTGTCGACCTTCTCATTACATTATTTTCCTGCGGTCTTTGTATCTCAAACGCTTCAAAGATTGTATCCATAGCATCGTCATCTTCTGCGGTTGACGAGCTTGGCTCTTCAATTCGTCTTTTCTGTAGCTGTTCGATATGTCTTCTGTGTGAAAACTTTTCGCCTTTTATGATGTACATTAGATTCCCGATTCTATTGATTACTATGCCAAGCTCCCAGTAAGCCATATTGTTTCTCAATCTTTTGAAATAAACCCGTTCTCCAGGTTTGAATAATCTCTTTGGAACCATCGGTGTATATTTATTTTTGCTCTTGCTTGGCAATAATTTGTCAAACACGGAAATTATTTTCCGCGCAAACATCAACTCTGCTGGAGAAAGACCCGATGGCGTGTTTGCGTTGGGCGTTATCCTATATACTTGTAGAAATTGCTGTATAGCTTTTGTCGTCGGTACGTCCTCAGCTTTTTTAGTGCTCTTTTCAATGTGTCGACAAATCTCTCGGCTTGTCCGTTAGACCTCGGATGGTATGGCGCTATCTTAATATGTTTTACTTGGTACGTGTCGCAAAATTTTTTTAAATTGTTGGAGGTAAACTGTGTGTCGTTATCGCTTACCACGCAATCCACGACACCAAATCTAGCAAATAGTTCGATTAAACAATTTATGGTGTTTTCTGTTGTTGGGTGTTTGAATCTGGCAACCTCTGGCCATTTAGTAAAACTATCTATAGTTATTAGATAATAGTAACCTTCAATGGGTCCTGCGTAATCCACGTGTATTCTGGACCATCGTCTGTCTACTTTAGGCCATGGCCTTTGTATAGCGTGTGGTGCCTTCGCCGCAGCAGCACAGCCTTTGCAACTTTCCACCATTTGAGTGATATCATGGTCCATGTTCGGCCAGTATACAAAACTTCTCATGAGTGATTTCATCCGGTTTTTTCGGGATGTCATAAGTGAAAATCTTTTAAGATCCTTCTTCGTAGTGACTTTGGTATTACAACTCTCTCGTTATACAACAATATGTTGTCACAGATTGAGAAACTGTCTGCTAAATTCTTCACTTTGTCTTCTATTTTTTTCTTGGTCGCCTGAATAAACTCGTCTCTTTCTGCTTCTCGTCTTATCTCTAGCAGCGTTATAGGTAGTTCCTTTATTGTATTGTATAGTAACTTACTGATTTCGTCTTCCGCTTGTAATGCGGCAATTACCGACTCTTCTAACGGTTCGCTTTTCGCAGGTATTAATCGCGATAGTCCGTCAGCGTGTCCTATTTTCTTTGATGGTAAGAATTGCAGTTTAAAATTATAGTTCAGTAACACAGTTCCCCATCTTAAAAGTCTGTCCGCTGTGTAGACTGGTAGGCCTTTTTTTGATCATAAATCGTAAGAAGTGGTTTGTGGTCCGTTTGGAGTGTGAACTCTCTCCCATAAATATATCTGTGAAAACGAGTTATTGCAAAAATTATGCCTAATGCCTCCTTTTCAATCTGTGAATAGTTTCTTTCCGCCGGTAATAATGATCTAGATGCGTGTGCAACGAGTTTGTTTGCACCGTTCCGCATCTTGTGTAAAATACACGCACCTACCCCATGTGAGCTCGCGTCACTTGCAATAATGATTTCGAGTTCCGGATCAAAATGTGTCAGTGTTAACTGTGAAGTTAATTTTTGTATTATTTCCTTGAACGCTTTTTTACAGTCCTCTGTCCAATTCCGATTATGCTCCTTTTTTAGTAACTCATATAATGGAGCTCTCAGTTTATGCATATTATCAATAAATTTGCCATAATAGTTAGCTAGGCCCAGGAAACTTTGCAGTTCTGCAATATTTTTTGGTTCCGGCATATTTTTAATTGTCGATGCCCTCTCTGGTTCCGGTTTCCTGCCATTTTCATTTATTATCTGACCTAAATATTTAATTTCATTTAGGAAAAAAATCACACTTTTCTCCTTTTACTTTGAAGCCGAAATCCTGAAATCTTCTAAAAACTTCTTTTATGTGTGACGTCTGCTCTTCAACATTGTCGCTCTTAATTAGAATATCGTCGCGAAATTCTGGCCCGTGAGCATTGTGTCCATCGTTTGCAGAAAAATTGCAGTTGCAACTTTTATTCCGAATGGTAGTCTGTTGAACTTGTACAACCCTTTGCGTATTAATACAAAGGATTTTCGAACTCTCTTC
Organism: Acanthosepion lycidas; assembly: GCA_963932145.1. Classification (NCBI taxonomy): domain Eukaryota; kingdom Metazoa; phylum Mollusca; class Cephalopoda; order Sepiida; family Sepiidae; genus Acanthosepion; species Acanthosepion lycidas. Next base: position 3,187,094 of record OZ010605.1, read on the forward strand.
TTGTACTGGAATTTGTAGATAAGCCTCACTAAGATCTATTTTTGAAAATATCTTACCGCCGTTGCGCTTTGTAAATATCTCCTCTGGGCTCGGTAGTGGGTAATGGTGGTCTTTTACTGCCTTGTCGAGTCCCGTCGAAAAATCTGTGATTACGCGAATTTCTTCTGACTTCTTTTTTACGTAAACCACCGGCACAGCCCACTGACTAAACTCTGTTTTAGATAAAATCCCAGTTTGTTCAAGTCTCTCCAATTTTTTGTCTATTTTTTTCTATAGTAGCAAACGGTACAGTTCGCTTCTTTCTGAAAGTTGGTTGGACGTTTTCTTTTAATTCTATTTTGGCCTTAAATTTGTTGCATCGATAACATGCTGATGGAGGGGGCTTATATTTGTTTTGATATCCGTCATAATTTGTCCTGTAAGCTCTACTTTTCTTATTGTAAAATTTTCTCTTATCATAAAATTTTATTTTTCTTTCCGGGGAGGGTGAAGAACGTAGACTTTTATTTAACTTACGTATATGAGAAACAGCTGATTCTTCAATGTCCTTTGCGTCTTTCTTTATGTTTAAACATCTCTGGCAATCTTCCGATAATTGCTGTAATGTTAGACCCGGTTCATTTTGTAATTTTGCAAGCATTCTTCTACGCATTTCGCTATCTTTTGTAGAAACTAGCCCTTGAACAAAGATGAGACATTTAAAATTGTCCGGTGTTAATTCCGCTAGTTTGAAGTCATCACAATATTTATTTACGATTGCGGCAAACGTGGAATAATCCTCATTATCTCCCTTTACCAGGTTAAGGCATTCCACCTCCTATGAAAGAGTAATGTTTTGGGGCTGAAGAATTTAATTAAGACATGTCACTGCTTCGTCAAATTTTAATTTGTTCGTCTTTTTTGGCAAGATATAACCCACGAACTTTGTATATTCTTCAGTTTTTAATTTTCTAAGCAATAGACGTAGCTTTTTTACTTCTGTCCAATTTTGACAGTCTATGTTAAAGACGTCTTCATGTCTTCTGAAGTAATCTTCCCATTTTTTAGTCCTCATCTAGAGAATATTTGAAAATCTCTATGGTATTCCACACTGCGTCTTGCGAAAATGTTGCTTCTTTTTCAATATCTAATTGCTTGATGCCCGCTACTTTCAATATTAGTTCCTGGAGCTCTCTTTGTCTATCTTGATTTTCCTTTTGCGTTTGTAATATTTGGTTTTGCCATTTTTCTTGTAGCTGTAACTGTTGATCATTTTGGTATTTCTGCATTTGTAATTGTTGCTCATTTTGGTGTCTTATTAGTTCTACCAACATATTTTTAAAATCATCCATGATAACTCAATTTTATGTAATTTTACTCCTCGAATTTCTTTGTCGCTAATTTGTTGTTGGACAGCGAGGGAAGGATTTTTCTTTTATTGATTATTTTTTCTGCGTGTGTTCGCCAAGTTGTTTGTTGTTAGACGTACGAAAAGGTTTTCTTTCCGTGTGAGTTTCGAATCCTTGTTCGTCAAGTTGTTGTGGGTATCCGCGTGAGTTTCGTTTTCCAATAAATGACAAACACAAGTATTTAAGCTAAGAAATTAAATGTATTTACAAAAAATACAAAAGGTAATGCTGTTAGTAAAATCCAGGAACGCCGGTTAGTATAAATCAAAGATCGCTATATACAGTTTCGAATTAAACTTCCTTAGAGTCGGGCGTCCTTGTAACTGACTTCTAACGTCAACTCAATCACAGTGTCTATGTACTTTCCACTCTGTTCCTCCACCCTGTTCCTCTACTCTGATCTCTGACTGACTGTGGCTATTTTATGGTAGCAGGACGAGTCCATTTATATCAGAAAAGGGTGGACCCCATAACAGTATGAAAGGAACTGGAGGAAAAAACGTTTAGTATGACATTCATTTCACAGTTTGACAATCATTAAGCCAAATAATCATCCTGTAATGTTATGTCCATGAAGTTTAAGAAGAAGGCCGACATGCTAAATCTATGAAATGCTTTAGAGATATGCAGAGAAACAGCCTGAGTTTCACAGTTTTGTTAAGTGCTTTGAATACAAATTTAGTTATGGCTGTGAGCTGACATGCGTTAGACCGGGTAAAGAGGAAACCATATTACTTGCCAGAGAGCAGATCATAGGATGTAAGGTGCTTAACCACTTCGGCGTTGATTAAAGTCTCGAAAATTTTACCGAAAGTTGGTAGGAGATTGGTAAGACGGTCGTTAGTTGGGTCAGAAGGATCTGCAGATTTCTTAAAAGAGGGACATCAGATGTTATACATAATGCCTCACAGATGATGCTAGGATGGAACTTTCACTCAGTGTTACACCAAATCCTCAAAGAAATCAGGTGCATCAGAAGGTTGACTTGACACGTAATTTCCTAGCCGTTAAGTTTACATCTGCCGATGTCCTTAGCTGATCCGATATGTAAACCCGTGCTCGATCCAGCTGCACAGATGGGAAAAATGTATGACAGGTAGATATATACACGCATTCTCCAGATTCGGTGGGGATAGAATCTGATACATGCTGATGTGAATGCAAGTCTACATTTTAAGAAGTCTCTAAAACCAATAACCCACTAGAAGTCAAATGAACGATAATGATACGTTTAAGTGATTTAGTTAGGCGTATACATAACTATGTTGTGTTTGAAGTTATATTTATATCAAATCGTCGATTAATATAGGATCCAAGAAAATATACTGTCCTGGGGACACTTACAAACTTAAGCTTCAAGTTTGTAATCTCCGGCTACCTGTGTGCAGTCATTGGTTCAGTGAAGTAGTTCTTCTGTCTAAAATGTCAGTTCATGCAAAATCATGTCCATCCACGGAGCACGTCACTTTCGTCAAATACATATAAATATATATCACAAGATCGACGTGTCAATATAAATATTGGGTAGAAAAAAATGTCGCTGAGTTGATAATTTCTAAAACAGTATTTTGATATGTGTATATAGATTCATTCAACCACATACTTGACATTTTGTTCCAATAACGTCTGCCATCTTTCAGGCAATGCCATAGCTACATCCTCACATCACAGGGCAGAGTTCTCGGTGATAAACTGGTCTAAGTGATTTTAACATATTTCCGGAATTTTGAAGTTCTTGCCATGAAAATAATTTTTTAGAGATCGAAATAAGTGGCAAGGTCAGGTCAGGTCAGGTCAGTACAACGGGGTGTTGTAGGAAATACAAGCCAAATTGAAGAAATTTCTCCCGTGTCATTAAACAGACATAGGACACAATGTATTTCCAATTTTCAGATAAACTGCAACATCTTCGGATGATGGACTGTTTAAAAGTTGTTCATTTCCAATATATAAAACTATTATTCGCTCTACAATGTTGTAAGCAATACATTTTTCATCGCCAATTAAGTTTTTTTTTTTTTTAATGGGTAGTATAATTTTAGTTTGAAACTTTACACTCGTGTGAAATGAATATAGTTCTTCAAACGTCATCTGTTGTAAAATCCCCATCAACTTCTGTTCCAAGTCAGTACGACAGAAGTTGAAAATAAAATGGCTCATTACTATTTATATTATTCGGAATAATGCCTCCGCTTTTCTTCCAGATATATGTCTATATTTCTGTGATGATATATTGTAAATATCTACACTATTTACATTGTTCTGACTGTTGTCCTCATCCCTATTGTCATATTCACGACGTTTAGGCCGTTGTACACTCCGGTCTTCTTCAGGATTTATGCACTGGAATTTCGTACTGGACCACTTATTTCGTCCACAAGCGTAAGTAGGTTGAGTTCCACGAGCCATCTACCCCGCATATATATATATATATATATATATATATATATATATATATATATATATATATAATAAATTAATTGATTTAAAATATAGTTTTTCCGCTACACAGTTCTAAACCATATTTTAAATCAATTAATCATAATATTATATTAATTATAATATTATATCAATTAATTTATTTATAATATTATATCAATTAATTTATAATATTAATGCGCTGTAAATTTACATTGAGCACTATTTTGTAAAGATAAAAATATCTATAAGAACACCGGATTATATATCTTACTGTTCTTTCTTTTTATATATATATATATATATATATATATATATATATATATATATATATATATATATGTTTGTGTATATCTATCTATCTATCTATCTATCTATCTATATATATATATATATATATATATATATATATATATATATATATATATATATGCGTGTTTTTGTGTGTATTCAAACATATATTCTTAAATATAGCAGGCAACGAATGTCTATTATGCTTGATCACGTGACGTTAAAAAAACTCTTAGACCTGCTGTAATTTCAGAGGAAAATAAATATCCAAATGATAGACAATTTTTGTCTTTATTTTCTCCAGAAATTATAAGCAACTATACGAAGTTTAGAACGCCTCAAGATCAAACATCATATACATTCATTGTCATTTATATTTAGCAATATATTTGAATAATGATCTGCTGCTCCAATACACAATATGTGTATGTGTGTGTGTTTGTGTGTGTGGGGGACTCCGTATGTGTGTATATATATATGTATATATTACAGATTGAATCACTGTAAAATAACCCTCATAGACATAAAAACGACGTTGTTCCTGAAAATACATTTTTTTTTAATTAATTCCTTGTAAATCTCCGTAATTTCCTGATAGTGTTCCCCTACGAATTATACAAATGAAATATGTTGGAGAATGAATCGGCTGAAATGTTATAGTTACATTTTCAATAATATTCTGCTGTCAATAGTACAAAGTGTAAAAATTTTGTTAAAAAGTAAGTCCTTTTTTTTTATAAAGAAGGTTTATAGCAATGACTCTTTGATTTAACATACGACATATGGATCCACATCAACGAAAAGAAAAATAAATACATCAAACAGTCAACCCAGAAACGTGCATGAATTCAGAGAAATGTTTTAATTTTGCGGTTAAAAGCCAGAATTAAAACTGAAAGGGCGTAATATTTCATATATTCAAAACTAATCTGGGAATTGAATTTTACAGAACAATACCATTTCCCTTATTACATCGATTTTATCATCATTATTTAGCTCGATATGCAGGACACTTTAAGAGGACTACTTCATTTACTTGGCGCAAGCTGTTCAAATTCAATGGATTTTTATTAAGGCTTTGTATAGGAAATTTTATGCGTTTTGTTATTATTGGGAAAATATCATTTTTTTCATTGGAAAAACGTCACTTAATAATGCAAAAACGTCACTTAATAATGCAAAAAATATTTCCACACTAAAATTTGTTTTGAAATTTCAGGATATATTTATGTGCGAAAAATCTTGTGAATTTCATCTTATAGCATTAATGCTCATAGACACTTCGACGTGGAATAAAGATTAACATGCTTGACTTCTTAGGTCAAATTACGACTTAGTAGTGAATACAATCCTCAGTGGCTACTTTAAACTGTCGGTTTTGTGGCATATCTAAGATTCGCTTAGAAATCTATTTGGACACAACGACGTGGTTTAACAGTGTGCAAGCCTGTGTTGATAAATCAAATTACGACTGAGTAGTGAATACGATTCTCAATGGGTGCTCTATTCTGTCGGCCTTGTATCATATCAAAGACAAACATAGGCATTTATTTAAGTACTTCGACGTGGTTTAAATGTTAGGAAACTTGAATTGCTAGATCGAATTGCAGCTGAGTAGTGAATACGATACTCACTGGATGTTCTATACTGTCGGCCTTGTGCCATATCTAAAATGAATATAGACATATATTTGGGCACTTCAACGTAGTTTAATGATTAGCAAACTTCTATTGTGTTGTAGTGTATTCCCTCTAATGAGTCTATTATGGACTCTTGTACTACAAGTAGTAGGAAAATTAAGCCTCGGGGGAACAGTGATATAGACTGTTCTTGTGTGGCTGTTCGCAGCTCCTGTCGAACTCTCTGCCCAAGGCAGAGAGGAACCCGGACGAGGCTGTGCCGAAGCGCTGAGATTCGTCCAGGGAGGTAGACAGACCCGAACCAATTTGTGCGAGTTCTACGGGCATTTTTTAACCGAGCTTACGGTCTCGGGTGGCTCACGTTAAACTCCGCCTTGTGCCACATATATCCCTCGTAAGTGGGTGGGTGCTGCTAAATATTAACGGTGATATAGACTGAGCGCTGATCAACCGATACACACTCCCAGGTCGTGTAACCCATTTCTGTTGTATTTATTGTTCAATACACTATTTATCTGCAATCTCTTGTTTTGTTATTTCTTAATCAATTAGTTGGTAACAACAGATTGCTAAATCAAATTACAACTGAGTATTGAAAATAATCCTCAGTGGGTTCGCTACACTGTCGGCCTTGTGCCATACCTAAAATAAACTTAGAAATGTATTTGGGCACTTCGACGTAATGAAAAGGTTAGCTTCAGTCAGTCAATTAAGTACCATACGTGATACATGCATGGGGATCATGTATCTTTTCGACCGGACAGTGTTTTTCCGAGAGTAGGTTGCCATTTCTTTAAAAAAAAAAATGAACAGTTTTCTATTCAACCCATGTGGAGAGAAGTTATGGTGTGAGCCTTTACTATGGGTGAATAAATCTAACGAACTCGACTGGAATTGGAACTCGGACTTCCAACTTCTCACTCTGAGCCGATATCCATTGCCCCACAATGCACACCCAAATCTTGGATGGATCGATCAAACTTCGACTAAGTCGTGAATTCGATCTTCAATTGCTGATCTACACTATTGACCTTGTGCCACACCTAAACTACCCTTATAAAATTTCTTTGGAACTGAAATGTGGTGTAATATTTAGCAAGCTTGTTTTGCTAGAGAAATTACGAATGAGTTTTGAGTTCGATCCTGACTGGTTACCATATAATTTCGCATTTGTACCACATCGTATGAACACTTCGACGTGCCATATCTAAGCTGCAAATAGCTATAACGTTTAGCCATATTGATAATATTAATAATATTATTTGGGGGTACATTCTCAGGCTTCATAATGCAGAGAAATTTTTTGTTTATAAATCTCCATGAAATACATTTTCTACAAAAGGTATATTTCATTAACACAATATACCAGAATAAATTATTAACTTAGAATGCGTTTTGAATCATTTTCATGCCTTAAGCTATCAGCAGGATATGTTCTGATGGCCGATTTATGAGCGAAACTGATAGGCACGTTATTATGTCTACAATTGTTATATCTAGAAATTCTAAGACCACTATGGAGGTCTTTTCTCTCTTCATTATAACACATTTTCAAAAACCTAGTTTTATATACTCCTCTTCGAATCGCCCTCGAACTAATGCTAAATTCAGTAATCATGCTACAATCAAACTGAATTTGATAAAATTAGCGACCTTTACTCCTAATAATATTTTTTTTATTAGAAAGGAGTTGATTGCAGAGCCTAAATATTAGAGGCGGTATTGCGTTGCCATTCAGTGACGTTCCTCCGCCAAGCGTATCTAAGATTTTATCCAATGTTCGAAAGACAGAATCGGAGAAAAATCCTGTAGAATACTATTATGGTCCAAGTTCCTTGTACTACAGTGATGGCCCAAGGTTAGAATCAATGAAAGAATAACACGAACACAGGTATGGAATACAAAGATATATTACAACAGAAATATAATACAAAGAAGTAGAAGTATTAGTAATGACTATCAGATTTGGTTAGAGTGAACTATGTTGTCTCGACAAGTATCACTATTCCAATGTCCTTACAATATGCTCTCAATTATCTCTCCTCGTCTTACAATATCCCTCATGCCGCTTGAGAGGCGCAGTATTTATAATGTCAGGAATAGTCCATTATTGTTATGGGTAGGTTCCCATAACAAATACAAACAATAATTCCCTTGGAGGTTTTATATTGCATGACAGGTTGGAATGAAAATTCTATCCGATTTCATAGTGTATATTACAAATGAAGATACTACTGCTTATCGATACCATGTTTGTAAATATCTTTATGCAAAATACGAGACCAACACATATTCAATCTCTTCTTCTCATGACATCAACTGTAGACCATATAAATAGTTCTGCAAAACATAATAATCAGAAGCAGCCAGGTCGCCAGAATGAAGCGATGCATCCCAGTTCACCTCTTCGAAAACATATTTAGTCAAATGTGCAGTGTGACGACGAGCATCATCCTAATCAAAGATTGCTCCTTTACTGTTTGCTAAGAATGGACGTCCTCTGCCCAAAGCTGCTTTTAAACAACGAAGTTGTTAACAATAGAAACAAGAGTTGTTTATTATTATTATTATTATTATTATTATTATTATTATTATTATTATTATTGCGTATCAGTTCATAATAGATGTTTCCTTAAATATCGCAGAATATACTCACTCTGATCTTTGGAGAACGTCCTTCACTCTGTTGCTGAGCAGTTATATTTCCTTGACTGATCCACTACATACAGCGATTTATATCATGGTACAGGATCCATTTCTCGTCGCCGGTAACAAGAGAGTTACCATAGATTATTTGAAGTTGTGGAGTAAGCAAATATCATCAACAAGTCTTGGAACAATCGTCCCGTTATTAGCGATTCTCTGGAGAAAGCTCGTTCCGGACCTATTTTCCAACCACTGAAATCTTTGCATTCCTTTTCAATGCGCACAAGACTGTCGTATGATAAACATTAGATTTCTCGTTGAGGTCTCTAAAAGTAGTGAGTGTATCTTGCAATTACTTTGAATCTTGTCTTTTTGGTCGACCTTAATTTGGTTTGCCTTCTTGATTAAAACCCGCTGTTTTGAAACGAGTAAACCACCACCGGCAAATTATTTCCCTTGATGAATGGACACCGTAAAAGCATTGTATAGATTTTGTTGATGCACTTGTGTTGACACCTTTATGAATCTCATAGAGTAAAATATTTCTAATGTGTCCTTTAGTTACATCGAACGTAGGAGTAAGTTCCGAACTATATCAAGAAAAATATTCACATCATTTGAAATAGAAAGATGTATATACCTCATAATATGAGAACGTAGTACGAACGTCGGTCATTGCACAACAATGATTATATTGGCTGTGTCTGCATATACATCCGGCTCGCTATATTCACAAGATTTTCACCTTGGCCGCGATCGAATTCAACAAAGAATAACGACAAAAGCTGTTCAAGACTCTCTGGTAGAGTGATGTGGGGCCAAAGTCGGGACCACGGAAGGAAAACACGGAACACAGATTAGAGGTAAGAAAGATATATTAAACAAAAAGGTTACAAAGATAGTGTAAGTGTAAGCGGAGCTTACTATGTGCTAGTGTCCAATATTGGTAGTCGTACGCGGCTGATACTACGGTATTAGAATACTCTCTATCCTCCTCCTCTTCCTCTCCCTCCCTCTGCTGAGTGTTATGTCGCTTACTTTATATAGTGCTGGAAGAGTCCATGTTGTAGGTATGTTACGGTCTCACTATATAGAGAAATAGCAACAATAAGCCAATGTTTTCGTCTGATTCGATAGTGAACTGCTATCTGCCTAACTTCCGGCTACGGAAAGAGGACACTGGTCTCTTCCCGGTTGTTGGTCACCTACTTACTTTTAAATTCCTGCCTATCTCAGCTTATAACGATACTGGCTGGGTCTCACCCACTTATCCGTCAACTTGTGTTCCGGAAAAGTAGACCAACCAAAAGCTGGGTTGGTAGTCAGTTTTTTCAAAGGACTTTACTTTTATGATTATCTAATATCATTAACATAATTTTTATGTTTGCCAATTCAAAGGCGGGCTAGATACAAGAATCCTATAAACTCTGGCAATTAAAATGACTTAAAAGGAAAACGAATTTATCTTCTTATCCCCTAAGTAAGTGGGAGAAATCGTATTGTTACAATAATAGCATAAAGAGACAATAATTTAATAAAATTGTTAAAAAATTTCACTGCAAAGACCGGAGAGAACATTTGTTCCAGAATGATACATTGTATCACTGGATATCATGTGGATAAAATATTATAAATCATATTGCATTGGTGGAGTATGTATTCTTACTTAGGTGCATGTATTCAAACCATGCTCATTTTTACCGGATGTAGAATCTGGCTTAGCCTAAGTATTAACCTCTTATAAAAGAGACAACTCTGGGTTATTCTCTGGGCTGGAGGTACACGTTGGTCTGGGGGTATACCCTCGGTTGTTGAACTGGCAGTCTTCATTATTTGAGGCAATATCGAAAGTTTTTGGATGAAGAATATACACCATCCAAATTGTCTGATAAGCTTTATCGAAGGTCTCGGTAGAAAATCTCCTCGAAACGTAATACATGCACATTGTTCGAACTTGTTAGCTATTGTGAATTACGTAGAGGTGATCCAATAAACCATTAAAAAAATATCAAGTTTGAAGACGTATAGATAGCATTGAACCTGTTTGAAGAGTGTCTCAATAAGTCTGGTGAATCTGGTAAAGATAATGGTGTTTCCGATGGAAGGTAAAATTCACAACATCTACCATTCAGGACATTATTGGCATAACAACTTACATAACCTATTTTTTACGCTTAAGTGTCTGATATATATATATATATATATATATATATATATATATATATATATATATATATATATATATGAAGACATATAGTCTTAAGATGTGCTATATTTATGGGATAAAGAGGTCAATATCAGAGATAGAGCGTGTGTAAATATAAAAGTGAACATAGAAGTCAAAACTTAGAGGCGACAGTCTGTTTCGAGAAACAGACTATCGCCTCTAAATGCTGACTTCTATGTTCACTTATATATATATATATATATATATATATATATATATATAGCGAGAGAGAGAGAGAGAGAATATTAATATTCAAAGAATATTAATATACAACCCAGTGTGTCTGAAGATTTTAATTTTTTAATATTTTAAATATTTTTTATTATTTAAAACATATATATATATATATATATATATATATATATATATATATATATGTATATATATATATATATATATATATATATATATATATATATATATATATATATATTAAGTTAGGTTTTGTGAAATAATTTAAACATGTTCTGTCTTCTTATGCTCGATAAGATCATTTCCTATTTGAGAAAGAAGACGAGAGAAAAACAACGTTTGTTCATATTGTATTTATTTCGAGTACTTTCGATATAGAATAATGTCATCATCAGGGTATTGTTATATATAGAGTAAGTATTTAGTGTTCATGGTTGTGAAGGACAATAATATATATCTACTGTCTCGCAGTATCACAGTTCCTCAGTGCGACTAGACGTCTGATTCGAAACCCGACCGAAATTGTGTTAGTCTGAGTTTCTACCCACAAGAGAGAAACCTGCTAATTCTGGCGTATTGCTTTTACGAATGTAAACAAATTCCAGTCAAACAGTGCTCGTATTCATTGTGTGTGTGTGTGTGTGTGTTTGTGTGTGTGAGAGAGTATTACTGACATAAGGTATTTACATCATTTAAATTATTCGGATTGTTGTCCTTATTTTTATTGCTATATTCCCGACGTTTCGACCGTTGTACGCTCGGGTCTTCTTCTTCAGTTGATATTTCTTGGAATTTCAAACTATTTTGAAATTACAAGAAATATCAGCTGAAGAAGCCCGAAGCGTACAACGGTCGATACGTCCTGAATATAGCAATAAAGATGAGGACACCAGTCAAAATAATGTAAATGGTGTAAATAATATATATGTGCGTCTGTGTGTATGATTGTGGGCTTGTGTGCATGTGTGTTTGTGACTGTTCGCCTTTGTATGTGTGTTGGTGTGCGTATATGTATATTAGAGAGATAATCTATGGTGATTTCTTTATTGAAACCGTTGTTTTGCGCCAGCTATGATTAATGTGAATAAACAAGTTAATCTAAAAGTCAACGTTGTTCGCAAGATGTTATCAGAATCACAGAGATTTGTTATTTTTGGAAAAAAGCCAGATATGACAGTCATTTTCATGTATTCCCAGTGTTGGGTCAAAATTTATATGAATGTATTGCAATACTGGCATATATTTATGAGTAATCGAGTTTCATTTGTGAGTGCACTGTAGATAAGATATGTATATGAATGCGCCGCTCGTGTACATTTGTGTGTCGAAGAGAAAGGGAATGCCTGTTTCTTCTATTACTTTATAATTCTTTAACGTAGCTAAAAACAGAATTCGAAATGATAGCGATATGTTATCGTGTTTTTTTATCCACTTGGTTGCATATGAAATGAGATAATATTCATATTTTGGCGATTATATAGTCAACTTCTATCTATCTATCTAACTAGCTAGCTAGCTATATTCTGTTTACCTATCAGTCAAATTCGTATTTACGTAGGTCATTTCAGATCTATCTATCTATCTATCTATCTATCTAGCTAGCTAGCTAGCTAGCTAGCTAGCTAGCTAGCTAGCTAGCTAGCTAGCTAGCTATATTCTGTTTACCTTTCAGTCAAATTTATATTTAAGAAGATCATTTCAGATCTATCTATCTATCTATCTATCTATCTATCTATCTATCTATCTATCTATTCTCTTTGATATCAGTCAAATTTATATTTAAGTAGGTCATCTCAGATCTATCTATTTATCGATCGATCTATCACAGTCTGTTTATATATATATATATATATATATATATATATATATATATATATATATCTATCTTTTTCCCATCAATCTATGAATCATTATATTTAACATAGTCATTACATGTGTATGTATGTATGCATGCATGCATGTTTGTATGTATGAATGTATGCATCTGCTTCCCCTATCAGTTAAACTATGCAACTTTATATTTAACTAGATTATCTATCTATCTATCTATCTATCTATCTATCTATCTATCTATGTATTTAGCCTATCAGTCAAGCTATACAACTTAATATATGGGCGCGTGGCTGAGTGTTTAAAACATTCGCTTGATCTGGTTTAGACTGTGACCCCGATTGATTTGTCAGGAAGGAGAAATCCTGATGATATCGATCTGGAGGGAGACTATCTCTGCGTCCCTGAAAACCATACCACAAGTGAAAGACGGGTAGACGGAGGACGTCGATAGCTGTACTAACACGAAGATTCTCTTTCCACATCACGTATGTTTAATCTGTTATAACTGATCCATACACCGTTAATGTGTTTACTTTATGATGTCAACGAACAGTCGTTGATACTTTTGTTATGTCAATGAATACTCATTGTGACTTTCGTAATGCTCGTTGTAGTAGAGACTTTGTAATCTCAGATACAACTATAGTAACGCCGTTGAACAATACTGATGTCAGACGCCTTCGAATAACACTCGCACTAATAGTATTTGCTCGATAATATTCACTCGAATAGTAACCGCCTAAGAGTGATTCGAATATTAATCCGTATATTGAGATAATTACTAACCGCCCCATTCGGTCGTATGCGGCACAAGGTCAACTTTACAGTGGGGTATCCGAGCTTATAGGCTCTGGCAAAGATTCCCCGTAGACCCCGTCAAAAACGGGGTCGGGTAGCTGTCTACCACCCGAGACGAGACTCTACCCTTCGGCACTGCCTCGTCTGGGTTACACTGTGCCCAGAGGCAGAGAATTTGACAAGGACATTTCCGAAGTAATTTGGAGAGTGATGAAATTCAGCTACCGCCCCACGCGGTTGGATGCAGCACAAGGCCAAGTTAATTGACGGGTATCCGTGCCCGTAGGCTCGGGCAAAAATACCTCACATCCGAAGTAATTTGAAGAGTGATCAATTACACGCAACGTAATTCCCATATATACATTTCCTTTACTATCACGTGATCTATTTATTCAAATTGGGATCATCTGTGTTTGCTCTATGGTGAACCGTGTTCAACCTCCTTTGTCAGCAGAGACTTTTTATTCCTTTATAATAGTTTATGATTTGGTATTTCTCTATCCGTAATTTCTATTATTATTTTTAGAATTTCATATAATCAGCTAGTTAATGAATATTCTCACATATATTAGAGTAACTAGGTTCTGACATAGACATTTAACAGATCTAATATTTAACATATATATATATATATATATATAAATATATATATATATATATATATATATATATATATATATATATATATATATACTTATGCGATTAAATTCAGAATTTTTTTTCAGATATCTGACACGGAATCTGTGGCACTTACCAAAACTCATCTGACTGAGAGAATGAAAAATCAACTCGTGTGCATGCCTACTTATTTTGTTAGTCATTCAAGCTGATGCCTTGTCGATGCTAGCCGATGTCAACGTTGGTACAAGATCGACGTCACATCTCATTAGCAGCTATCAATACTTATTAAGCAAATTTTTGCCGACGCATGCGCATCCCTCACATAAAACATCTTTAAACTTGTTTCGATAGATTTGAGTGACAAGATGGCGAACTTTAAATGTATCAATTATCATTTAGTTTCCACTCTTAGACAAACCCCACGTCTTAGTTTTTTTTTTCTTATGGGAATAAAATAGAGTATTAGATACAAATCAAAGCTGACTGCATAAGTCCCGGGCGTTTCAATATTTATGAGATACGTTATCGTATTGAGAATGTAATTTGGCCATCAGAAATTTTTGTGTCGGATTTTTATTACAGAGATTCAATTACGGACAACGATTTTCTTCAAGAAGGCGCTTTAAATGATTCTCCATCGTTCCCTATCCCTTCTTTAACTTAGCATATTATGTACATCTTCCTTATCTATCTATCTATCTATCTATCTATCTATCTATCTATCTATCTATCTATGTCTTCATTATTTCTCTCGATCGATCCCTATCTGCTGAAGTTATCAGTCTATTTTCATTTCTCTCTCTCTCTCTCTGACTCTCTCTCTCTCTCTCTATATATATATATATATATGTGT
>OZ010605.1:3204500-3222000 GCA_963932145.1 Acanthosepion lycidas
AGTAATATTTCATTTTTCAAAAATGTATTTCTAGTAATAATTTTTTACAAAGTATTTCTAGTATTAAAACCTATTTTTACACTTTCATAGTATTTGACCCCGTTTGTGGGTTAACTATTTACCCATAGCTGACACCCAAGCAAGTGCTACCACCTAGGGTCAGGGTTGACCTGGGAACACCAGCAATTAAGAGGTGATTCCGCGCTCCTCAAAACCTCATTAGAGGGCTTACTGTTGAACGTAGTTTATCGTCTTATCCAGGACGCGGATGTAGTTTATCGTCATACCCAGGACGGGATTACTGTTCGGGATTTAATGCTTAGCGAACTATTTTGGTTGACACACGGCGTCATGAGTTCAATCCTCGCTGGGTGTCACAACTCTACTACTTTGTGCTAAAAAATAAACCTGACAACTCGATCTGGGTAAAGGTAATCGAGCTAGTCTCTTTCCACACGTGTATAATATGTACATAGTTTAAATATCGGCGCAGATGGTGAAACAGGCTTCATATTGCAGACTACTATATTGCATTTACTTTCACACAAATGCAGAAATCAACCTCTTCTCTACCTCTCTATACTCTTTTTATGGATTAAATAATTGTGTATCTAGCCTTTCTTAAGAACTTTTGTAAGAGAAGAAAAAAATCTAAACATTAAAACATTAAAGCAATGCGAAACCTTTCCACTAAGTTTCGTATGAAAACATGGCAGATCATTGGTAATTATACAAAAGTAATCTGTGTAGAGACAAGATTCCTTGTGTCGTTAAGGGAGATCACATTTAAAAAAAAAAAAAAAGAAACTTCGGTCCTTTCAAGTGGCCTTTTGCAAAAAACATACTTTGTAAATTTACTTGGTTGTTTAACGAGGCTAGACAGATAGACAATTACGACTATGTCAAGAATGCTATCATCACTGAGTGCCTCGTATTTGTGTCCACTTAAATTTCACATCAACCGTCAAAGGAAGCCAGCTGCTCGGCTGACACAGGTCTATTCCTGGCCACCAAATGCAGAATAACGTGACTAAACACCAGTATCCGGTAATGAAATCGGGAGAACTTGAAGAGATAGATATGCCGGGTGTAGCAGTAAAATTGTCCAAATCGTGTAAAAGCAAAATTCTTAATTGTTTTAGCTCTGAAGCGATTTATCTTAGAAATGATTAAAGTTATTTTACTGGAATTCTCCTAGGTATTTATGACACGATTTGACGGTAAATTTTCATTTTAAAACCCGAGCGTCATTCACTGCTGAACTATTTTATTTCAGAAATTAGTACGCGCTTCCGTAAAGCGATTTTTTGTATTTAATTTAAGAAGAAAGTTAACTATATATAAATAACCTATTGAGGTTGATATACTGTAAAATAAAATAAACCAAAGCAATCTAAACCAAAGAATACATATTCTATTCACACGAATCTATCCTAAAAATGTTGTTGGCATTAAATAACCCATTGAGGTTGATATGCCGTAAAACAAAATTAACCAAACCAAACAGCTACATTTTATGCGCCTAACTGTTGAGCTTGTGTCTTTCCTGGATATATTCAATCCAAACAATAACGTAGTGTATACCTTTAAGCTTATATGTAATTTCAACTAGAGGATACTTATGTTTATTCATGAGTCTGTCATGTCAAATATCACGGACCTGAATCAAGCTCGAATGTAGGTAGTTGCTGGGTGACCATGTCGTTTGTGCCATGGCTAGGTTTCAAGGTCATTTGAAAGTTCTTGTTTTGCTAGTCAACAGCGTCCTTCGAAGCCATTTCAGCGTTCGCTTAAGGTCGTAGAAATATCAGGGAGGTGTTCATACAGCTATGATTTAGTTGGATGTTTTCTCCAACTGATGTTAATTATAGCTCTCAGCATTCGAGTGTAGATTGCATCAAGCTTACGCTTAAGGATGTTGTTTAATGCTCTAGCAGTGGCAACATCTATTAACACCGACCGTACAGTGGCGCAAAAGAATCTTCGTTTCAGGTGTAATTCAAGGCGTCACAGTTATTCGAATTTTAATTTCCAACGGCGTAAGGTTGACTGTTTCGTTTCTATAAATACTTTCATGGTAATTGTTCGGATGAGATGAAACTTCCCCAGTTTTTTAAATTGCTGTTTTATTCTACTCCGCTCACAGGCAATGAATTCTACAAATATGACTAGTTAAAATTTTCATAGAGACAAGGAGGTATTATGGTGAATGTAGTAAGAAAGGTAAGATATTTGTTTTGGTGTTAAGCATATTGTGTATGATTGGGTCAGAGTTTGTGGCTTAAAGTTTAAAGTTAAGACGGATGAAGAACCTCCTTTTTCCTTATTCCCCAATTTGGCATTGTGCCAAATTTTGTAAGAAAATATGGCTCTTCCCTATGGTAGCTAGACTTTTTTTAATTTAAGCAAACTACTAGACTGGCGTCGAGATCCCATCAATCCACACTTGAGCTGGTCAGATGTAGCCGTAAGTTCTATGCTAGCAGTTTCTTCTCACGAGCCTCTCGCTTGTGGAACTCGCTTTCGCTCCAAGCTTTCCCGCTAAATTTAATCTGAAAAAAAAAATTAATTGAATGACAATTGGTATTTACTGTCATCCTGATTACTTTTTTTTCCCTGTTCATTAGCAATGTTTCTCTTCCTAATTCGTCCACACGTTGTTAGGTCTTTTGTCTTAGTGGCATTTCTACACTGCATCAGGTGAAATCGATCAAAAAAATATACTTACGGTTCAATTCTTGACACCTGGCAACGTAAATGTCAAAGTTACCAATTCCCTCGAAGTCTTCCAATCAATTTGGATCGATATTTATTTTGATAGCGCTGAGATGGAACTAAGACAACGGCGATACACCTGAAATGACAAGAGCCGGGTACCAGAAGTACAATGTGTCACTTTAATTATTTCGACTGGCCTTCTAAGGGGACGAAGTGCAGATAATTACCGAAATGCAACCGTGGGGAAAAGAAAGCCATTGCTTATAAGAACTGAAACCCCGCAAACAGTTTTCGACGAGATGAAATTCTATTTCGACCAGACACCGTTGTAAATTTTTAGGGTTTCCTGCCATCCAGTTTTTCGCCTATGGGTTTTGTTTTAGTAATTTGATGGCCACCGACTGGTCAGATGGGCAAGATTGAAAACGAGGTAAACACTGGAGTGTAGATCAATATGTATTCTGCGGAGGTCGCTTTCTACCTGAGACTTGAGTCTGTGAATAGAAAGTAAGAACTCACTGTAAAATTTCGATCTTTCATAAATAATACATAACATATCGTAGCGACCAAGGTCATATAAAAAAACTATATATATATATATATATATATATATATATACAAATAAAAATAAAGATAAGATATATAATCCGGTGTTCTTATTGATATTTTTTATTTTTATTTTTACAAAACAGTGCTCAATGTAAATTTACAGAGCATAACTATTATAAATTAACTGGTTTAAAATGTTTTTTGCTACACAGTAATAACCATGTTTCAAAAATGGAAGTTAAAAACTTTAAATTTAATTATATAATTAAATTAAAAGTATTAGTTTCGTTTATTCTTCAAGCGAATTTTGGGATATTTTATTTTTATAAAATTTACTGAGTATAAACGCACATATAAATTCATAATTTACTGTTTCAAATGATACAGAGAAAGGGCTGGTAGCGTGTTTATTTTTATTAATTATTGTTTATCAATTGTGATTTACTTTCGAAAAAGAGGTTAAGTTGAGGGAGGGCAAGGGAGTATTTTTCAACGAATTCTGACATCCGTCAAATTCATGTCGTCTGGGTTTTATATATATGTATTGGGTGCGATGGGTAAATTTTATATTTTTAATTTTGCGCTTGCTCGTTGTTTGTTTCTGAATTTGTCGACTGAACAGTATACTAAGGTCATTTAGTGTTGTGGTAGGATCCACCTAATTTGCATAGTGGAGGACCGACCATATAAATATGGTTGGTACAGGGAAGAGAGTGGAGGAATCAAGGGATTCAGAAACCGAGAGACAGACTCTCGGTGACTGTCGAACTCTCTGCATTAGCAGAGGGGAACCCGTTCGAGGCTTTGCCGAAGGGCAAGGTTTCGTCCGGGGAGGTTGACAGGGCCTGAACCCGTCTAGGCGGGTTCAGAAAGGCCATATTTTTGGCCGAGCCTACGGGCTCGGGGATACCCACATTCGATCCTCGTGGGTGGATTGATAAATACAGGAATCAAGAGATTCAACCAGAGACTCTGCCCGACTGGGACTCAGTCAACACATTCTCCAGGAACGGTCTCCCCAGGTATATACAAAAGACTATATGTAAATATTGTGTACACTTTCTTGTTCCAATAAATTTAGTTCTAAGTACATTTTGTGTTGCATTATTATTCCATGCATCAGTCAAGTTTCAACATTTGGGCACCTCTGTGAGAAAAAGAGCACTATGACCCAATTCACTGGGACAGAAATTTGAAAACGGCATGCTCAACTACTTGGCATTTGCGCCGGAAGCTCCAATAGAAATAATTCAGCGTATTTGGTTGTCAATCGGGGGATGCGGAAATAGTTGGACGACTTTAATGATGATTACGTAAATGTCTGGAGTGATTATGCGACGTTATGCGTCCGTTCACCTTAAACCCAGAGCCTCAGACTCAACACTAAGGACTACAACAATTGTCTTGCAGAGATAGTGCTACCTTGGATCAAGAAGGTGACTGGTAGAAAACCATATGTCTGGCAACAGAACACTGCACCATGGCAAACAAGCAGGAGGGCCAAGTCTTGACTGTGAGACAATTTCTGCGATTACATCACCCCTTACATTTGGCAACCTAACTCACCAGGCTGCAACTCCCTTGATTTTTATGTCTGAGGCGCAGTTGAGCGAAAAACCAAGAAAAAACTTCTTGTATCTCCAAAGATGGACTGAGATCAAGTATTATGGCAGCATTCATCAACTTAAAGAAGGAGACCGTGCAGACGAGATACAAGAGATTACGAAATCCTTTGGAGGCCGTGGTTCAAGTCAATGGCTATTATATTGAATAAATTTACTCTTTAGTATTTCAAAATATTTTTATGCAACATACATATATACATATTTACATACACACTGACATATATATATATATATATATATATATATATATATATATATATGTGTGTTAAAATGAGATGTCAGACGACAATTTATCCATAACACACACACACACACACACTCACATATATATATATATATATATATATATATATATATATATATATATATATATATATATATATATATGGGTGTGTGAGGTGTGTGTTGGTGTGTTTCTTTGCTTGTGCATGTGTGTGGGTGCGCGAGAAATTTTGTGTGTGCGAGTGTGTATGTACGCTAAAATATTGTGCTATATTAAAGATTTTATCATTTTTATCAAAGCTGTCCATTTTCAAGTTATGATGGCGCTGTGTTGTCATGTGGACTAAAATGCCATTTCCATTCGCACTGCCGTATATAAAAATCTTATCTGCCCACCTCACAATATAAATGTCCTTCAATTGTTAAGCACAACAGTTCTCAGCACAGTTTTGTTTAGTTTTATTGTAAATATTTAACTCATATTGTAAATACTCATTTGGGGATCTTTTAAAAGTTGTTATTTTATGACCCTCCCCCCACGAACAATATTTGTACATAAGGGGACTAGTTAGGACTTCATAGAGAATTTGAGGTATTATGGTGGACGTAGTAAGAAAGGTAGGAGTGAATGTGTTGTTTTGGTGATTGGGACATTGTTAGTGTGTTTGGGTCCATGTCTAAGACTAGTTAAGTTTAAATTTAAGACAGAAGATGACCGTCCTTCCCCATCCCCCTTTTAGGCCTTGTGCCACATTTTATACTTTTTGTATAAATAAATATTGTTCTCAGCACTGCAGCATACATTTAAGATACGCTAGACTCAAATGTACACTGAGAACAAATGTAACCTAGTCTATATGGAAACACAGGACCATCTAGTGTAAACGTTCTTTAAACTTAATAATCTAAAAATGTAGGATTTTCGGACATATGTTTATATGGACTTTTGTTCTTGCTTTGTGTGAAGAAGGCACTAAAGTTGATGCATTATATATATATATATATATATATATATATATATATATATATATATATATGTTTTAACAACTACAGAAAACAATAACTTTTCTTTGCCGACGCGTTTAGTCTAATTAGGCACATTATCAAGGTAAATGTGAGAGGAGTTTATTTAGAAGATTTCAATTTTTTTATTAATTGGAGGACGGCAAGTGATAAAAATTAAAGCCTAATTAATGAAAATCAGTAAATGTTGATTTTTTATTTTCTTAGCAGTTTATATATATATATATATATATATATATATATATATATATATGCGTGTGTGTGTGTGTGTGTGTGTGTTTGTGTTTGTGTGTAAATATAAATGTAATTATTATTTTATTTCATAAATTATATAAATAGTTGAAGGTTTTGTGTTAACTTATTCCTTTGAATTAAAAAATATCGTCATGTATGTTTTCCTGGAAAATACTATTTCTTTTACAGGCAAACTTATAAATTATTAAATAAGATGTGCCTTTTTTTGCAATCCTTCTTTTAGTCTATACAATAAGTTTTTGTACAGAATAATTCTAAAAGATAATCTTTTAACCTATATATATATATATATATATATATATATATATATATATATATATATATATATATATATATATATGTGTGTGTGTGTGTGTGTGTGTGTGTGTGTGTGTGTGTGTGTGTGTGTTGTATATATTGTGCATCAAGAATTTGTCTCCCAGAGCCAGACGGTCAATAGAGTGTTCTAATTCAAAGTTTTGAGGTGTTTGAAGGAGTTGTATGGGAAAAAACGACCGGATCTGTGGCGTACGTAGAAAGGGATTCTTCAAGTCGACAATGCACCCTGTCACCGAACTCTAATACTTCGTGATTTTGTAGCGAAAAACAGCATTGTATCACTTCCACATCTTCCCTATTCGTCAGCTTTAATACCTGCGGTCTTTCATCTTTTCACCAAGTTGAAAAATAGCTCAAGCGTCGCCGTTTTGAAACAGTTTCCGATATCCAGAGCGAATCGCAGAAGGTCCTCGACGCAATGACGGAAATCAAAGTCCAGCCCGGATTCTAGATGTACAAGTAACGCGGGGACTGCTGTATTGCTGCGCAAGGTGACTATTTCGAATGAGCTGATGTTAAAAATAAGGCAAATATAATAGGGTTTTGTAAACGTATCTAATACGTGAATTTTCGATGCCACCGTATGCAGAAAATAGAAAAGAACACGTTGGGTGCATAATCCGGAGTTCCTTAGTATTATTATTTTTATTTTTATTTTTATTTTTAAGAAGACAGTGCTCCATACAGAAGTAGAGCTTTATTATAATAATATTTTTGTTTAAAAATATGATTCCTTCGTTACATAAGAGTTCTCATGTTTCAGAAACGAGAGCCGAAACCATCCAAATAATGAGAACTCTTATGGAGCGAAGGAATCATATTAGGTTGGTGCAACAATAATGACGTAATAATGTCGTTTTTGACGTATTTTTAACATTATTACGTCATTATTTTTGCACCAACCTAATATTTTTAAAACAAAAAATATTATTTTATATATATATATATATATATATATATATATATATATATATATATATATATATATATTACACAAGATGTTTCAAATTTACCTAGCTATATAAAACTGACATACCATGACAAGTTTTTCAGAATTTGTATTTTAGGATTTAAAACCTTACTATTCAAAAGGATTCTCAAGTTTTCTGTTGCGTTATGGACGAGCGAACAACTTTTATTAAAATTCATTTTATTAATATATTATTAATTTTCTTTTAATATGCGGGATATTTCTCGTTCATAAATTTCCTCTTTTTTTCTGAAAGCGTTCCTTCTTTAATCCTGTCATTATGTGTACCTTCAGTCGGTATATGTCTGAGCTTTCAATTTAAAACCAACTGGGACTCTCTATGAGTCTATGAATTTAACATCGATAATCCTCATTGACTTGTGTGAGCATTTCTGTCAATAACATCCCCATATTGGCTCATCTATGTATCCATTGAGAGTAGCAGTATTTTCGTCAGCGAAAAGGTTTTTTTAAAGTTTTGGCCTTCAAGCCTTCTGTTCATTTTTCCTGATGTATATTTATTTGACGGGAAAGCCTTTCGGTCAGTTTCACTAGTATACTTGATTCACGAACCGACATTTTCTGCTTTTTGATATCGCCTTCCAAACCGTAACACCTAACGAAAATGGCGTGAAAATTCCTATTTTGGGGGATTTCGCATGATTTTTCATCTCTCAGTTGCGTCTCTGTCTTTGGACAGAGTGAGCTCAGGGTCTTCTCTGTCAAAGGATAGAGGGGCAACAGCGGAAAATTATACTGAAGAGGTGCCCAGCCCTGAAGAACAGCTGCCCGAGGCAACGCTCTCCCATTACACAAGAGGGAGGGATCGGTGCTCGCACCGAGGCCAGCGCAACCGACGGTTGTGTGGGCTGGGGGGAAATTTTGACCCTGCCCGGGTGCACGCGCTCGGGTCCCCACATTAATCTGACCTTGTGTCACATCTCATTCTCGTGGGGGAATGAGTAAACACCGTAACACCTAACAACAACATAATTTGTTAAATGTAAATTTTGATACTGTAACTCCTGATATAACCCTCTACTAGGTGAGATAATTTAATTAAATTCTCTTTATCTGAGGAGTCCAGGGTATTTTCTGAACATTATTACAGTACTTTGACACACACTAATGATTTGCTTGAACGTTCTAAATTTGAATGGATTTAATTTATTACAGCTTATCAGTGAAGCAATTTTTAGGATCAGTTTGAAAGAGAGGAGTTATAAAGGTAGAGATACATTTGAAATTCCGAAATCGAGAACATTTTATACAAATAACTCTAGTTTGTTTAAATCTGCGCGGAACGAAGCAGATTTCGTCCTAATTTTATATATCGGTAAAACATGTAGTGATTATATTCTGATATATTATTATGTACTTACATACTCACACACACACACACACACACACACATATATATATATATATATATATATATATATATATATATATATCGAGAGAGAGAGAGATATACACAGAAGCATGTTTCATTGAATAAAACGGACTTATGTTTTTTTATTTTTTTTATTTTTATGACAATCATTTCTCGCTCTTTAATAAACTTCTTGATGTTAATTTGAAATTCACCAAAGAAGGGTCCGTAGATTTTCCTACCCAAATACTTTCGATCTCCTCTGAGATAATCCTCAGAAGACAAACTTACTCTAACTGTTATCGCTGTGATGCTGATTTTTCTTAATATCGTTTTTAGGTAGATAGATAAGAACAGTGTTATATATATATATATATATATATATATATATATATATATATATATATATATATATATATATATATGTATGTATGTATGTGTGTGTGTGTGTGAGAGAGAGAATGTTTATGTGTGTGTGTATGGCAGCGTATCTTCATTCATGCATGTTTCATTGAAAAATATAGACATTATTATATCTATTTTTATAATAATCCATTCTTGTTTTCTAATCAGTCTCTTGATGTTAATATGAAATTCATCAAGCAAAGCACCATAGTTCTTGTTAACCCATCTACTTTCGATCTCCTCCGAGATCATCCTCAGGGGTGAATTGCGAAGACAAATTTTATGTAAATGTGATCGTTGTGATGGTGATTGTTTTTGTAAACTCGCAGGAACGCTCTCTGTTATAATTATATTTAAATTGTAAATTTGTCCCTTATAGCCATTGTGCATTTTTTGTTTATTTATTTTTGTACTCGTTCCACTATAAGAAGAGTTAAAATAGAAATAGTAAAAATTCAAAATGGCATTAAATGTACGTTAAATGCATTTTAAAACATTAATACTACACACGTGATAAAATGTATTCAGTATTGGTTGGTTGCTTTTGATATAGAAGGCCTGGATAAATTTATCTTTATGCTGTGCGACAGGAATAGTATTCGACAAATTAAATTAGAGAGCTACAAAGGATTATGATAAAATAAATAGACATAATATGTGTATATTATTCAATGAAACTTGAATAAAGATATGCTGCCTAAACGCAAATTCAAACAGACACACTGATACACACACACACTTTTTCCGCGACTCTTATCGCATAGCAATCTTCTACAAAATAAAAGAATATCATCTTTGCTGGTAAATAAATGTTCATATAATCATTCTGAAGATGGCTCATGTGAGACCTGAAAGCTTAGATCAAGGAACAGCTTAATAAAAATATATTCAAATGCTGGACAATTTTTGTCTTCATATTCAAACGAAATTAAAGCAAATATACGGAGTTTAGAACTGCTCATTATCAAACACAATAGATAATCATTGTCTCTTATATTTAGCAATATATGTTTAAATAATGATCTGCTGCCCCAGTGAACTAACTAACTATATATATATATATATATATATATATATATATATATATATATATATATATATATATATATATATTTCAATTAAAAGGTGCAATTATAATTTATAAATTCATGAATCATTCATACAAAAAACAAATATAGAGCTTAATGATTTAAATGGCCAGAATACATTATTTATATTGTTTGCGATGATGTATTCTCGCCATTTAAATCATAAACCTCTATATTTGTTTCTTGTATGAATGATTCATGAATTTATATATATATATATATATATATATATATATATATATATATATATATATACTATGAGCATGGCGCGGCGTTGCCCGTTCTTGATTCAAAAAAATCGTACGACTCATACAGCAATCGCTATCACTTGACTTAAAATATTTTTGCCCTTCCATACCTTTAAAGGGGGCCCTTTGCCGTGCTGATGTTGCTATATGCCTTATTTCTTGCCTATCTCATACTGTGAATATTTGCTAAGCTCTATACTAAACATTAAATCTGTTACGAAAAAAGAACTAAACAAAATGAACACAAAACAATCAGCTTTAAAAGAGGACTCGTAACTGGAAAAACCGAATGAAAAAAGAATTTTAACAACAAATACTTTTAACACCCAACCCAATACATACCTATATATAATTTATTCGAAAATTATAACATAAATGTTATAAAATCACTACAAAAATAGCCATTTTGTTTCAAGACTTCTGGTGTATTATCAAGTGATGGTTTGAATGGCTATTTCTGTAGTGATTTTATAACATATTTATGTTGTAATTTTCGAATAATTAATTATATTTTCTCTACTCTGTATTGGGCACTCTTTTAAGAATATTATTTGTTGGTTATTGGAATTTATTCCGTATACACCAAACCTATACTTGGGTATGTATGTATGTATCTATCTATCGATCCATCTCTCTCTCTCTCTCTCTCTCTCTATATATATATATATATATATATATATATATATATATATGTGTGTGTGTGTGTGTGTTTGTTTGTGTGTGTGTATTTCACTATAAATTCTAATATTATGTTGATGTTTATGATAAACGGGGGGTGGGGATTGTGTTATTGTCGCTTCCTTTTGAGTAATCATATTGTATGTATTACAGAATCCTTTGTTCCAAAGTGTTATCAGATAGTATTTCGTACTTCAAAGCTAAAGTTAGACATCATCATATTTATTTGATATAAGATATTCAAAAGTTTTCTAAATATCGTGTCTATAAGTAAAATGTGTATCTATCTGGAAGAGATGCGTATGAGGAGAAGAGATCTAGCTCACAGGAATATGATAAAGAAAGGCACTTCATATAATAGTTGGGAATTAGTGTCAATGAAAATTCAACTTAAAAACAACTAAACTACTTATGCATGGTCATCGTAATCCATTTCCTTACACGAAAATATTCGGCATCTGAATAGCCACTACTTGAAAATTGTAAATTTTTTCTATTAAATCAATTTTAAGATAAAACACTTTTCACAAAGCTACTAAATCTTAGCGCACTTTACAGAATTGATGCGAGGTTCCATCCTAACATTTTGTTTGATCTAGTATGGAACATTAACAATTCATTAAGTTTTTCTTCGATTAATATGAGTTATCTATTTTCGTCAATGCTGCTGTTGAAAGTCCTCAAGTGCTGTGGTTGTGTTATTTGGTACAGTTCTTTGATAGTGATATTATGGTGACACTGACAGACTATCGTACTCTATTGAGGTGAACTGGAATGATTATATTGAATTAATTACTAGGTCTGTTGCTAAGAATGTTAGTTCACACATTCTGGAAAACTTTTCTCTCCAAAATCTATCTTACATATTTATAAGTTTACCATTCGTCCATATTACTGCCGTATAAGGTCTTGTGTACTTGTTATGTATTTAGAGATTCTTGATAAAATCCAAAGAAGAATCAGCAATATTATTGATCCTCACTTCAGTCGCTTTCC
The DNA here is from genome assembly GCA_963932145.1 of Acanthosepion lycidas. Lineage (NCBI taxonomy): Eukaryota > Metazoa > Mollusca > Cephalopoda > Sepiida > Sepiidae > Acanthosepion > Acanthosepion lycidas. Next base: position 3,216,968 of record OZ010605.1, read on the forward strand.
TGCAACTATAAAGTTGTTTCACTATGTCTTTTCTATAAATGGGCTTCTGTATAAGCTTCTGGCATGCGTTATTACAGGTCGATTCAAATGTAAACCCTGAAGTGTTCTCAGTTTCTTTTATTCCTTGTGTCCTAGTAACGTTATCGACGTTAAGTAATTTTCCTACGCTTTTTCTATACATAATTTCATGGTAATCGTTCTGATAAACTTTTCTTTATTGTAGCTATATATTATGAATTTAAGCACAGTACTAGATTGGTAGCAGGGTTTCATAATTTTGTAGTGAACAAAACAAGATATAGCTTTAAAATTCAAATGCTAAGCACTGACTTATTGATTTTGTTAGAAATTAAAAAGACTCGAATTTACAAACTTTGCTTAACAGACTCGCAAAAGCGAATCCAAAACAACATTCGTGAAATTCCACACCTTGATACGAAATTTGTTTCGGCTAATAAAAAACTAGGAAACATTTAAAAACAAAATTCAAATAATCTTCAATTCTCAGAAACAAATTCTTTTACGGACTTTTTCGCGAGCCGACGCGAAGCTTGTTCGTCGTCCAATGGAAAGGTCCGAATCATATCCGGGAGTGAATTACCAAATGAGCATTTCAAGCTCCACAAACAAAATAAAAGACGGCCTGTCATCAGAGAAAAGGAGACGAGCATATTAACACGTCCCTTTACAACCGTCAAGCGATCGTTATTATTATCTATACCTTTCTCCTTCACCTCTTTTATACTTGATAAACGAACGGAACATTTTAAGACTGAGCGATTACTTCAAACTAATTCTTAACCTACGATAATGCTCATACATACATATATGCATACATCTACACCTACGTTCCTGCCTACGTACACATAAACTCATTCTTCCATGGACTACTACGAACATTTTGCCGACCTTGTATCAACCAAAACACATTAATTTCATCTGTAAAGACCTTAATTGATTTATATATATATAAATTTGTTATTTCTCTTTACAATTTGATTTTCTTGTATTATACCCCTCTTATGGTGGGCTATTTAACAAACAAGGCCAAATCAAACTAATCTGTTTCAACACTCATACACTTCACTATAATTGATAACCCATTATAATTTCACAGTTGAAATGACTAACCGTAACTTTTAGGCAAATAGTTTCTTTTCTTGCACTTTTCAATTTGAAAAAATTATTTTGCTTATGGAAATCTTTTTGGGGGGTTCTTCCTTCCCAGTCAGCTTCGACTGTTAAAAATTTAAATGCAATGTCATTTTGGTTTCTGTCTGTCACATCCTGACTCCTTGTATCTTTAACATGTATCAACTTGTAGATGTTTATACAGTAGTCCATCGCTATTGCGCTGGTCTTGGTGTCCAACATGACCGACTCGCTCTGTAAAGGAATCGCGGTATCTGTAAGGTATGTGGAAGAATATAGGCGGTTGAACACCTCTCTGATTTTGGGGCCCTATTTGCACTATTTCGCGATAAATAACGTGGATAATTACTCGAAAAGAATCTCAAAAAATTATACTGATTTATGCCAATGATTCCATAAGAAATGGCGGATACTTTGATTCTTAACCCCGTGCCAAAAAACTAATAAGAATTTTACGAACGGTAACTTTTCATTCTAAATTTGCATTCCTAATTCGAAAATAACAAGAGACATTTTAATAAAATCTACCGTTTTGGAGTTATAAAGTTCGGACTCATTCATGTCATTGTCGGCTACGGCAAAGCAGGGAAGCCATTATTGGCATTGTTTGCATCAGTGCGTGCACAATAATCGAGACAACTGAATTTTTTCTCCCGCAGCAAATATATTCTAACAATTCGAGTAATGGCTGCCGTGACGCGAATGAGTCCGAACTTTTATTGTCGATAACTCCAAAAATTTAGATTTTATCAAAATGTCTTTCTTTTTTTTTCGAATTAAGCATGTAAATTTACACGTAAATATAACTATTCGAGAATTTTTTTTTCAGAAACTTAGCGTGGGGCTTAAAAAGTAAATTACTTGAAATTCCAACTTATTTCAGTGTTTTACAGCAGATCTTTTGTATCGTGAAGAAAATGGCCCAGAAAATGGGAAAATAGGATGGGAAAAAAAAAGAAAAAAGTGAGCGATATTGAGGGTACGAGAGCAAAATCTTGGGTTCACTATCCACCCTCGATATACCGTATACCGTTTTAAACTGGTTCGCCTAATAGCGGTGGACTACTGTATTACTGAGATGTGGTATTTTAACTATTTACATTACATGCATTGTCCTAATATTTATTGTCATATTCACAATGTTTCGGCCAATGTACGTTTCTGCCTTCTTCAGGTGATATACGTTGGAATTTCGAACCGAAACCTTGATTTTGATCGTTCTCGTTCCACGTGCCATGCTTTTTGTTCTGTTATTTCTCTTTAGTAACTCAATTTTCCATGTTTTTATTCAACTCTGCTGTAGACAGACATTGAACTCAAAACTCGTTGATCCAAAAAACCTTTTATCCACTGGGCCATGAGTCTTTAGGGACATCAGCGAATGTTTTTCTCTAAATAATTTCATGGCAGCTGTTCTCCTCTTTGATACCTCAATCGCATGAATTTAATCATACTACTAGATTTGAAATTAGGTCTCATCTTTTTACTATAGAAATAGTAAATTCTATTCTAAAAGTTTCTTTTCTCGCATATATAATTTTTACTGCTGCCTACTTCCCTGACGTACTCGTTTTAGAAATTTAAATGCTAATGGATTTATAAACCGGGTCCCTCATTGAATATTTCTTGACTAGATCGCATTTTTTGCAGTATTATGTTATTGTTATTATTTTTATCTAGCATTTTGTATTACAGATTCCCATATTGTATTCGTGTCTATAGTTGCCTGACTTAGGAGATATTTTTTTTTGTTCAGCATATCTGCTGATTCTTTAGGTTTTCGTATTTTCTAGTGATGTTCTCCGTCTGTTATTTCAACCTCATCCCAAACAGAGAGGGGATCTCCCTTTTCTCTCCATATATGGTCAGCCATGCTTGATTTATCTATTTCCCCACGTGTTATATTTTTACGGGGTTCCTGTAGTCTTCTTTTGTATATTAGTGTTTATATCGCTTTGCTTGGAGTTATACTAATTTTGAAAAAAGCAGAATGAGAGATCTATAGAAAAGCGGACAGAAGAACACATGCTTCAACAGACTAAGAGAAAGGAATGAAAAATGAATATGAAATGGCGATTTAGGGACATTGAACAAAGAACGAAAGAAAGAGAAGAATGGGAAATAAACACAAATGAAATAAAGAAAAGAAGAAAAGAAACGGGAAAGAAAGAAAGAAAGAAAGAAAGAAAGAAAGAAAGAAAGAAGGAAAAGAAAATAATATAAATTTTAAAAAAATAACAGATCAGCAACTATATGAGAATGATTAGAAACCAAAAAGATACTATGTCGAGCAAGCGAAAGGAGAAATAGATGGAGAAAAAAATAGCAAATAAGTAAAAATAGACTCACATGTTTGAAGTAGGTTGAGGAATTAAGAGATCTGAGTTCGGGTTTTGTACATGGGTTGAAGAGGATTTTTCGTAGGCGCTTGCTTATTGAAGCCATAGCATCACTGGTATGCAAACATCACAGCTAGTCGTCAAGTACATCAAATCTGTTTGCGTAGATCTCTCTTACTGGCCTGTAGATTTGGCGTCCAAATCCACCTGCCTCCAAAAGCAAATATTTGGATATCCATATTAGTTATACATTAGGAATTTTACACGTACAAGTTGATTGCAAACTAAAACAAGATCCTTTCTTTTCTTAGCCATATCATATCCAATATTGATTTATATTCTTTTGTCATGTGCCGTATCCATTTTTGTTGTGGGCGTACTAGGCTCTCCCCAACTTCATGTCCCTTGTTGCTCTAAGTAACGCTTAATCCTCTATCTCTTCTATGCCATCCCTTCACACAAACTGGTTATATCTGTTTCACCCCTGTATGCCCCGTGAGTGTTAACTACTCCAATCCTACTTTCCTCATTATGTGTTCGAGTCCGACAATTATTTTTAAGACATTTTTTTTATGTTTATACGTTCTTTTTATAGGTGCAAATACTTAAGTAAATGCTCTGTTTATAATACACAGTATTAACGACATTTACCGGCCTGAATGTCCGAGAAATTTTCATAAAAAACATGCGTACTCCGACAAGAATCGAACCTGTATCCTATACGGAACCGTCATATAGCCTGACGTGCTTTTTCCGATTGAGCCACAGTGGAACATTTCGGTTAAGCAGATCGATTTTTACTGTTTTTAAACTTACAATTCTCCGTGATTTTCTCTCGTATATTCATATCTGCTCGATTCGTATCCAAATGTAAACAAATGGCGTTATGAAATAGACAAAGTCCGACAATAATCAAATCCTATTGCTAATCGAAACGAAAATTTCTCGGACATTCAGGCCGGTAAATGTCGTTAATAACGTTCATTATAAACAGAGCATTTACTTAAATATTTGTATGCATAAACAGAACGTATAAACATAAAAAATATCTTAAAATATCTTAATATATCTATCTAATTTTATTTTTAAGATTCTTTTTAATTCTCATTTCCTTTTAAATTTTTCACCTTGCTCAAATGTTCAGTCTATGGTATTATCAGCATCCATATAAAGAACCCTTTATATGATGGTTTGAATAATTTTTTCTTCTATATAGAAATTGCCCAGCCATGAATGATAGAGAAATGATAGTTGTATATATACTGTAGTAATTCAATATTTTTGTCTTTGTTTCTAACGAAGTTTTAAGGACTCTGACTTCAGAAAGAAAGCTATAAATTTGAATTTTTTGACTGCCTGATGGTAAAAACATACTAATGTCTGTCCATAACGTTACTTTGTCACCATTTTCCACGACCATTTTCGGTTATTTTAGCTTCTTTGTCAATGTTAAAATTTATTCGCTAAATGAAAAAAGAATTAATGAACCTCGTGTACATTTTGTTTCCTTACAGTCAATCACCGGAAGTAAACTATGCCGGT
>OZ010605.1:3227000-3254500 GCA_963932145.1 Acanthosepion lycidas
GAAACTGTCTACCAAGCACTTCAAAATAACGGTGAGGCTTGTGCCGTGGCCATAGACATCTCCAAAGCGTTTGATATGGTTTGGCATGCCGGCCTTCTTCGTAAGCTCCAGCGTTATGGTATTACTGGTCGACTGTTTGATCTAATACAATCATTCCTGTCAAACCGTGAATTGAAGGTCGTTCTCAACGGATTGTCCTTCAGTTCCTATCCCACGAACGCAGGTGTTCCCCAAGACTTCATCCTTGGCCCCACACTTTTCCTTATTTTCATCAACGACCTTCCTGACGCCATAGGTCCCCAAGTTGGCATCTACGCGGACGACACTACAATTTACTCCTGCCTCAAAAATAAATCTAGTGTCGCTGTCAAAACTAACCTGGCCGTGCGTCTTGAAATGGACCTCCAATCGGTTGTTAACTGGGCCAACAATTGGATGGTCAAATTTAACGCCTCAAAAACTAAACTACTCTCTATTAACCACCATAGAGATCCTTACCTGCCCCCCATTAGAATGTCTGATAGTCAACTTCTTGAGAGCAACTCCCTGCGTCTGCTCGGTCTCACGTTGACTGCTGACCTGAGATGGAACAAATACATTGAGTCAATTGGATCGTCCACCGCGAGGAAAGTTCGATCTCTTTGCCGCGCCAGGAAATTTTTCTCCCCTGAATCGATACTTCAAATATACAAAACAACCATTCGCCATGCATGAAGTATTGCTGCCATATATGGTCTGGGGCACCTTCTGTTTACCTCGGAGTTCTTGACAAGATTCAGAGACGGATATGTAATGTGATTGGCCCTGATCTGGCGTCTCGCCTGCAGCCACTATCTCACAGACGCGCCGTCGCCTCTCTCTGTCTCTTCTACAAATACTTTCATGGTAATTGCTCCGATGAGCTACTTTCACTGGTTCCCAGTCTCCATGAATTCAAGCGCCCTACGAGGCTGGCATCCCTCTTACTCTGTAGAAACGTTTAAATGTAGCCGTCTCTTCTACTCCAATAGCTTCATACCTCGCAACTCTAGCCTGTGGAACACCCTTCCAAATTACTGTTTCCCTGATAGCTATGATCTCCAACTATTCAAATGTAATGTCAATCGACATGTCCAGTTACCTTGATCTACACACTATCCTTCCCTTCATCCTTTCTTCTATCACTCCTATCTGCTCTTGCTGCAAATCTTCTGCAACCCCCCTGCATCCTAGTGGCTTCATGCCTTTCTCGAGCGCAATGCTTATATATATATATATATATATATATATTTAGTTTATGCAAACTTAGGTAATCCGTATGGGTAGACCCGAGGAGGATGATATCCGGAGAGCTCAATGGGAGATATGTTTGAATAAAAACAGACCACGTTAAGGTTCCATGTAATAAATTATTTCACCATAACCCCTTTAACAGGGCTCTGGATCATCAGACTTTACTTCCAAAAATTGAAATGAAAAATGAAAAATGAAAAGAAATTCTCACATTTTTGACGGACCTCATCAAGTATACGTAAAATTAACGAAGTGAGGAAGTGAGGTGGGAAAGAGGATATGAATGTGTCATATGTAGCATTTCAAATTCTTATTTTTAATTTTTAACTCCAATGTGTCGGCTAGATGATGTTCGAATTTATTGTGTCTAGTCTCAAGATATAGATGGCTAAGGAGTGGAGGGGTGGAGACCGACTTTAAAGGAAGAAGCTACACTACTTTCACGAGGACAGTTTTTCTTTCAAATTTTTTACACGCTGTTAATTCGCGTTACTTTAACGGGCATGTTTGGGAGGTTAAAGTTTTTTCTGTATCTAAATGTTTAAAGAATCTACGAAGAAATTAATTTGAAATTCGGTGGAGTATTTTGTTATTTTCTATGAAACAGTCGATTAGAAAAATTCACAGATAGTACATTGAAAGAGTAATCTATTTTATATTTAGTAATCTTATTAATTAATTTATTTTTATCTTTTATTAATTAGTAAAAAAAAAACTATGTATATTCCCATATTTACACATATACATCTGCTGAGAAAACGCATATTAATCTATCTTCATACATATCTCCACATACACTTATACTTACAAATATATACATATACATTTAAAGACACCTGTATATCCATATACATCTACATATATACATATATATGTATTTTTCACACATATACGCATATACACATACACATATACACACACACATATGCATACATACATACACATATGCATATATATACAAATACATACATTCATATATACATAATATGCAGCATATCCATATACACACACATACGTTAATTTGCACTTACACATATATACACATGTACATGTCTCTATCCTCATGTTCACCCATGCACCCACTTATGCCTGCGTTCGAATACTCTCTCAGTATCTAATTACATAATCCATATCTATACACATATAATATTACCCGTTCTTTCATATTTATGGCAAAATATATAGGTACCACCTCACTTCCTCACTTCGTTAAATTTACGTATACTTGATGAGGTCCGTCAAAAATGTGTGAATTTCTTTTCATTTTTCATTTTTCATTTCAATTTTTGGAAGTAATGTCTGATGATCCAGAGCCCTGTTAAAGGGGTTATGGTGAAATAATTTATTACATGGAACCTTAACGTGGTCTGTTTTTTATTCAAACAAACATATATATATATATATATATATATATATATATATATATATATATATATATATATATATATATATATATATACGGGACTGGTGAACCAAACAAATTATTTCAATTTTAAACAAACTAAATTGGTTCTCTCTTAAAGTACACCATTCTTCTCGGTACCGTTTTTTGCACAACTGGAAGGGTTCATCTTGGCTGCCCTTCTGCTCTGTAGTCACTGTCCCCTTGATAGCTTCAAAACGTGACTCCTTGATGATCTTGGGTAAAAGAAAATAAATCACACGGCCTGAGATAATCTGAATAGGGAGGGTCCAGTATGCTTAGGATTTTTTCTCGGCCTGGAACTGCCAGATGCTCAGGGCGTTCTGAGCAGGTGTAATGTTGTGATGAAGCCTCCATTATTTGTCCTCTCACTACAGTATGTGAAAAAATGCTTCAAAATGATTACAGTTATTTACTCTCAAGATATATTAGATGATAACATAAACTGCTTATCCGCCTTTTACCCACACCACACCCAATGCCATCACTTCTCAGACAGCATTCGTATACATACATACACACACACACACACACACATATATATATATATATATATATATATATATATATATTATACACTGTTATATTATAAATAAATATCAATAAAAACAAAAGTAAAATTTCGAATATACTGCTCTCTTTCTTTGGCCTTGCCTTTCTTTTCTTTCCGCTTCCTTTCATTTATTACTTTTTTTCTTTTTTTCTTTATAAAAAATCTTTTTTAACTTACGGGAAATTTTTCCAAAATCGGAAACGAAGGGATGTTTCATAAATCGTTTATTACCAAAATTGTTAACTACTTCATGAAACGTTGTTTATTAAACGTCGAAGCAAAATATACAATTTTGTAGAAGTAACTTACATGTTCTAATGTAACAATGTATAATAAATATTTATTGCTCTACTCTTTATTGAGCCCTGTTAGGAAGATGTCATAATAGTTCCAACGAGAGAAAAGTATGTATATTAAAAAGAAGAGAGAAATAGCAAACGTTTTTGGTTGTAATGTGCATTTTTTTTTTTTTAAATATTATGCTTTATTTTCCATAATTTTGTGTTTCCGGTCTGGCGGTCGTCATCAGGCAAAGCCTGGAGATTTCAGCATATTATTAAAAATAATTAAATTTTCTCCTTTATGTTTTTCGATGTTAAATATTCTCGATATGAGACATTCTCTTTTTTGTGTTAGTGTCCCAAATGTCTTTCTTGAACTGGCAGTGAAAAGTTCTGCGTGAAAGGTTATAGAAACAATTAAGATTCGTATGAGAAATGAAGAAGTATTTATCGGCATTCTTATCTTTTAATGACACCTATGTGTTCTTAAATCTATTTCCATTTTCGTGTGTTTTTTCAGCATCCGTCTATATATGTGTACATTCCCTCTCCATACATACACACTGTCTCACTGCGAGGAATTAGTAAACACATCTGTACAGATACACCCATATATATACACACACACACACACACAAACACAAACACACACACACATACCGTCCCATAACAAAGAATAAGTAGATACACTCACTCATATACATTGACAGATAAGTACATACACATACTTCCCAAGTTACATGGAATCAGTATACAAACACATACATACACACATATATACGTACATACATAGGCACATATTTCCTAAGCTGTATGGAGTGTGCGTGCGTCCACTTGAGTAGTTTGCCTATTTTTGTCGATATATATATATATATATATATATATATATATATATTCCCGCTCCACAGATAACCGTATGTGAGCGTGCGTGCATGCATGTGAGTCGTTTGATCACTGTATTTAGCCATTATGTGTGCATGCAGTGTGCTTTTGCATGTGGGGTAATGATCAATTTAGTTCTGGTTTAAATTTGTTCATGAAGTTTTTTTAATTGTATTTGTAGGTAAGAATAATTGTCTGTTTGATATATTGACACAATTTTAAATTTACCCTGGTTACATTTGAAGATATATATATATATATATATATATATATATATATATATATATATATATATATATAAATCGGATTTTCATGATGGCATTAAGGAGATTTAAGAAAGGACCAGTTTTCTTTGTCTCTTTTTTTTATGGAGAGTTCTGAGTATAAGTTACGGTCTTATTCATGCTGTTTGGGAGATTGGATGAAGTGTGTATATGAAGAAGGCAGGATTATTTTCAATTATATCCGCAACGTTACTTACTTTGATGTATATTATTATATATGGTATATTTGTTATCTATATATTTTATTTATTTAAAGTATTTATTTAGTCAGGTCTGGATACTTTTATTTAGTTGATTATAATTTACACGCGATCTGTTGATCGTATTGAAACTGACAGTCACGATTCAATGTTGATTCCTGTGTACACATTGTCTATCCTCATAAACACTATATTTCCTATATTCCTGCTTCTTCTAAGACTATAGTACATTTTATATTCATATTCTTATGTACATAGAGTCAACGAATAAATTATTCGTACACCTATTAATTTGGAATATTTTTACCAATTTCTCAGGATCTAATGCCCGTATAATGCCTGGTTTTTATATGTTAATGATCACAAAAAAGGAATATAAAACTCAATCTTTAGGACAATATTTAAAATACAAAAAATGACGAGTGAATTATACAAAATACGAAAAGACAAAATTATTTGTAGAGTATCAAGAATAGAGAAAGTTGATTAATTTTCACGATATTAATAATCAATAGCATGGCCTTTCATCTTTATAACTCGCTGGGACCGTTTTCTAAAGTTTTTTGGTGAGATTTGAACAAGTTTTTTCTGGAATTTTTTCTGTCCTTCAATGGTTACACTTTCTGATTCCTGTGACGTCGTCCCCTGGTCGCAGCGCCAACCGTGTCGTTGTATCCCAGTCTTCCACGGCACCAACTGTGACGTCCTACTTTGATTCCCAGTCTGCCTACCCACATTGTGATTTGATCTAGGCAGAGGAAATCAATCATTCATCGGGGCCGTACTGCAAACCGAGTCCAACGGGGGTGATACCACAAAAATAAGCATAAAAGGCAACAAAATGAAAACTCAAAAGTTCAAAGTATCAAAGAAAAAGGTAACAAACTTTATGTCTAGTTGTTCGATACATAGGACTGCATCTATCTCCCGACCCGTTCTATGGATTGTGACACGTCGTTTTCCGCTAGTCAAGTTTTAACACTTCAAGTCGTCTGCTCTCTAAGAAATTGGTGTTTCGGTGGGTCTTTGGACGAAAGTCAAAAGAAAAACTTATTTCGGTGATCTGGATCTAAGTCGCTCTTCAAAATAATTGTTCTTGGTTTGAAGATGTGGGTCTGGAAAATGTGCGCGAATCTTGGTCAGCTATTTGCGAGGCGTGCCTCAACCGGAGACTGACTGGGAATTGCTGGGTCTCGACTCATTTCTGCTCGTTGTGGCTTCGTTTATATGGGCGCCGACCAAAACCGGGGTGAGTTTGTCGGCGCTGGGGGGTTCCTCGATAATTCTAAATACATATCCACCTCTCTGGTTAGGAATTTCCACCTTTTTCAATTTTTGGGAACCTTTCCTCACTCCCACCTTCTCATCATACTTCAGAGGGGCGTGAACTGCCCTCCCCACATCTTCGTGGCAACCTCTCTTACTCATCCTCCGGACGGGCGGCAACAGCCCCCCTCGTGCATCACGTGATCACCACTCGACCAATGTCGGGCGTGGACGAATCTGCGGCTTTGTTTCAGGAAGAGAAAAAAATATCTTTCTTAAAAAAAAAATTATCTCTTCCCTTTTCTTCCCCTTAATGGTTTATCATTTCTCCAGCCGCGAACGGGACAATATGACAATGGCGGTCATAACTCCTGTTCTACACGTGGTTTACGTCAAGTATTTTATCGCTAATTATCAGAATGTGTGGTCTTCTCGACATGGTCTCAAAAAGGAACATCTCCAAAGTTCCAGTCGGTCTGTCGCCCCGAAGAAAGAAAAAAAAAAACACATTTATTTTCTTTCGGCACAATTCCTGATAACAGAATTTTATTATCGCAGGCCAAGTATGCTCGTGGGTGTTTTTTTTTAATTTTTCATATCTGTCTAAGTCTTTTTAGTTGTCTGTTTTTTGTCACTTAACGAAATAACATTTTCATTTGAATTTTTCCCTTTTTCTCTGGCCAGTCGGTCTGTAGTTGATAATAAGATGTCTTCCCGTACCAATAGTTTGTTTTCATACCCTTAGATAACACGGCCGATGCCAAAACATATCTGCTTCTTTCCTTCCTTCCCTTTCTTTTTACTCAGAATTTCGCTGTCATTGTAATGATACTCTTTCGCCATTTGTTACTTATCAAAATATCCTTTTATCCATTGTCTCTTAGCTGTGTGTGTGTGCTCTTGCTTAACACTCACGATTCGGTTTCACGAGAGTGAATTGTAGAAGTGTGAAATATCGTCATGTGTGACGTCATGCGATGCAGTGCGATTCATGCTTCTAGCGTCTTATATGCGCGTGTTTATCGTTGCTTAGAAATCATCTGTGTAAACATTGACAGACTATCATCACTGTCTTGTCCGTATATTGCTTAATATGTTGTAATTGATATCTTTGATAATGGCTTATGTAAGCCGAAAGCTTAGATTGTATTAAAAAAAAATATGGATCACTATTGTGAATTTCTTTCTTCGTTCAACTTATCAGATGTTACGAAAAAAATTTACATAAAATAAATTGACAACACTTGTCTATATTATTCAATGAAACGTGTATGAATGAAAAGATGCTGCCTAAATACATACAAACAATATATATATATATATATATATATATATATATATATATATATATATATATATATATATATATAGGTACAATTAGAACGAAGAGAATACACTTCGAACGTTCGTCACATTTAAATTAAAAGTGTGCTCAATAATTAGTAGAGAAATATTATTTATTTTAGGAGATTACAAAAAAAAAACATTTAAGAATCGCGACACAATTGCAGTAAAGTTTCAACGCATTACGAAGCGTTTTCTTAGGTGACTGTAAATTAATTTGCGAGTGACTGATTAATTTGGTAAAATATATCCTAATTTAAAAAAAAAAAACATATAAAGCTTGAGGGCTTTACTCAAATCGACCAATCGAATATGACTTACGTTAAATTTCAAAATAAGCGAAAAGGAAAGAATTTGAAATTATTATCTTATTCTTGTGACATGGCTAAGATTTAACATCTTACAATAGCCAGACAATAACTTAAAGACTAATACAAAAGATTACACTAAATGCACACGTCAGACAGTCAACATTCATAAGAAATAAAAACGTTGTGGGATAGAGAGTTAAATTAATCGAATGTGCAAATAGTTATAAGCATTCTGAATTTCCTACTTCTTTAAGAAACTAGTAAATAATCTAAATGTATAGAATTATTTGGTAAATAACATGGAACCGTGAAATAGATATCATTCATAATATCAACCAATCAATGTAAAATGTCAAAAATACTAACTAAATATTAGGTTGGTACAATTAATAATTTCGTTTTCTAACATATGTTACTGTGTGAGAAAACGAAATTATTTTTGCACCAACCTAATACAAATATGGGTCATATTAGATTGGCTGATCAGGGTAATGCCCTCAACACTTATTTTTGTTTTCAGAAAATGAGGATTTATTTCGCTTTTGAAATCAAATTAAACGTCCAATCGCCAGTAATTTACAATCACCTGAGGAGACGGATCGTAATGCGTTGAAATATGACAGCAATTGAGTAGCGATTCTTGCATGATTTTTTTGCAATATCCTAAAATTATATATATATATATATATATATATATATATATATATATATATATATATATATATATATATATATATTCTCAGATTCTCAAATGGAGTATATCTGTATAAGACAGAAAAGGAATAAAAAACAAGGTAAAAACTATATTTTTGAGCGTCTTTAAATGTAAATATTCCTTTCGAAGATGCTAGATGACGTAAGTTCTAACACCTAACCTTTTCATTTAACCTTAAAGTTAAGTCAGGCGTAAAAGCAAAATTGTCCAATGGTTAGATTAACCTCTGAACAATTGTCTTTTATAAAGTGTTAAAGATATGTTATTGGAATTCATCGAGGTTTTTATACCACTATCGGGCATTAATTTGAGAAATAATAATCTATAATTACTCTCTAAGCTTAACAGAAGACTCTTGTTCATCATTAATTATTCATAGTTAAGCTCATGAATTATTATTCCAGGATACTTTTCCAACTTATGCAAGATGATATTCGCCCTATCTAACCTTCTATCTTACTGTCTTGGAGTAGCAAATTGTCGTGTAGTTTTCACAGATAATTTCATTTTTCAAGTTTTTTTAAATGCACTTTAGATTGTTATAACTGAAACTCCTGTTTCTTGTAGTAAACGTCATATAAATTGAGTTGGGTATTTTCTAATTGATCTAAGTTACAAAGATGATCCCTTTTCTTGTTGTTACTTCTTGATCCAGTTTTTCTTTCTACTGTTCACTTTTTTTAACTTATTCACGACTCTCTTGATGGTTTAGGAATGACCTTTGAAGATGGAAGGCAGAGTACGGATTTTGGTACCATTACTGTAAGCTTCAATTAAATTTTTCTTCTCAATATTGTTCGTTTGGAAAGACAGTGGATCTTACACAAAGTAATTTTAATCTGCTCTATTTTTAGTTGAATAAGTCAAATGTTTTTGTAGCCATTCTTGCGAAAATTGAGTCAAGATGGATTATCTGAAAACCTGGAAAAGATAAGCTCAGCTAGTTTAGTGTTTTTTAGGTATTAGACATTTCGTTTTATGGATAATTATGCTGTTACACGATTTGAACACTTTTCCTGTTACATCCAATATATATATATATATATATATATATATATATATATATATATATATATATATATATTGTGGCATATAGTGCACCAGGTCTCTGTATTCGGCCCTTCAAAAAGTGTTGCTGGTCCTGCACGAAACCTTCACCACTATAATCAAATCTCATGTGCTGTTGTCGGGCTGTCGGTTTCCTAGATGTATAAGAAATTCTTTTACAAACTTTGTGGACGCGTTCCTCACACCAAAACAAGGGAAAAAGTTTATATAAGCATATGTCTGAAAATTCTTCGGTTTTGAGTTATTAAGTTTAAAGAATATTTACGGTAGATGGCGCTGCGTTCCTATTTGACTAGTTTAAATTTGTCATTCGTGTACATTTGTGGCTAGTCTGTCTTAAACATTTAACGCAGGTAGTAGAGAGTTAACTGTGAAATCCTGTGTTCAACAATGGAGGGTATTAATATCGTGAGCAGGTATATATGATTTTTAAATACGACCGCGAAAAATGGTAATGGACACGAGGCTACACAGCTGTATAATATTGTTTCCAGACCGAAGGCAGGCAAGTCATCCATTCGACTTTTGCTGCTGTTTATCGCCGCGTTGCCTCTATGGCTGTAAGGGACCTGCTCCCAAATTTTGCAAAAGTATTTTTGATTGTATATTGGATTGTGCATTTAAAAGCATTTACCGTAAACTTTAATCTTGGTCAAAACAACCGATTGTAGGGAGAAAATGACAATCGCTGTAGGTTGCTCATCCAGATATCTGTCTGTCTGTCTGTCTGTCTGTCTCTCTCTCTCTCTCTCTCTATATATATATATGTATACACGCACACACACACACACATATATATATTGTGTGCATTTAGGCAGCATCTTTTCATTCATACACGTTTCATTAAATAATATAGACAAGTGTTGTATATTTATTTTATGTAAATTTTTTCGTAACTTCTGATAAGTTTAATAACATTATCCTTGTAAGAAGAAAGAAATTCACAGATGCGGTGCGATTTTCGCTTCAAGCGTCTTATATGCGCGTGTTTATCGTTCCTTAGAAATCTTCTATGTAAACATTGACAGACTATCATCACTGTCGTGTCCGTATATTGTTTAATATGTTGTTATTGACATCTTTGATAATGGCTTAAGTAAGCCGAAAGCTTAGATTGTATAAAAAAATATGGATCACTACTGTGAATTTCTTTCTTCTTTCAACGATAATGTTTTTAAACTTAAATAATTAAAAAAATTACATAAAATAAATAGACAACACTTGTCAAATATTATTTAATGAAACGTGTATATATATATATATATATATATATATATATATATATATATATATGCGTGTGTGCGTGTTATTGTGTGCGCGTCTGCTTGTGTGCAGGCACGCTCTAGTGTGTATGTGTGATTAAAAGAAAAAAGTGAAACATTTCTTTTCTAACGCATAAAACAATATGATGAAATCTATCAAGGTAAATATGAGGATTTTTTTTGCAATAAACTATAAACAGAAGTAACAATGTCTTTAGGCTTTCAAATTTTTTAAAATTTAAAAACGCTCAAAAATATTCTTACGGCTGACTGTGAAACCAAAGGCAATCTATGGAAGATGCTACGTGTAGTAATTAAATGCCTAATAAACGAAAGTTTGTAAATGTGATTGCACTTGTTAATTTTTTATATTTTCTTATGTATATATTTATTTATTTACTTTTTATCTTAATGTTAGTATTATTTATTATTTTATTTTCACTGGACAAAAATAACTATGCGTTTATTTTTCATTTTTTAAATTAAGCTCTCTCTCCAATATTTATCCCTCGTCATTAAGTATAGTAAAAATTAACAATATATATATATATATATATATATATATATATATATATATATATATATATATATAACGACATTCGAATACTGTTATTGCTTACCTTTCAACCACTTTCGTTAACATAGCACATGTGATTTAAAAACAATAGTGATGTTCTGTGTTAAATATTAGAATATTATATTGTCGTTACCTGCAAATTTTATACTTACCATTATTTTGATATTCTAGCGAGGAATGTTTCACCAGTAAGGAAGACATTTAGGGCAATATGAGTTGTACTTTGTCATTTTCTAAGGTCTAGTAAGGTAAAGTGAAGCCATTAATCATAGTTACCGCGGGGGATTTCTCCGTATAAGCAAGCGAGCCATTCATTTTTCGCGGGGGGAACAAAAAAGACGGATTCGATGACACACCCGCTTATCGTTGAATAGATAATGGATTTATAGAAACCACAAGCAAGTTAAATTCTGTAGACTTATTTATTTGTCGATTCAGAGTAAATTCTGTTAAGTTTACAGTATGCGTTTGGTTTGTTTATCAAAGAACTTTTTCTCGACTCAACTCGACCACCAACTCGACCGTGATCAGAAGGCAGGAGCCAAAGGTTATCATGCACTGCCAGAGATCGATTTCATTGATTTTCAGCAGGGGCAAAACGACAGAAATTTGGTAAGCATTTCTCGTGTTTATACTCGATACTACAGCTTATCAAGTGTTGGTTTTATTTTTGACTCTATAAGCTTCCGTTACTTCGTTTTATTCTTGAGTCTATAATGAATTATTTTTCGTGTTGATACTTTAGCCTATAGGTAAATATTTCTGGGATATATACCCGAATATAAAGACAAAATGTTCATATTTAATATTGATACTGTAGAGAAATAATTGTCGTATTTCTATTTGACTCAATATATAAGGGTTGGTAGTGATTAGGCTTTAAAAATAGGTAAATATTTTTTGTGCTCTTAACTTGAGTTTATAGCTAAGCATTTGTTTGTTTTATTCTCGGGTATATAGAAAAGCAGTGTTCGTGTTTGCACTAGAGACTACAGGTAAACATTAGTCGTGTTTATAGATGAGTCTATTAGGAAACTTAAATTTATATTTCTGTCGCGAAGTAAAAGTTTTTATGGTCTATACTTCCTTCCAGAGGAAGACATTGGTTGGGTTTATACGTGTTAGTGTGTACAATTTGTCATGGCTCAATAAGAACAAATTATTCGTGTTAATAATTGAGTCTAAAATTAAACATTACACGTGTTTATATCTGAGTCTCTAGACATAAATTTAGTAATGATTATACTTGGTAATATAAGTAAAAACTTATATGTGTTTATACACAACAGGCAAACATTTTGAGTTACCACGCATTTCTTTAAAAAACAGAGCACAAAGGATATTTTATTATTTTAAAATTAAAGATAAATAAACTTCAGCAAAACTCATTAACAAGTTTAAAAATAATAACAACTATTTAAATGAGGGCACTTGACCGAGGGAATTCAAAAAACGGAGTAGAGAACATGTCTTTACCTGACTGATACACCACGCTCATACGCCAGGGAGTGTTTTGGTCTAATAGCGGCGAATTTAGTTTTTTAGGCAACAGCTTTTATTAGGAGCAGGCTGCAAACCCCAATTGCACTTCTCTTATTGGCCAGCCAATAACGTGAGCTATGATATATATATATATGAACTAGATTGTAAACCTATGCGAATATATACGTATTAGGACCCTCCACATCATTTCTTCTTTTGCAACTTCAAAAGCCAGCGATATCACTCGACAATGTAAATGCTTCTAGACGCAAATATAAACGACCAACATTTAGCCATGATCCGAATAGATTTGATTGCTTGATTTGTTTTTTACGACTTATCAACCTTTGGTGAGTTATTTGTGAGAGGCACGCTGGAGTAATGGATAGCGGCTCAGATTGAGAAATCAAGTGCCGAGTTCGAATTCCAATTTAATCCTTTACTTACGAATGAATCCTCTTCTTCTCCCCACCCAACTATGGGTAAATAGCAGAACAGACCGAGTTCTATAGCCTTCGATAGCAACTGGTCTACCGAAGAAGGAAATGTCAAACTTCTGCGGGAAAAATTCTGCCTCGTCAGTCATGTATCGAAAGATACATGATCGCCTAAGCGTGTATCATGCATAGCACATAACTGATTGAATGACTTTCAAGTCGAATCCGTTACATTCACTTACGTGCTAATACGCCTCGGAAAGTATGTATCTTTTTCTTCTTCTTCCCCCAGGTATGGGTAAATAACAGGACAGACCGGGTTCTGTAGACTTGGATGGCAACTGGTCTACGGCAGAAGAAAATGGCAAACTACTGCGGGAAAATATTCTGCCTCGTCAGTCATGTATCGAAAGATACATGATCGCCTAAGCGTGTATCATGCATGGCACATAACTGACTGAGTTATTTATAGCCGAAACATATTCTGAATTTTAATCAATTTTTCGAGTGATTATTCCGTTAAAAATTTTTTGAGAATAACAAGCATTTTCCAGATACAAGTTCTACTATTTAACCCATAGCTCAAGTGAGCAACTTGCTTCACACCCTTCCCCGGCGTATTTACGCGTAAGTGAATGTGACGAAGACGACTGGAATTCGAACCTTGATCTCCGATTTCACATTTCGTTATCCATTAGACCAGCCGTGCATCCGCATTATTTATCCTCTTAAACACGTAAATTTTCTATGAACTAGTAACATGCGACGAACAGTAACCTTTCCATACTAAAATATAATCGACTAATATTATCCTATCGCTGCCATAAATGACTGTTTTCAGACTCAAGTATATCGGACCTATACTGAGCTTTTCCTCGAAGGAAATAATTCATTCACAGTCGAATATAAGCGACCGATACGGACCTATCCCCATATCAAGTAAATGCTTCCAGAATCAAATACCTGAGATCAATATTTACTTAAACTTGAACCAAGTAAATGTTTCCAGGTTCAAATATAAGCGATTAATGTTTACTCATTACCGAACTAAGTAATTGCCTTAAGACCTAAGTTGTTATCTGTCGGGTTTGATCCTACGGAAGAAAAAAACAATATTCTCTAAAAGAGCGGATGAACTCCAAAAGTCAACAATCAGTTAACTAATGATGCTATCGCGATAAAACACCGTTGAAAATGTAATACAAAACGGCTCGACTATCTCTCCATAAAACCATCATGACAGTTCTCAGCCAACCAATAACAGATAACAGAGTAAAAGGAGTCAGCTTCCTCGCAACTGATTCCTCGTTCAGCAAGGAGAGACACCTGTGACAGATATCAACTGTCATCCAGATAACAATACATTTGTTATATACATGGTTAGAGAGAGGTAAGAAAATAAACGCATTCATACAAGTATACACTTTAAAATGAACTGATACGTGTTAACGCACATATAATTACTTCCTGCCAAACAGGTAGACCCAGGAGTCACAAATGCAAATTGCTGTTTTCCCCAAATATACGTGCGGACACGAATAACTATTACATACGAGCCAGAGAGATAATTAGAAAGATATTTGGCTTCCTATAATAATTGCTATTCCTTTATAGAGCTTTGAAGCACGGACGAAATCAAGACTTGTTATTTTCCAATATTAGTTTGCTCAAAAGAACGATGAATTGTCTTTAGGTCACAAGATGGATGAATAGCCAAAGTCAGTGATGAATCGGCATATATGCAGATATTTAAATATAGAAGATACGTCTATAGAATGTTTCTCTGTTAAGTCTATCAGACGAAATTGAAAGGACCGACAGTTACTGCAATCAATTATCTGAGTATCTATATTATCGGTCTTAATATATTTATATTAAAGTTTGGTTAAGCTGTTTATTTATTTTCAAAATGTAACAATATGATTGGCTATAATCTTAAATCGCTCGTATTTATAAAGATTAAATTAATTTCAATTCGTGTCATCCCAGTAAACAGGGGAGATCGATGCCTGTAGACCAGTAGTCACCCAACGTTATTTTTTGGGGTGGGGAGTATGCCCCCGCTAAGCATCTCTAAAATTTCTGATATCTCATACTATGATATATAAGTTTTATTATTGAAAACGTGAATTCCTATTCACGTGGAGAAAGTCTAAAACAAGATTCCAAACAATATGGCTTCTTTGAAGCAGAAAATAAATAAAAGAACTTTGAAGTACAGATGAAGAAATTAATAAAAAATATTAAAAACTCATTCACATATATATATATATATATATATATATATATATATATATGTGTGTGTGTGTGTGTGTGTGTGTGTATGGGAGTTTTATATATATATATATATATATACATACATACATATGTATATACAAAAAAAAATTATATATATATATATATATTGTTATATATATATATATATATATATATATATATATATATATATATATATATATATATATATATAGTACAAATAATTAATACAAATAAATAAATTAATTAAAAAAATGTCTTCCCGCCAAAATAACAGAATACACTACGGCAAGCAATCTAAACACTGGACGGATAAATAGCTTTAATTATCTCCCCAGAACAACACAAACTATTAAATAACCGACATAAGCAAATCCATCCACCAAAATATTTTTACTACGTTAATAAAACATTAAAAAAAAACAAAAAGAATAAATGATGCAAAATGAAAATGTAAAAAAAGTGAAATAAATTAACACAAACAAATAAATAAACAAACAAGCCACTACCGCAAGAATAACCGCCAGATTAGATTACCCACAATACACCACTGACACATATGTATAAATCGTCGCGGAAAAATCCAACATTCGCGGCCTGAAGATTGCGTTTCAATGTTCACTTTTATATTTATATTTACATATAGATACGCTCTCTGATATTGAGCACTTTATCCCATATATATAGCACACCTTAAAACTATATTTCTTATATATATATATATATATATATATATATATATATATATATATATATATATATATATATATAGAAAACAAGCCAAAACTCTATAAAATACAGGAATTGACACAATGAATATATTGGAGAATCCTCAAGAGATTTAACCAAAGAACTCAAACTCAAATGTCACATTTAAAAAAAAACAAAACACAAAACGCCTTGATTGTTCCCATTGAGGAAACTGACCACAATTTTGACATAGAGAATGCTACTTTGATTAAAAGAGATAATAATTTTGTAAGACGAAAATGTCTTGAAGATACCACAATATGCCATTTCACTATTATTGGTATATGTTATATTGTCACAATGTGTAATAATCAAGGACAAAAGTGATGGCGTAACAAAAGAAAAAACAAAGAATGCAGATGAATTTAGCTAAAAAAAATATTCTTTCAAAAATTTTGAAACTGCCAGCGTCTCTCGTTTCCTGCGCATGTAGATGACAAACATCATCAAAGCCCAGTCCGATGAAATCTTAACGGAATAAACGCGTCACAAAGCTAAAAGAGAGAGAGAGAGAGAGAAAGAGAGAGAGAGAGAAAGAAAGAGAGAGGTTTCTTCTAGACTCGATGAATTACTTAATTATGATTATTTCAAATCCTATCAATTATTGTGTCTGTATATGCTTGCTTGAACCGGCTTCTAATGCCCTGGACTGAGCGGCATGCGGATAGTAGTAATATCTAGTGGTGGCACAGTCCTATGGGTATAAGAGAAACTCGGGTGAGTTCCAATACGTAATATGTGATCGTGCGGCGCTATATCGGGTTTAATTCGTTACCTCTTCGTCACCAAGGCCTCCTATCGAAACAGTTCGTGTTTCAATTCTCAGTAGTGGATGCGCACAGCTGATGAGTCCCAAATCTAGAACAAAACGGCAGTCCAGTACTTTCTGCTTCCTGTTGAGGTTTTTTCTAGACTCGATATATATCTATATAGTAGTCGACTCTCCCGTCGAATTCGACGTATGAGGGTCAAGTAGATCAAGTTCCAGGAAACCTACAGCCGGACAACGGCACATGAGATTTGAATATAGTGGTGAATGTTTCGTGCAAGACCATCCACACTTTTTGAAGGGACGAATACAGAAACCTAGTGCACACAGTGCCACAAGGTACCCAAACGACCCTCCGCAGGTTTTGAATTCAAAGTTGTCCTTTTCCTAGACTAGTTGCAATCCAAGGCTATAGAACCCAGTCTGTGATACTCTCTCTCTCTCTCTCTATATATATATATATATATATATATATATGTGTGTGTGTGTGTGTGTTTGTGTGTGTGTGTTGAGACAAAATTAGCGCAACATGGAGATAATTTATTAAAAGTATAGTTACTCATGAAAAGGATACTTACTAGTTATTTAATTGTTACGTGTGGTGTTCTTTTTCAAGACATATTTCAATTCTGTACCTGCAGGATTCATTAACACATCGGAGAGTTTCCTCTGCCATTTTACTGCATTTTCCCTATTTATTTTTGTCTTTACGTTCCTCAACTGATTTCAACTGGCCCTAAGAAAATTTTCGTGACCTCAGTCGCCATTCAATATGACCTCTTCCATGTATCTGTTAACACGCATGGTGCGCTAATATTGCCTTACCCTGTTTATACAGTATTTATCGATCCACCCACGAGGATAGAATGTGGCACAAGGCCGGTTTAATGTGGGTATCCCCGAGCCCGTAGGCTCGGCCAAAAATATAGCCTTATTGAACCCCCCTAGACGGGTTCAGGCCCTGTCTACCTCCCCGAACGAAACCTTGCCCTTCGGCAAATCTTCGTCCGGGTCCCTCTCTGCGAATGCAGAGTGTTCGGCAGACGCCGACTCGGAAGCTCACAAAGGCAGCGTACTACACTTTGATCCTAGCCTCCGGGCCGAGCAGTACATACATAATTACACATATACATGCATACACACAATTTTTTTATTGTATACACACCGTATATATTAACACACAAACACACACTGATACTCACACAGACTTACTAGAAATAATAACCCTAGTATTGTGTTACTTTCGGATTTTGTCCAATATTGATAAATAATAATGTGTTACTTTCGGATTTTGTCCAATATTGATAAATAATAATAGACTGGGTATAAAAAACTGGGTAATATGTGAACACTACGATAGCCGAATCTGGCTATCGTCGTGTTCACATATTACCCAGTTTTTGAACTGGAGTAGAGGTTTATCCCTTGTTTCCTATTTTGAATTGGGTTTTTGGTTCCTTCTAATGTTTACTTCCACCTTATACTTAGTCTATGAGTGAATGCTGCGAATCCTCGTCTTTCGACTGTAATCTAGCACCACTAATCTAGAAACGTTTTATTCTTCATCCAACAACAGGTTAACAACTCCGGATATTTCTTTAGCAAAAATTCTAAACAGGAGTAGAGGTTTATCCCTTGTTTCCTGCTTTAAGTTGAGTTTACTCTTTCTTATAAAGTCTACTGCCACATTATATTTCTAACGTTTCAGGCTGAACTCTGAAATGTTTACTAATTAAATCTTGAATTCATCACGTCTAGAGTTAGACATTATCTTTCCTGCGTAGCGCAACGAAATTCACTTCTGGCGATTTATTACGTTAATGCAACAGTACAGAGTAACCCTCTACCTTGAGTAGTTCTTCGGCCTTATGTTAGATGAACATTAATAATAATAATAATAATAATAATAATAATAATAATAATAATAATAATAATAAAACTCTGAGTATATGTGAATTCCACCAGACGTTCAAATATCTTGCGATCTGGTTTCTCATCCCAATAGATCAACACAATTTAATTAGTAACTTTTACTTTTCTATTTCCATTACAGTAAATGGAAGTCTATATAGACCTTAAATTGGAGTAATATAGCAAATAAAAATTTAATTAATGAATCGAGTTGTTAGCACGTTTTGTTTTCTAACCAGAAGACACGAATTCTAAACATACAATGGTCGATCTGTTGCAAAGTCGATTCCTTAATGTTATCGGAGAAAGTGCCTGAAAACCATACCACGTGTTGTCCCAATGCTTGTGAGTGAAATTGGATAGTCAGAACTATTTTAGAATTTTTGCTGATTATATTAGTCAAGTCACAAGTTATCTTAGCCGAGGTTTTGAGCGTACTAGCTTTGGTCAAACAAATTCTCACGCCAGAAAATGCGGTCTCTTCCAGAGAATGCCCGCTGAGTATAGTTTCATATAAAACACAGATAGACGATGTGGTTCTTGAATAAGCACAATTATGTCAGAGCAAGGCATATGCCACATGGGTTGTCTAGCCTCCCTAGTAGACAGTCATACTCCTATACGAGCGGCCCGCCAAAAACAATAAGTTATATATTTCGATTCTGTATTTATTTCATATTTAATGTTAAATACTAGAATGTCATATCCTCATGAGTTCATACTTTAAATTTCTTTTTATTAATTTTTGTAATGAAATTTGTAAGGATCAAAGAAATTCAATAGACATGTACAGGAATGTACAGATACATCACAAAATAACTTGTATTCTCATCACAATGGTAAATAATACTTTCTTTCTATATGTTCGAGAAAAATCTCACACAATGGTCATCGTTGTTAATTCACGAGCACAATGACGGTCGCTAGCTGGTTATAATAAATATACAACAGACCACCTCTTTGATTTTAGTAAATTTATATGCAAATATGCAAATGCATGAATACTGCTGCCATATCACGCATAGTACTCCTGTTTTACATCTCGAGGGTTTTTATCAAAATACAAAGAAGGATCTGTAATGTAATCAATCCTAACTTGTCTTCTCGACTTCAGTCATTTTCCCAACGACTTGACGTGGATTCGCTCTGTCTTTTCTAAAAATATTTTCATGTTTCCCCCGGTGGCCTGACTACATAAATTTAATCATGCTACTAGATTGGCATTTAGGTCTCACCCATTTAATGTTGAAATAAACTAAATTTATTTGCTTCCCTAATAACTGCAGTATTCAAAAATTTAAATGCATCGTCAAACGCCATCTTCTGTCAATCCAGTGCATTTTATGCCCTTTCTTTAATCCCTCCTTATATGTAGTCTTTTCTCTCGCTTTCTCACTCTGCATCGCCACTGCATACTATTCGCATTCCCGTCTTGCTTGGCGTTTAATTATTAAAATAAATCATCTTTCTGTTCAGAATATTGAAATTCATTCTAGAGCGTCGGCTGTTGTTTTTAGTTTGATGTTATTCCACAAAACTTCGCCATCCTCTTACGACTTTGCCACAATAAAGTATATTAAAATTACCACCTACTTCTATAGTCATAAAAGAAGCAGATAGCTCGGCTATCTAATTCTATTTGGGGGTTTCATCGTCTTTATCTGAGAGCAAACCAACTTATCCATAATTATGCCTGGAAAAAAAACTACACGGATATAGACTGATTTTTTGTTTTATTTATTTAACATCAACAGCCTATGGGTTATTTAATGCCGATATTTAATTTTTTGAGAGTTTTGAAACAATAAAAATATATGTTGTTCTGCTTTGAACTGAAAGAATTGAATATAAGTAGCTGATACTCAGATTTTCTGAAGATACATTTTTGCGTGGACATAATTTCTAGAGCTGGTGATACGTATGCTTTCGGTTGAAGTTTTGATGAAATTATATTTTGGAATACAGTTTTTCAGAAATAATAGGATTTTGTATGAATTAATAATATGAATGTGTTTTTTTAAATGTTTTGTTTGTTTGGTTGTTTGATTTTACTTGGCCACTTATCAAACTTTATGCGTTATTTAATGTTGACATCTAAATAATTTGAATGCTTTTGTATGCCTTCAACTACAGAAGAATGTATTGCTGATCATTTGACAAGAATATGTATAGTTGGTCCTTTTTTATAGAAAAAACGTATCGCTGTTATTTTTACTATAAAAATTATTTTTATAATTTCGTGGTATTTTGTTTTGCATGGTGGTTCAATTTTTGCCCATAACTGTGACCCTAATAGGTGCTAAAAACCCGGGTCTTTATGGACCTCGGAGCAACAGCAATAAAGAACTAGTTCCATGCTCCTGGAAATCTACCAATCAGAGGCCTTACTGCAGGATGTAGTTTATCGTCATGCCAAGGACTTTCTATGAATAGATATGGATAGACAAATACTAGAACTGACATATATAAAAGCATAGATAGATTTTAACAGAGATAAGTAAGAACTCAGATGGATAGGAACACAGACAGATACGAAGAGACACCAATGACCATAGATATGACTACATAGATAGATAAGAAAAGACACACGGATGAACATAGAAATGAACTGATACTAAGTGGTATGAATACACACACACACAATATATATATATATATATATATATATATATATATATATATATATATATATATGAAAATTGAGACGAATATAGACAGACTAGCCGAATCAGTTTTCTTGCAAGAAAATGATGATTTATTTTAAATCATTGTTTGGAAAGAAATGTGCACTTTTTGGAAAGAAATGTGTACTTCACTGTTGCACAACGATTTTGCCGATGTGACCTCGATTTTCTGGCTTTCTCCTCCTATATTTTGGATAGTAATTTTTTCCCTTTTCCGAATTTAAATTTTATGTATGTCAAAGGGGAAAAATCACTCGAGGTGCGTTTGTGCTCATTCTCCCCACAGAGCCCACCTTTGATCAAAATAAAATATACTTATTCAATTATCCCGGGTAAACTAGTTTCAGCTTATATATATGGCTATGTGAGTTCGATAACACTGACAGAAAAAGGCTACAACTACATAGATACATAAAAAGGAAAGAGGATATTTCCGAAATAGGTAGTTACTATACATACAAAGACCGTGACATGTTTCCCTGCTGAAACCACATAACACAAAGAAACATGAAAGTGAAAGGCCCAGAATATCTTTTGAGGCAGTTATATTCCCGTTTTCCTGAGAATATATATTCTCAATGGTATTTCACAGAAAAAAAATGTTTATTTTTAAAATTACGTTGATAACAGATACAGCGTTGAGAAAAAAAAATCACCTTAGCCTCGATGCGTCCTCATAAGTGGCTTCATAAGATCCTTCTCCATAATGTTGGCCATGGATCCAACATAAGTGGCTTCATAAGATCCTTCTCCTTAATGTTGGCATGAAGCATGAAGGTCTTACCGAAGGTCATCTAGGTTGTTTGAACCTAAAATTTGGCACTACATAAGGACAAACAAAGGAATGCACCAAACAACACAAACCACATCGGTTGGGGACTTTCAACAGCAGTAATAATGCTACAATGAATATGCATGTGTAACTTGATAAATATAATAAAACATTAAAAATATGTTAACCTTACACACGCTTCAAAGCAAAGATTAGGAAGTAAACTCCCATCAGTACTGGAAAGATCTATAAAAGTTACAATCCTTAAGAGATCTATTTCCTGCAAAATGGTTTTACGAGATAAAGTTTATATATTTTAATCGAGTGTAGTACTGGCTGTTCGGTCAATAAATGCAGAATGTTTTCTTATAAGGAGATGACTTTGAAAATAGAAAGATTCTAATTTTTTTTTACTAGGGAATCATGGGAAATTAGTTGTTTTTTTTAATTTTCGTGATCGCGAGATCAAAACAAAAAAACGTTTGTATCTTCTTAACACTCATAAACAAAACTCTAGATTTTTTTTCTCCAACTAAATTATATGGATACCCACAACGAATTTGAATTCCTCAAATGTTCAAACTGTTTGCTCCCGTCATTCACTCACTCGTCTTTACATCTGAAATATTTTTAATATTTAAAAAAAAAAATGATAATAAATAATAATTATAATACTATAACTTATGAAAAATAATATTAAAAATGTTTTTAATGATTTAAACGAATTCTAGAATTAAATGAAACCTTAACGGACTATTATTGATATTGGTAATACAGGTACAAAACTTGCTTTTTCATCCCTACGTGTGTGTGTGTGTGTGTATGTAAAAGTACAGACACACACACACACACATACATACACACACACACACACATATATCTAATAATAATAATAATAATAATAATGGACACTCCCGTCGGTTTCGACGTATGAGTATCTGCCAGTTTAGTGATTCAGTTATGAAAGTTTATGCGCTAATCTTAAGAGGCATTTAAGACCCGCTAGTGATTTACAAAGGAGGCCACATATGGACCAAGTGTGAGGATTGCGAGATGAGATCACTGTTAGATTGTTTGACCTTTTAGATCTTGCTCTAGCATCTTGAAGATGATTCAGACAAGCAGATTGAAAATTGCTGAGTCCACTAAAACACGTTGATCTCTATTCTACCTGCTCCAAACCTAAGCCCTCAAGGGTGTTATGCGGTATATTAACTGCTGAGAAGTTGCTTTTCAGCTTCTCTTTGTATCTTAGTCATGGGCGTCCTACATTCCTGTAGCCCTGATCTAACTGGCTGTACATTAGAATATTGGGTGTCCATATATATATATATATATATATATATATATATATATATATATATATATATATATATATGTTAAGAAACGAAAATCATGATAATCCGTCTGGATAATCCCAAGGAGAATGAAATCCGGAGAGCTCAATGTTAAGCCAGAATAATTCATTTAATTTAAATAAAAAAAAATAGACCACTTTACGGTTCAATTGTTATAATTTATTTCACCAGAGATTTTTTTTTCTCTGGATCTTCAGACTTCACTTTCAAGGGTAAAAAAATGAATTTAAAATTTCGACTTTTGAAGGACAGTATTAATCTTGTATAAGGTGACATAGGGGGTGTGAGGGTAGTGTGAGAGACATAGCCGAAATTAGAGAGGGAAGGGAGAGTTTTCAAATTTATTTTTATTTTTATTACATACTTAATATTGAGGAGGAAGTGGGATAAGGAATAAATATTGACCTATTTAATCGGTCAACTCACCGAAAATTATATATATATATATATATATATATATATATATATATATATATATATATATATAAGAAAGACTGCATACAAGTTATACATTATTACCATTGCTACTACCGCTACGATGGCGTGTTCAATGAGTCCTCAGTATTGCGTGATAGCTGCCTGTGTGTCTCTTTCGACGTCACGCAAACGTAATATATAAGCGAATTCAAATCATGAGAGCTTTGAGGACTCATATTGTAGGTGGTATAGTCGTGGATATTATCCGCAGGCCAAGCTTGTGGGTAATGTGAGTGGGATTTAAACATAGCCGAACACCTCGGTTTAGGCTGTGATATTGAACATGTTATCTTATTGAAAGCAATTCTTTAGCACGACATAGAAATCTTTCGGCACAAGCGAGATAAAACACGATTACAACAATGATTTGAGGTCCATCATCGTGGATTTCTTTATGGTGTCGGTGCAAAGGCATCTGTCTTTCCTCCTCTTCATCTTTGAAGAAGATGTCTATTTCTGAGTCGTTATGCATGACAAATATATGCAATAATGTGGATGTAGAATAAAATAGATTAATTTAAGATCAATGAGGTGAAGAAATGAAGAGTGAAGATTGAATCAGTTTAGCTCCGTTTTCTGTTATATTATTTTTTTTATTTTTGTTTTTGTCTTCTCGTTTGACCTATTTAAGGGCACTGTATTTTATAATCGTTACGCTTTCTTTGCCTGTTAATATGTTTTGCTTTGTGTGTTACACATGCCTCTATTTTATGCAAAAAAAAAAAAAATAATCAGAAAATAAGAATTAATATTCACTCGCAAAAAGTATACAGTCAAACGTTATAAACTTCTAACTTGAAGGCAAGAAATAAAAAAAAATATGGTAATTTTCTAAGCGTACATTAGATGCGAGACACGGCAGGGAGTATGGGATACCCAGTGAGTATCAAACTCACTATTCAGTCGCAACTGATACAGAGAGACGAGCGTGCTAAACATTAAACCACATTTGATGTGCTCCAGCAAAGAAAAAATATGGAAGATGAAACCAAGAATTATTCATTTTTATTTAGGTTAGAAAGGTATCCCAACAGGTATCTTTATAATTTGTCTGTGTATTTGGGCAGGGTATGTTCTTAACAGATTGTAAGATACCCCCTGAATGGTATCAATAACTATGACAGAAGCGTTGGTCTCCTGCAATCCAGTCCTTTAGGGGCTTTACCCAGTGAAAGGTTTGTGCGTTGTGTCACACATTTAATTACCTCATGCAGACGTCCACGCTAAACACGACAACAATATTGTTAAAGTGATTGCTCGTAAATAAACCCGTTTACTACGTAGGCTCGCTCGTTATACTATATAGACGAAACGTTATCCATAATATATCTATCTATCTATCCATCCTACTATCTATCTATCTATCTATCTATCTATATATATATATATATATATATATATATATATATATATATATATATTATGAAATGGACAAAGCCCGACAATTATTTTAAGACATTTTTATGTTTAACATTCTTTTTATAGAATCAAATATTAAAGTAAATGCTCCGTTTATAATAAGCAGTATTAAAAACATTTACCGGCATTTAAATATAGTTTTTCCTCTCTTTAAACATGTCTTTTTTTTGTTTTTCTGTGTCCTGGATATGAAGATAAACCACATCCGGCAGCAAGGCCTCTGATCGGGAGATAGAAGGATTTGAGTAGCGTGGAACCACCTTATAACTGCTCTTGTTCCCAGGTCCTCCCTGACCATAGCTGGTAGAACCTGTTAGAGTTCCAGCCATGAGCAAATAGTGAACACACAGACTAAAATCAACAGTACATTTTTAGAATAAAATAACTAATAACTTTTATAGCAAAATGACAATCAATGAAACACTAAAAACAATAAAAAATATATTTTTATAGTAAAATTACCAAATATGTCATGACTAATAAGACTATATATCTAAAAAAAAAATACCTTTAACCTAAAAGCACAAAATTACGTATAAAATATTTGTAGTTGAAAGCATAGATTACGTACAATATATTTAGATTATCTGTTAAATAACCTATAGTATATAACATGTAGCTCAACAAAATTAAACATCCAATATTTCTCTCTCTCTCTCTGTTTCTTTTTTTATCAATTATCTCGGACGTACTACCGTATGGCCATATCACATTAAAACATCGACTGCCTTATGATCACCCAAGTTAAGCAACGTCGAGCCTGGTTTGAACATAGATGGCTGACAGTTTAGGAATAGCAATTAAGTTTGGATGA
The DNA here is from genome assembly GCA_963932145.1 of Acanthosepion lycidas. Classification (NCBI taxonomy): domain Eukaryota; kingdom Metazoa; phylum Mollusca; class Cephalopoda; order Sepiida; family Sepiidae; genus Acanthosepion; species Acanthosepion lycidas. Next base: position 3,253,568 of record OZ010605.1, read on the forward strand.
GCCGCAGGTGTAATGGTTGATGTCTCGGAATTGGTAATGGAGAGACGACTTCCAATTCCAGGTGGGTTCGTTATATTTACTTACTCGCAAATGAGAAAGGTATGAAGCCTCATCTTCTCCCACAGCTATGAGTTTATTAAGACTTCTACCATTAAATATTTATTGCCCTCCACGCCATCCAAATTTCTTAATATCTTAAAATTTCGGATTTTAATTAAACTGCAAAATATTGATCAGCCGTAGGAAGTGAATCAATCAATCATTTCTTCCTCTCAATATTTTACATTATTTTTTGACTGAATTTCTGGGAGGAGGAGATATTATTTACACTATTTATGTCCAAACTATTTCCTCATCTTTGTTGTTTTTACCACAACATTTCGGCCATTGCGCACTCCGTCCTTAAAGAAGTGTATATTGATCAGGGTAATACCATGTAGGCTAACCAGATCGATATACACATGAGGAAGGTCGGAGGTGAGGGTAGAAAGATCAAAATTTGCCGTAAAAACAAAAAGATGATGACAATTGTCCGAATATGTAAATAATTTTTCTTTAGAGATTTGTTTACTTTTTCCTTCCTTAAATATTATTTTTCTTTGTCTCTTTGTATAACTTTCTCTCTCTCTCTCTCTCTCTGTATATATATATATATATATATATATATATATATATATATATATATATATATGTATATATATATATATATATATTTCCCTTATCAGTATTTAATTTTTTTTTCAATTCTAATTTCTATTTTCTCTACATTTTCCCATTTTTTCTCTACTTATCAATCCTTGATTCAGGTCTGCGGTTGCAGTAGCCATCATGTCCAGTGTACTTCCTATCGTCGCGGGGAGTCGAATCTTAGAGTCGAGTTCAAATTCAAGCTTAACCATTTACTTTCGCACACATGCCCGTGGGAAAGGCTTC
>OZ010605.1:3264500-3272000 GCA_963932145.1 Acanthosepion lycidas
GAGTCTATTTGAACGCAATTTTCATCATCTGATGCAGACCCTTTTCATTTTTCAACCCTTTCTATATCTATGTCCGTTTCTTTGTTAATATCTTTTGCTTTCTTTTTATCTTTGGTTTCCTTTTTCTTAATCTGGTTCTACTTATAATATCGTCTCAAAACGCCAATATAATGTCGAGGTTTGGCGGAAGACCATTTTCCCATTACATCCCAAACGTACTTTCTTGCCGCATGTCAACACAAAGGAAGAAAATTAAGTCTCCTTATATTGCGAACAACTGTCCTTTGCCATCCAGTTTTCCGCGTGCAAACACCGCTCCCTTGACAGTAAGATTTCCATAAAGAGAATCACCCGCTCTATCCTTTCCCGCCATTTTGTTTCTTTACGCGCGTAAACAGGAACAGGTTCTTTCTCGGCGCAACCGGTGATGACGATTTCGAGTGGTTTATGTTTTATTTGTGTTTTATTTGGTCGCAACTCTCTCTCTTTCTCATTCTCTATTTAACTCTGTCTATCTATCTATCTATCTATCTATCTATTTATAATTATTTTTTTCATCGGAGTCTGTTTTCTCGTCGTTTTGAAGCGTTTTATAAACCCTTTTCTCTCCTGATGTATTTAACGTTTCTTTCTGTCTAGCCTATTTTCTTCTTCAGTGTATCTCCTTTCCTATTATTTTAACTCGATTTGAGTTTTTTTTTTCATCATTTTTCTTCTTTTTTTCTCTTTCCTTGTTCCTCACCAAAAATTAAAAAAAAATTCTATCTATAGTTTTGAGAGATTTAACTTAAAAGTTTAACTAACCATAAATTGAGAGAAAGGCTATATATAAATTTCCAGGGATTAATTGAAGATTTTTGTACAAAAGTTGCTTATATAAGGTGTTGCAGAGAGAACAAGTCACCGGCCATAATAAAAAATAACATAAAATTGCAGATAAAACATTTTTAATCTTAAGTGACGTAATTATATTAATTCTAACTTTGTTTCGTTTTCCACCATTTTTTTTTTTTTTATATTTTTTAGTATTACAGTGTAACCCGGATATAAGAGACCCGGATATAAGAGAAACCCGGGTATAAGAGAGATTTTCTCTGGTCCCAAATTACAGCCATACTTACCTAAACAAAATAGACCAAACCCGGATTTAAGTGAAACCCGGATATAAAAGACTTCTCCGGTCCCGACAACTCACTTATATCGGGATTACACTGTATATCCTTTTCTTTTTTCTTTTTTCTTTTCCTATTTCTTGTTATTTCCTTCATTGTTCCTCTTTTCTCACCCAAACAATCTTGTTTTATTTACTCTTGTCATTTTCTCTCTCTAACTGCTATACTTTTTCTTCTTCATCAGTTTATATTTCTTTATTTCTCTAGCTTCTTCTTAGACCTCTGAAAAATCACAAATAAGAATATGTAAGAAGTTTTTTTTTTTTTAAATGCTTCACCTGAACCAGTAGTCGCTTCGGAATTGCGAGGAGGTGCCTTCCAAAAGCTAAACAAATTATTAAGTAACGTTAGAATTTCGTTGGAAACAAATAAATGACTACTCACCTGTTATGTAATACTGCACAATTTCATCACAGACCGAGAAGAGACTTGAGTCGACAAAAACATATTTGTGTAGCAGGATGCTGAGAATAGTATGTTCTGAACATGTAAGCAATAGAGTATTAGTGTTTAAGCCTTTTTATTATATATATATATATATATATATATATATATATATATATATATATATATATATATATATATATATATATATTTAAAAAAGGTTTTAAGAAATATAGTTTTAACGTGTGCTACATTTATAGAGTAAAGTGCTCAATATCAGAGATAGAGTGTAGGTAAATATGAATATAAAAGAATACATTGAAGTCAACACTCAGAGGCGACAGATTTAGAGAAAATGGAAACAAAAAGAAAAAACGACATTTATAATTACCATCAGAAAAAGACCGAGGAAATTTCAAGGGCATATAATGGGAAAGGCGGTTTGGAAAATTTGACACTCATAGAGCACACCTGGAATTGGAACTCGTCTCTCCATTACCAATTCCGAGACATCATCCATTACACCTCCGGCACATCCAAGTCAAGAGAACCAGTGATAAGAAGCGCGTAACCTATCTAACTAGGTTATATAAATAGTTAGCAGAACGGAGATTATGAAGGAGCAAAAAGACAAATGCTACTAAGGGCTACAAAAGCAGGTAGTTGTAGAGAGCCATTATCACACACTTCTTGAAGGTGCACGATATATAGAATATGAAATCGTCCTTCTCTAGTTCTGTAAACTACTTATCAAATATTCCTTACATATTTTCATCTATTACTTCTCTCCTTAATTCTCATACCATTAAATTCCCTAAACTTCCATGTTTATCTTTAGTTCTCCTCTGTAAACTTCCACATCCCCTTTTTTTTTACCTCTCCTTAAAGTCTATTTACTTTTCTTCTCTTTATTTTCTCTCATTATTCTACTGTTCGTATCCTTTCAGTTTTTCTATCTTATCATTCTCTTCAAGAACTAACCAAGGGAAAGAATGGTTCAAATTGTCACTCAATCCGACCACAGCAAAGCACACTGTGACTCATTCATTTCTAATGGCCTCTTGGGAATAAATCAAAAGAAAAGGTAATAGAAATGCTGAACAAAAGGATCACGAATGCAAAGTTATTCAGGCTGTTGCTAAGATCGTAAAATATGATAGCAACTCTGCGTGTTTGCCATTGTGCGCGTTCGAGTGTTTGAATGTGGATATATATTTGCTTAGTGAGCGGCACGGTATTTTGTGTCCGTGTTTATATATTTAGAGATATAAAAATGCTGGTAAACAACTTAACTTCGCTGGTGGTACTTCAAATGGAAAAGTAGGTGTGTGTTGATTTTCCTGTCACAATGGGAAATTGAATTTTTTTTTTACTTACGCATATGTATTGACTGCAAAATGCTTAAGCATATAAACTGTTAGCGAAGGAGGTCTTCGAAAAGATGTATGCCTTGAAAATGTGAAAAATGTACGACTATCGTTAATTTACGATATATCACAAATTTAATGTATATCTTACCGTATATTGTCATGTATAATGCACCCTACAGAGAAGAAGAGACACCAAATAAAGCTAATTTTTAGTGATTTTATGTGATATCCATAGTATAAAACCATTGAACACTCGCCGTCAGTAGAAAGTAGGCCGATCATAAGGATCTTTACGAGAATAAAATAAACTTGATGTCATTACAAATTCTGTTTAGATTACCTTTATGGTTATCTAATTAAAAGATAAAAAATTAAAGGAAATCTGTCTATATTTCCTCAAGGACACATGGCACAGTGGATAAAGGCGTTGGTCAGATCCAGTGAGGATCCTAAGAGTTTGAGTTCAATACCTGGTTAAGGCAGGAGAAAACATGGCGAGAATATTTAACAGGATAACTGATAACAAACATTCATAAAACATGGCACGTGGAACTAGAAAATTCTTCCCCAGTGAGCAAAATAAAGTGTTCAGTTCGAAATTTCCAACCACCAGAAGAAGGCTGGAGCGTACAGCGGCCGGAACGTTCGGATAAAAGTGGTGACAAAGATGAGGACAATAGTCCGAATAATGTAAATAGATTAGGATTTGGTTAAAATAAGCCAGCAAATGAAGTAATTAAAAGGAATAACATAGTCTGAAGTATTAACCTGAATCTTGATGAAAACAACAATAAAGCTTTCATTCTTGAGACTTCGAGCAAACCGTTTTCGCACACCGTAAAGTGCCAACGGTGACAGCAGTGACATGGTCGAAGTTGCAGTTTGCCGCATGGAAGCGAACGAAAAATGCTTGTAGCCATGCACAGAGTGAGAGATTCCACACCATTTGATACCAATTTGGAAGAGATTCCAGCTACTGGAAAAAATTTATAAAGCAATGAATTGGGGGAGGCCCGCCCAGCTTTGGTGCGCATGAAAATACCAACAAATTCACTAACGCTAGGTCCCGAATCGTCGATGGTCACTCCCTCCCCAAACAAGTGACTGAAATAAACCTATGACTGATGGAGTCAGCAGGAAATTCCACACAATCTGACATCTATCCCATGAGGATCCCCTAGAGAGGAAAAATAGAAATGCGATCTCTTCGAGCAAAATGCTTTTCGGTCACTGTAAAGTGCCAACGGTGACAGCAGTGACATGGTCGAAGCTGCAGTTTGCCGCATGAAAGCGAACGAAAAATGCTTGTGACCATATACAGAGTGAGAGATTCCACACAATTTGATACCAATTTGGAAGAGAATCCAGCTACTGGAAAAAGTTACCTATTCTATAGTGACGAATAAAGATTTGTATGGAATTTTGTTCCTTGAGGCCAAAAAAAAAAAAAACGTAAAATATGATATTAAAAAATAAAGTTTGCATATACTAAATGTTGTTAACACCTCAATGATAATGAATAGTAATTAAAACTGAAGGCTGTTATTTAACACTGCTATGAGAAATATTGATTGGCATGAACGGACCCATAGCTCTACAAATCAAGAACGATTAATTTGTAAATTTTTACATTTTGTTGAGTAATCGTCTATTCAACATCGCATTTTAATATAAAATCAAGAATTAAAAGTAGTTTTATTACTGTTATAACTGGCGTACGGTATTATAATTTGAATTATTTCAACCAGAAATCCCTAACCAGTTGTTAGCCAACTGCAATCCGTGAAGCAATCCTACTAGCCTACGAACAAGCGCCGATATGCCACAGGATTTAAGGTAAGCTTTTGTAACTGTTGTATTAGTATATCCACTATTTTTGCAGGTAATTTTAAAGATTTAATACAGTTATTAAATCAGAAACAAATCTTTATCGAATTATCAATTCTCTATTATTTAGAGTGATTTGTTGCCTCTTATCAAGCAGCTCTTAGATACCTTTTCACTAAATGAACGTGATATTTCCCTCAATTTCAAATTTGGGTTTTCTTGATAATTATTGGCATAAAATATTTTTTCTAAATCGTTACCATTTTTAAAGCAATCGGGTTTAAATATGAAGTTTTTGCTAGAAATCCTAGCGTTGGAATTTCATTCCGGTAATCAGGGATAGCCTTATAGCTCAGCCGTATAAAATGTTTAATTTACTGAAGCTTTACAAATTGTATAGGGATAAAATTTATTGCACAAATATTACTAAATCTTTGTGTCATCAAATAAGACCCTCATTTACATCAAAAGAAAATTATACTGAAGAACTTAGGATGTAATATATTATATTCTGCAGTTGTTTTTGTGTGATTTTCAATAAACAAATCAAATTTAAACCATTTTATCGTATGATCTAACAAATGATCTTAGAAATCTTATTCATTGAATAGGCTTTTTTATAATCATTTACAATTTCTTCACTCAGTTTTTACGTATCGAATACAGTAAAAGTATGCATATTTTGCTTGTACTGATTCATAATTAGAATTCTAGTTTGGATATATTTTTTATTTAATGTATCTAATGCGAAAGATATCAACTTTACATGGATTTATTCTTAAAATTGTAAAATTTGAACTCAGTTTGTTAGTAAAACCATCGAGAAATTATGTATTTCTGTCATTTTTTTCGGATGATATTTAAAATTAAATGTTCAAAAGTTAATAAAATCTATTCGTCTGATTTATGGTCTCTGTACTTATAATACCAGTCTGCATCTTTTAAATTGTGTGCAATGTTGATGATTTTAATAAAAGCTTAAAAATCCATCTGCCAAAAAGATTAGTAGTTAAGATGAAATATTCGTCATGACAATAGGTTCCGAAAACCTCAAATTGCATACGACTTAATATATGCAAGTGATAATCTTAATGCATTTTAAATTTATTTATGAATGCCTCATTGGCGGGAAATTATTATCAGTTTGCTCTTCTAGTGTTCAATTCTCTCTTACTGCTTCGTAATTGTCGCCCTGTGTTGCACAAAATTATGCTTAGTAAATAGCACTGTCGGCCGTGGAGAACATTTTATGAAGCTAGTCTTCCACGTCATTGTCCTTCTATGTACCGCAATCCTTTAAAATATTACGCGTTCATGGCTCTTCACAACCGTCTATCTTGTGTGATTCTTGTCAGTTTTTCTCCATTTGCTAAGGCTCTTTCGCAAGTTCTGCCATCGATTCAAACAAGCTGGTCAGGTAAGTGGCTCACCGATTTCCTCTATCACTCTTGTCCTCAATATTCCGGGTGTGGATTAAGTTTTCCAAGCCCTCCTTTCTCGATATGTGTCCAAAGAATTTCAGTTATCTTTTTCTGATTCTGGGTATAAGTATTTCTTAACGTAGGTATTTTTCTTTATTGCTTACCCGCTCTGTCCCTTGTGGTTAAATTCTCAAAAACCTCCTTCCTCATTATATACCCAAGGAATTTCTGTTTTTTTCCTGATTCTAACTATATATTCTTTCTCTTGCCATTTTCGTTAAGGCTTCCTTGTTGCTTAGTCCCTCTGCCACATGATTAGTAGATTCTCCAAGACCTATTCCCTCATTATGTGTCCAAATAATTTGAGCTGTCTTCTCCCGATTATAAGTGTTTTTCTGTTGCCGTTTTCTTGAATATTTCCTTGTTGCTTAGTCGCTCCGTCCATGAAATTTTCGTTAACTATCTTTCGAACTTTGTTGTAGCTTCTTGTTTTTTTTTTTTTTTTTTCCACATCTGCGTTAAGATGGTTCAATATTGACTGCCATATAAGAGGAAGGATATCCCAGAGGAATCCAGCACTTTTTAATTTGTATCTAACGACATTTTTTCTCATTTCTCAGCACCTATGCTTATCTTTTGGAATGCTTCTATCGCTAGGCTAATCAGTGTTCGTATCTCAGTGTCGCATCTCCTAACCTCTGTTAAAATGCTTTGCTGATATTTAAACATCTGCATTTGCTTGATCTTCATATCTCCAATTCGAAACTTGCAATGTGGATTTTTCTGTTACAGGTGACCATACTTTCCGTCTTATTGCAGTTAATCGTTAATCCTTTTCTCGCTTTCTTCTACCACATTTTAGTTTTTTTTTTTCGAGTTGGGCATCAGCACAGTGTTGTACGCCATTACAAATATATTAATCTTCACTATTTATTTCATATTTTGACCTCATTTCAGTCTAATCTAAGTATATAATTGGTTTGGTACACTATTTACATTATTCGGATTATTGTCCTCATCTCTGTCGCCATGTTTATCACAACATTTCAGCCTTGAGGACACATGGCACAGTGGATAAAGGTGTAAGTTAGATGCAGTGACAAGACGCAAAGAGTGGGCGTTCAATACAAGGTTAAGGCAGTGGAGTACTTTCAGAGGGGAATTAACAGGAGATAAATGACATCCATTAGATAAAGCACGTGGAACTAGAACAGTTTATCCCAATGAGCGAAATAAAGTGTTCTGTTCGACATTCTAACCACGTGAAGAAGGCCGGAGCGTACAACGGCCGAAATGTTGTGATAAACATGGCGACAAAGATGAGGA
>OZ010605.1:3277000-3294500 GCA_963932145.1 Acanthosepion lycidas
ACGTCTAGAAAATCTACTTGTTTAACATTAGTAGTGACTATTGTCCTAAGACCTAAATCCTTAAATACCCTATGAATCATTTTCCTAATACGGTCTACCTTGATTTTAGTGGAGTTTTTAACAACTAATAAACCATCATCTCTATACAATCCTATACTATCGGAATCCAGACAATCAAAGGCACTTAAATTATACAACAGAAATAATCCAACCAGGCCAGAAGCTTCAGCAGAATCCAGAGAACCCATCGAAATGTCAAAATTGTTGTTGTAAGACTTTTTGGTCCACTGTTCATCCTTGTAGATTAGAACAGAATTTCGGCATTTCATGATGATGTCTATATATATATATATATATATATATATATATATATATATAAATAAATGATGTCCATATATATATATATATAAATAAATGATGTCCATATATATATATATATATATATATATATATATATATATATAAATAGAGAGGGATACTTCTATATCTATGCATATACTGATAGTTCATATATATACATATATATGTACTATATATGCTTCTGTATATATAGTACATATATATGCATATGTTGATATTACATGTATATGCATATAAAGATAATTTCCAGGACAAGGAATAAATAAATAACCCTTTTAATTTCAACGCCTATTTGGTTTAAACGAATGCCATAAAGATGCTATGGTACCCTATAACAATTCTCCATTTTGAAAGCGTTGTAACAAATAAGGTATCACCATATTTTGAGTATCATTTGTTGTTTTAGATTTTGCCTTAAGTGTTCAACAATTTCCATACGTGGTTGACATTAGCTGATGAAATATATATATAAGTACAACAGGTGCAATTTTGAAAATTTCATTTATTGCTTACTTTTAAACTGTTCGCATGTATAGCACCTCAGGTTATTAAAAAAAATAAACAGGTTCAAACATATTACTTACTAGGACATAAACGTAACCTTTAATAGGTTCTGTCAATAATCAATAGAAAAATTTTGCAAATTGTGGAGCAGAAGCAGAATGAATAGAGACGAAAGCAAAGAAAATGGAAGAATGAAAAATTTCAGGAAACGAAGAGAGAGAGAGGAAAAAATAAAAAGGAAGAATAAACAGTTTTACCTATAAAACAACTGATGACGAAAGACGTAAGTCGAGGAAGACCAAATGAATATGCATACAACAAAATGTCGATTCGCGCCTTAATGGTGAAAGAGAAGAGAAAAAAACAAGATAACGAGAACAAGGTAAAGAGGAACCGTAATATTGATATTACGTTTTTCCATGTAAGGAAACATTCATTGACGGAATAGTCAGTAAGAAACGAGTTACGCTTTGCTTCTCTCTCTGGCCAATCCAGGTGGGATCAAATAATAGTATCTGTCCTAAAGCAGATAAAACTACATTTTATCTCACAATTGCGTCCCTGGCTTGGGACAGTCGGTTGGATGTTTTTAGTGGCATATATATGGGTTATTTAACACTTTGAGCCCTGCGTTCCAGAACATGTTGAACAATCCTTCTGTCTGAGCTCCAGAGTCAAATTTCGCAGATAATTGTTATATAATTTTAATCGTAGATTTAAAAATATTTTACCCACCTTTCAACCGGTGGCTGGGAATTAAGTCATTTTTTCTACCACTGTTCAACCGGTGGCTACGCATTACGTCATTTTTCTCCACCCAAGCCGCTGTCAGGGCTCAAAAGACTAATACCGAAATCTAAATATTTTGTATGTATTTCATTTTCTTTCTTTTTTTTTTAGATATATATTTTCTTTTTTAGTGATACAAGTCTTACTAAATAACTCATAGCTGGGGGTATAAGAGGTGGATTCATGCATTGCCCAAAATGTATTTTGCGCGTAAGTGAATATAACAAACTCAACCGGAATTGGAACTTCAGACAAAGCACAACTAAAAATATTATTCAGAGGTGCCCGGTCTTGGGGGACATATACCCATGTCAATCTATCACTCACTGCATTAAACGTGGGAGCGTTAGAAACACTGAAGCCAGTGCAATATGAGCTCTGGTAAAAAATCATAAATGATAACAGTAAAAATTCAAATATGAGCACTGGTAAAAAAATGTTTGCTGAAGACGTTAGGTTTATAATACCCAGAAATTCATACACATGGCACAGTGTATAAAGCCGTTAGTTAGATCCAATAACAGGATCCAAAGAGTGTAAGTTCAGTAGCTGGGTAAGGCGTGGAGAACTTCGAGAAGGGAATTAACAGGAGATAACTGATAACTGACATCCATTAGACATGGCGCGTGGAACTAGAACAGTCTACCCCAGTGAGCGAAATAAAGGGTAAAGTTCGACATTCCAATCACCTGAAGAAGGCCGGAGCCAATGTAAATAGTATATATAAGACCCGATTTCGAATATCATCATCTTCTTGATGTTATCAATCTGAAGGTGGCGATCCTTTGAAAAGTACCTGAAAACCATTGTGAGTTCAATTAGGAACCCTCGATAAACGCCCCTGGCTTTTAGGCTAGCACGAAGTCACAAATCTTTGTGACCGAGTGTTTGAGCGTGGTGGACTTGTTGAAACTGTTGATCCCACTACACAACGCACTCTCTCCCAGAAACTGTTACTAAGGTCTGCTCTGTATAGTTCCAGTATAAAGCACAAGTGAGATCTGTAGTAGGGAACAAAAACAAATGTGCCTGAGCAGGCGTCTACAATATAGCCGCCCTAGTAGAATGGAATTCCTGATAATTTGCTGCGCAATTTTAGTTTGCGTTGAGGGGCTCGCTTGTCTTGTAGTGGGTGGATTTTAGTATATAAAAAAATCAACGTAAACTGAAAAAAAAAAAAAAACAAGAAAAAATACAATAAACAAAACAAAGATACAAAGAATATTTCATGCGTCGAAGCATGTGTCGAAAAGAAAATTACCAAATTATAAACTCGAGTGAGTCGTCTATTACCTGTCTTGGTAAAATGCAGTAGTTTTGCTGACTAGCTCAGCATATTTCTTTGAAACAGGTTTTCGAAATTATTTACTATTGCCTGAAGCATGTCTATTCAAGTATAGGCTTGGAGCTATGATAACAGATTAAGATAGACATTTCAGTGAGAATCAGGGCCTCAAGGGATATACACATCGTGGATATTTCATTGAGCGAAATTTCTGGTTAGCTCTCATGTTTTTATGTCAAATGAAATTCATATTTTGTCAGATACGATAACACAATAGCAGTTCTTTTGATAGCTATAAAATAGACATTGGAATTTAGATATGAAAAGACTTTAGTTATGATTAGACGAGGATGTAGACAACTGAAAACCTCTACATAGATACATATATAGTGGACTCCCCTGTCGTATTCGACGTATGAGGGTCAAGCAATTCAGTTTCTAGGAACCGACAGCCAGACACCAGCACATATGAATTGATTATAGTGGTGAAGGCTTTGTGGATAACCAGCGACACTTTTTGAAAGGCCGAACACAGAGACCTGGTGTACTACGGCCCACACGGCCCCTAGACAACTCTCTGCAGGTTTTGAATTCAGATTTGTGCTTCTCAGAGACCAGTTGACATCCAAGGCTATAGAAACCTGTCTGTCCTGCTATTTACCTATATCTGGAGGGAGAAGAAGAGGATTCATACCTTTCAAAAGTGTATTAGAATGTAAGTGAATGTAATGGGTTCGACTTGAATTCGAACTCGGCTCTCTGATTACTCAATTCGAACCGCTATCCACTACTTTCTCTCATTCATTCTCTCACTCACTCTCTCTCTCTCTCTCTCTCTCTCTCTCTATATATATATATATATATATATATATATATATATTTCGGCCACAAAGCATCGTTCGATTGGCAAGGTCGAATTTACTGCTTATAAATCTTGCCAACCGAACGATCCTTTGTGGCCGAATCGGTTAGGCACGCCCGGCTAAATGGCGGTTCCGTATAGGATGCAGGTTCGAATCCTGTCAAAGGAAGGATATTTTCTATGAAAATTTCTCGGACATTCAGGCCGGAAAATGTTATTTAATACTGTTTATTATAAACAGAGCATTTACTTAAATACTTGTATCTATAAAAAGATTAATAAAATAAATTGTCGGACTTTGTCCATTTCTTAATATATATATATATATATATATATATATATATATATATATAGGGGAATTACGTCATGCATAATACGCACGCCGAAAATTGTGCTGAAAGATTCGGAAAATATTTCTACCCATGCATAATACGCACCCCTTATTTGGTGATCAAACCCTATAAATTGTACCTCTCCAATTTCATTACGAGCAGCCTTTCCTACTCTTATTTAAGTATGGTTTTAAACAGAATAATATTATTCTAATTTAGTTGTATAGATCTTATTTTATTTTACAGCAATTTTTTACAGATTTTTATAGCTGTGCATAATACGCATGACATATTTTGATGATTAAATTTTAGCAAAATGCGTATTATACACGAGAAATTACGGTAATACATATGTATAGATACCTATTGAAAAAACCGGGTAGCAAGATGAAAAAATGCCGCAAACTTTGAAAAAAAAAACAAGTTTTATCTTCAAAATGTCTATGTTATTATTAAGAGGAAAGAACAAATTATTTTTAATTATATTGCTAAATTTTTAATCCTTTCTAGCACGTTCGAAATTTTGGTTAAATATCTTTTTTTTTACGTCAGCGGTCGACGTAATATTTACGATTATCATTTTAGCACCTTTCTCCTTTGAAAAACCCATTTTGAAAATTTTTGAAAAAAATCAGTTTTCGGATTTTCATTAGACTTTCACGACTTCATTGACAAAAGAAAGGAATTATTTTGAATTTTTTTTTTTAGAAAGTTGTGGTAAAACATATTTTTTTTTACATATGTTACCTCCTACCACTTACATAATTTCATGAATTTAAATTTCAATATCAACATTGAAGAATGGAAATTGCCAATTTTTTTCAGACTACTCTACATTTCCAGAAAATCTGATCCGAAACGTAAAACAAAACTCTCTATAAAACTATTAGATTATTTAATTAGAAATGTTTTCATCGTTTTTATAAATAAGATCAATTAAGGGCATTATTGTTTTAAGAAAAAAATCCGATGAATTATGAATTTTTACAAGAATTAATTTTTTTTTTTAATTTAATTATTATAATTTATAATATTATAAATCGATTACAATTCTGCGTTATTCTATCCGGTTAGGTGATATTGCTATTAATTAAAAACTATTTACTAATAAAAAATTGAAAAGCTTAATACCAAGTATTATGTAATTTTACATTCTTTTAATGCATTTAACCTATTACCTAACGTGCCGCTGTTTGAAAGTATGGTCGACCATACACGATATAATAAAAAAATAATAGTGATGACTATAGTAAATTTAAATTCAAGATTCTTAAAATTAGATTAGAGAGAATATTTTCCTACACTTTTAAGATTGCTGAGTAATTAAAAATTATATTAAAAAAGACGCTCAGCCGTCAGTTTTTAAAATTATGTTTCAACAAATAATGTCTCCGTAGAACAACAGTAAAGGTGTTGACAAATTTATCACCAATTATTAAATGATCTACGAGTGACAAGAGAGGTTGATAAGCGAGTAATAACCGCTACAGATTTTTTTCAAAATGCGATTTTTTGTTATTTTAAATTTATAGTAAATAATATTTTTTTCAAGTCAGATTGATTAAACACTAAATCAGCTAATGTTACTCAAATGAAGTTTCAGAAAAATATATTTTATTTTTGGAAGATGTTTAAAACCCAGAATCAGTTTTGTCTACAAATATGTCAAAAATGACCAATTTCCTGAAAGCGACAAAAGGTTAAGATTTCAATCAATATAATATCTATTTAAAATACACCAGAGTATTTCGCTTACTGGAAATAGTAAATGTAATCATTTAGCTTTCAATTAAAGCTAAAATGAAAGCTTCAAGAGTGCTTTTTTCATTTGTAAAAATTGATTTTAAACCTAAAGTGACGAAACTGAGCCAATGTGCTTACACACACACACACACATATATATATATCATATATAGAAAATATATTATATATATAATGTATATATAATATATATATATATATATATATATATATATATATATATACACAATATATATTTAATATATAAATAATATATATAACTTACATATATAATATTTATATAAAATATATATAATATATATGTACATGCTATACATAATATATATAGTATATTCTGTGTACACTTTTTCATGAAAATAAAAATAAAAACATAAACTAAAAATTCTTGAAGCTACTTATATTAAGAACTAAAATCAACCGTTAATAAAATTACTTAGGAATACTGCACAATGTTTTAAAATGTTGACAGTAAATAGTTTAAAACATTTAGGTTAGAACTTATACTTTTAAATAGTTTTGCTTTTCTTTAAAATATTTAGTCTTTACAATAAATTCGTCACCTATTTTGACGTTTGTGCGTATGTCTATATGATAAAATTTAAAATGGTACAATACATAACCGTAGCATTTTTCACGTCACACGTAAAAAAAAATAATTTTCAGATGAACACAACAATCTTATTCTGTCTATATTTCTAAGATGAGGTGTTATGTACATTATTTACATTATTCGGACTATTGTCCTCATCTTTGTCGCCATATTTATCACAACGTGGAACTAGAAAAGTCTGCCCCAGTGAGCGAAATAAAGGGTTCAGTTCTACATTCCAACCGCCTGAAGAAGTCCGGAGCGTACAACGACCGAAACGTTGCGATAAATATGGCGACAAAGATGAGGACAATAGTCCGAATAATGTAAATAATGAACAATCTTATTGTTTGCATTTTCGCAGATATATGGGAGATCACCGCACCCCTTGGATGAGGTTAAATTAATAAACAGAGAACATTATTGGAAATAAGAAAACTGAATGTATCTGCATATATGCCCGACCACAAAAATCTCCTAAGCCGGTCAAGTATGGAAATGAATACAATATGGGAACAAATAATCCGAAGAGTTAGAGAAAAACATTAACAACAAATTTGTAATATGAGCTCTGGTAAAAAAAATGATCAGTGAGATATTAAATTTATATGTCCCCAAAATTAATGCATTGAGGTCCACAAGGACACATTGCTCAGTGAATAAGAGCGTTGGTTGAATCCAGTGACTTGATCCAAAGTGTTGTTCTATACCTAGTGACATCTAAAATGAAGGAAACTTGGATGTCTGAGTTAAAGGGAGATAACTGATACTGAAAAATGAAGCTTGTTCATTGTAGAAAGGAAAATAAAATAAACTTGTTCAGTGTAAATTGTTCAAAACTTGGAGAGTTGTGTTTAAGAAGAAATCAGTGTCAACATGGCACGTGGAAGTAGATCAATCTATTCTTGTGGATGAAATAAAGGGTTCCTTTCTAAATTGAGTCCGAAGCGTCGTGGATATGGCCATGAGGACAACAGTCCGAACGTTGTAGATAAATAAATATGAACAGATAGATAGATATGAATGTCCTGGGTCTGACGATAAACTACATCCAGCAGGAAGGCCTCTGATCAGGCGGTTTTTTAGTATCGTGGAAGCACCTCTTAATTGTTGGTGTTCCCAGGTCCACCCTGACCCGAGATAGTAGCAACTGTTAGGGTCTCAGCTTCGGGAAAATAGGTAACCCCGAAACTGGGGTCAAAACACTATGAAAGTGTAAAAATAGGTTGTAATACCAGAAATACTTTGTAAAAAAATTATTACCAGCAATTTTCTTTTAAGAAAAACAAAAAAAACAAAACAATACATTTTTGAAAAAATATTAAGAATAATGTTTTTTTTAAAAAATATCTAGCGATACATTTTTGAAAGAAAAATATTACCAGAAATAGATTTTTGACAAAACAAAATATTACCAGCAATAAAACATTTGACCCATTGAAGTTGATATGCCGTAAAACAAACCAAACCAAACCAAACCAAACCAAACCAAACCAAACCAAAGAGATAGATATGAACTAGATAAATTGATATGAACGGTATTAAGCAAACAGATACATATGAACATAAAGACATATTGAAAAAGAATGGTAGACAGACACTATCATATTTATATTGAATATGTTTGGCTTTAGATTAATTTACAGCGAATGTTTTTTTTAATCAGAAGACATTTTATAAGTTTATGTAGATATGAATGAATAATATATAATGACAATTACCTAATTGCAGTAAATCAATACAGATTTCACCTACATGAATATATAGATAGATATGAATAGACCGAAATAGATACGTAGATTTATAGATAGTAAATATACATTGTGTTCCTTTTGTATTGGGTTTCGTTTCAAAGAATTTCCGTCGAGCGGTCATTTAATATGAAAATATTTTTTTTTTTATAAATCTATGTAGTTACTGATTAATGAATAAATAACGCCGATCGCTTAATCCGAATAAACAACTACTAGATAATTTAATCAGCTCTGAAGAACATGATTTAATAGGGTGATTTTCCAAGTCGTTAGACATTTCAATCCGTTATTTTACTTCTATACTTTTTATTCTTATAAGTAGTCTTAAGAGGAATTGGAGAAAGAGTCAAATGGATAACAAATTTTACAGAAAGATTGTAAGAATAACAAAGTTTTAAATGAAAAGACAGTGAGCGAGTAAAAAAGGAAGGAAGTGAACAATAGAGAAATTGGCATCGAGAGTCAGAAAGACAAACTAAGTTTGAAAAGAAAAGGAGAGAGACGGTTTTTAAAGAGTGGCGGTAAGAGAAAGTGTGAGGAAGATATATATATATATATATATATATATATATATATATATATATATATATATATATATATATATATAACTAGTGAAGGAATATGCGTGCCGTCAGGAGAGTGAATGTCACACGACTGCCTTAAAATCGTTTGAGTTTAGGAAAATGTCGACTTTTCCTTTTATTTTTTTATTAATTTGATATCAAATTTGTTTCTAAATTTGAAGATAGTTATTAATGAATAACGATTACAAAAAAGATAACGATTTTCCTACTCAGTTTTTCTTAAAATAAAATACAATAAAATATCTAAGAGATTGAGGATGTGTATTTTCGTAAATTTTATTCCAAATTTAATTAGCCTAAATGAATACCTTTAAACATTTGGTTTATTAAAGTCTGATGATAGATGAACATTTTCCAAACTGTTGAAAGTTGATGTAAAATATTAAAAACATCATTCCACGCTTTTCGGGCGATCTACTCTTGTCTCTTGTTCGAGAAAGTTGTTGACCATTGCTTTGAATATACGTTCTTTTAGCGCTAGAGGGCGTCGTCAGTGATGTTCTGAAAATGGATCATTGGGCAGTTTCGGGTCTTTCAAACATCATACTGACCTCACCAAATCGACCCCTTCAGAGCTGATCAGACTCTGAAACGCACTCTAAAAATGCTTGTAGACACTGACTTCTATAAATATACCGCTTTATCACACATTTGATTAGAGATTGACCAACAGCCAATCACAACGGTGCGAATTCTATTTAAGCTGTTTACGGGTAATTTTTCTTTTTTTAGTGGACACCCCTTCATCGGATACTTAGAAGGTAATTATGTTTTCTGTTTTTACCCACTTCCCATCAAATTTCATTTCACCAGCTAATAATTACTATTTACAGAGATAAGAAAAATACGGCCATTAAAATTAATAAATAAATTACAGCGAATTAAACCGAGAGTGCTTATAAATATAATAAAACGTTTAAAACTGTTTACGAATAAAATAAAATAAAATAAATTACAGTGAGTTAAAACCGAGAGATCTTATAAATTACATAATAAAACATTAAAAACATGTTGACAAATAAAAAAAAATTAAATAAAATGAAAAAAAACAATTAATAAGTTACAGCGAGTTAAAGAGGGCTTAAAAATATCATAATAAAACATTTAAAACATGTTAACGATTAAAAAAAATAAAATAAAATAAAAAATAAAAAAAAAATTATCAATATCCCATCGGTTATCGATTTCGAAATATTTATTCGTTTGTTCTTTTGGATTAGAAGGTAATGACTCCACCAAGTATCTACCGTTAACAGTTGACAATATATTTAAAACTGAGTAAATGTCTCCAATAGCATATGAAGGTCTTACCTTCGGGACATATAATGTTAGAAAACAAGTGATAGAAGAAAAGCATAAACTATTGCCCCGCGACGTTGATAGTTAGGATATTGATGTATGCAACAAAATCGAAGAAGTATTTATATTAATAGTAGCCGAATTACCCGCGCCTTGCTGCGTGTCCTGAATTTTTTGTAGGAAAATAATGATTCATTTTATATCATTGTTATAATTTGTGAAGAAAAGTTATGCATTTCAATATTACTCAATGATCTTGCAGATGTGGCCTCCATCTTCTGGCTTTCTCCTTCTTTATTTTTGATAGGAGTTATCCTTTTGTTCAAATTTGAATTTCATTCAAATGAAAGGGAAATTTTCAGTGGGGTGTTTATGCAAAGAGAGCTTGATCTGATTCCATTTGATGCAATCCTTGATTGAATGAATTGATGAGCTGGTTTCAGCATTGATATGACAGTTGAATTGTCACAAACATGTATCGTAAGGCTCTACCCACTGATTGGTGATTCCTTGCTTAACTTGACATCCATATTGACTCATTTTGATCTTGCCGATATGACTTCCATCTTTTGACTTTCTTTTTCTATATTTTGGATAGGACTCATTCCTTTGATCAAATTTAAATCAAAGGGGAAAAAATTCAGTGTGTGAGTGAAAGCACCCCCATGAGACCCCCTTTGATCAAAATGAAATATACTTATCCAAGTACCCTGGAAAATGAAATTTCATAATATGTATGGTTATGAGGATCTCTCTCCAAAACCCTAGGAACAGTTCGATAACAAACAGACAGGCAGATCTTACAGGTTTATATATAGAGAAACTGGAGTGACAGTACGATACTTTTTTGAAACAGAAAACCCTTCCTCTGAAGGTACTTGATAAGACCACGATGCCAAATTTTTGTCCAATTATCAACAGAAGTCGCTACTAGATAGATTTAAAGTCTTCATAGAACATCAGTTTACATGAAAAAAGATGCAGTTATTATAAAGAATTTGAAATTAATTTCATTATTTCAGCCTTCCCATTAAAAGTTTGGAAAACCTGTCGTACTTTCGTGAGTTAGCAAAAGACAGTTTGGTTTGAAAAGGATTGCTAACAGGTATTTACGAAGTTGTTGAGTATGAGAAAAAAAATAATGATTTATCGTATAACTTTATGTCAAAACAGTTCACATGATGATCGCGTTTTTAGTTAATGTGGCAGATATCTAAAAATTATTTATATTTAAAAAATCAACAAAACAATACTATTTAACTATCATTGTAACGTAAGCACCATTCTGTAATCCCAAGCAGGTTGATAAAACTTTATATTAAAAATATAAATTATAAAGAAAACAGTATTTGCTTTTGTTCAATTTATTCGAGTTTTATTTTTTTTTTCTCTGTACGTCATCACCCAGCTTGGACCAGCCTAACACGAAAATACCTGCGACGATTCGATCTTCGCTGCCTTATGATCTAAAAATCACAACGTGGGATAGGCTAGCTCTGGATTAATGCGGTCACTTCAGCGACCAGCCACGGTGTTGGAGGTCTTGGACGACCGTCTAGGGTATTGCAAGGTTACAAAATGTTCCTCGAAAATGTATGCTTGAGTATAGTATTGCATTTGTGCATATACTTACTTCTAGAGGATGACAATGTTATGTTTAAAAATCGACTATTTCCTTATGATAAATATCAAGTAAAAATAGAAACGAAATAAAAACTATGTTTGGTATGGTGCTCCTTGTATATATTTAGAGATACAATTCAAAGATGAATCTGCAATGTTATTTGTTATGACTTGGCATCTAGGCTTCAATCCCTTTCCCACCGGCGTAACCAAGCTTTCCTGTGACTTTTCTATAAATACTTATTTTTCTGATAAACTTTACGCTATGGTACTTAAATTTTATTAATTAAATGCAGTACTAGATTGTCGGAAATGTTTCATCATCCTATAGTTGAAATGGCTTGATGTGACATCATATGCCAAACGTTTCTTCTGTCGTATTTCTCGCTTGTGGAACTCCTATTCCGGCTCGTTAATTTGTATGGGCAAGATAGACAATGTGTGCGTGAATACAACTGCGCCCGGTTTTATAACCAGGACATGACTTCAGTAACGCGGAACAATAATTCGAAATTCTCTTTGAAAGTATTGCAATCTATTTGTATTAATTCCTCTCAGCCACCCCCTTGTGAGCAAGGCGTGTTTATTAGGCTTAAACTTAATTAGCTTAGAATTGTTATATATTTATTTCATGACATTTAGATTTTGGTGTTCAATTTAGCAGCTGGGTACAGTCTGGATTGAGCTTTAATGAGACTGAATCGATAAACTGGTTGATCTGCATTTTTTAATTCTGTTGCATTTCGATATTACATGTTCATATATATATATATATATATATATATATATATATATATATATATATATATATATATATATATATTTCGATATTACGAATTTGTATATTTGGTGGACTCTCTCGTCAGACAGCAGCAGATATGATTTGATTAAGTTGGCGAAGGCTTTGTGAAGAACCACCTACACATTTTAAAGAGTCGAATACAGAGGCATGGTGCACTACATACCACAAGTTCCCCAAACGACGAAGTTTTGAATTCAGAATTGTTCTTCTCCTAGACCAGTTGCCATCCAAAGCTATAGAACCCAGTCTGTCCAGCTATTTATCCGCACCTGGTAAGAGAAGAACAGGATTAATACATTGCCCAAGTGTATTAGAACGTAAGTGAATATAATGGATTCGACTGCTATTCGAACTCGGCCCTCAGATTCCTTTACTCCACCGTGCCTAATATATATATATATATATATATATATATATATATATATATATATATATATATATATATATATATATATATATATATATATATATATATAGTTGTACATTTAGGCAGCAATGCTTCCTTTATGCATCTTTCATTAAAATCGACAGACAAGGTACTACAGTTAAGCTTTTTATTTAATTTTTTTTATTTAATTTTTTTGTGTTCTAACAAGACATTTCTTTTCTGAAGAAAGGGTGTGTAAAACTGTGTAAATGTTTTATATTTCCGAGCGCTTTCGGCTATACCTTTAACCATATATATATATATATATATATATATATAATAAAAAGGCTTAAACACTAATATTCCATGGTCATAATTTATTCCATTGGAATCGTAAATACGATCCAATTCATCAGACCTACAAATTCAAAAAGAAAACAGAAAAAAACCCACTCCGGAAATAAAAATAGAATTTAGAGAGAGAGTAATTATGAGAGTGTGGGACGGATGTTAGTTTATAAGAGAGGGGTTTAACTGTTAAACCCCTCTCTTATAAACTAACATCCGTCCCACACTCTCATAATTACTCTCTCTCTAAATTCTATTTTTATTTCCGGAGTGGGTTTTTTTCTGTTTTCTTTTTGAATTTGTAGGTCTGATGAATTGGATCGTATTTACGATTCCAATGGAATAAATTATGACCATGGAATATTAGTGTTTAAGCCTTTTTATTATATCCTTACTCTGTCCTGGACATTGAGTTCTACCTGGATTTTATCCTCTCGGAATTTTTTATTCTAAATATACATGTGTATATATGCACCTGTGGATTTTGCATATATATATGTATATTTACCACTAATATTATCTATATATATATATATATATATATATATATATATATATATATATATAATTTTCGGTGAGTTGACCGATTAAATAGGTCAATATTTGTTCCTTACCCCACCTCCTCCTCAATATTAAGCATGTAATAAAAATAAAATTGAAAACTCTCTCTTCCCTGTCTAATTTCGACTATGTCTCTCACACTACCCTCACACCCACTATGTCACCTTATATAAGATTAATACTGTCCTTCAAAAGTCGAAATTTTAAATTCATTTTTTACCCTTGAAAGTGAAGTATGAAGATCCAGAGAAAAAAAAAAATCTCTTGTGAAATAAATTATAACAATTGAACCGTAAAGTGGTCTATTTTTTTTTTTTTTAAATTAAATTAATTACTCTGGCTTAACATTGAGCTCTCCGGATTTCATTCTCCTTGGGATTATCCAGACGGATTATCATGATTTTCGTTTCATATATATATGGATACCCAATATCCTAATGTACAGACAGTTAGATCAGCGCTACAGGAATGTAGGACGCCCATGGCTAAGATACAAAGACAAACTGAAAAGCAACTTCCAAGCAGTTAATATACCGCATAACACCCTTGAGCGCTTAGGTTTGGAGCAGGTAGAATAGAGATCAACGTGTTTTAGTGGACTCAGCAATTTTCAATCTGCTTGTCTGAATCATCTTGAAGAAGCGAGAGCAAGATCTAAAAGGTCAAAATATCTAACAGTGATCTCATCTCGCAATCCTCACACTTGCTCCATATGTGGCATCCTTTGTAAATCACTAGCGGGTCTTAAATGCCTCTTAAGATTAGCGCATAAACTTTCATAACTGAATCAATAAACTGGCACATCCTCATACGTCGAAACCGACGGGCGAGTCCATTATTATTATTATTATTATTAGATATATGTGTGTGTGTGTGTATGTATGTGTGTGTGTGTGTGTGTCTGTACTTTTACATACACACACACACACACGTAGGGATGAAAAAGCAAGTTTTGTACCTGTATTACCAATATCAATAATAGTCCGTTAAGGTTTCATTTAATTCTAGAATTCGTTTAAATCATTAAAAACATTTTTAATATTATTTTTCATAAGTTATAGTATTATAATTATTATTTATTATCATTGTTTTTTTTTAAATATTAAAAATATTTCAGATTTAAAGACGAGTGAGTGAATGACGGGAGCAAACAGTTTGAACATTTGAGGAATTCATATGTTTACTATTGATATATTTGTATAATCACTACAATACGTTTTGTGTTTCATTAGCGTATACCAAGATTTTCACACTCTGTCTATATAAAAATTAATCAATATTTTAATATAACATATTTTTATTACTGTAAACGTTATAGTCCGGCAGTAGTTAACTTCACTTAAAAAATAAGTTAAATTTCTTACTCAAACACTCGTATCCACTGAATATAAGATCATCATCTACAGAGAGAGAAATAGAGATAGAGAGAAATAGAAATACAGAGATAGAGACAGACATACAGTGATATAGACAGAGAGAGATACAGAGAAAGAGACAGAGATATAAAAGGATAGAAAAGAAAGTTGTTTTAAAAGATAAAGAGCCGAAAGTTCAAACTACGTATTCCCGATGCAAAAAAAAAATAAATAAATAACTACAACAATTTAAATATCTAGGAAAGCGTTTTATAATATCGGCCCTGTAACATAGTAGTTTCGACAATCTCCTTACAAATATAGAAAATAATTGAACCAACGGAAATATGGTTATACCAAAGAATACTGAGAATACTAAGGACCAAACATGTGAGGAACGTCAAAATTTAGGAGAAAATATATTTAAAAAAAAAATTTGATTACTTAGTGTTACACCGGCCTTCTAACACAAGGGAATTATACCGGTCCTCACTATATATAGTGCCAATAATACCTACCCGGTGTGTAAGCAGCGACAGTACTACAACTGCCTAGCTGAGTAGTACCCGTTTCCTACCTTTGTATCTGTGATGTTAAATACACTTGTTCCTTAAACCAACCTCGACTTGATTTTCTTATTTTTACTATTGTGCCACGACACAACACTTAGTATCAGAAAGAGACTGTTGAAATTTCTAAGCCACTTAATGAGAAAAGTGAGTTCGGAAAATTTAACACTCACAAGACACTCACAATAAGAACAGAGGAAAGTCGTGTATAAACTAACCAATAAGCTCGGGTAAATTGTTTGTCTGAAAAGAGATAAGAATAGATAGCAAACTAAAAACCTTTACTAAAAGATAAAAATGAAAAATTGGAGAGACATGATCGTCTTACTCCTAAGATAAGTATGCATGATAAAATTTTCAAAGCTTATTTCGTAATTTCTTCACAACAAATACATTTGTTGAGACGTTGTACACTGAACACTTGTCGCTTGTTAACATTCAAGTGTTGAGTGGCATATCTTGATCTTTCACCAAAACAGAAGATCAATAAAATCTCGTGGGAAATAACGTAGTGATTTTTGCCTTGAAACCCTCAAAAGAAAAAGAAAATATATATTTATACCAGTAAATTAAAGAAAAAATATATATACATAATAAAAATACGTATAATTCTCCAAAGTAAGAACGCAAAGTCAAGTGAATAATTTTTTTTTTATCTTTTAAATTTCAAATGATCTGAAAGGCTTTTCTGTATTTTTTCGTAAAAAAAAAAAAATATTACGAAATATGTTTTTTTTTTACGTTTATGTATCAAATATATTTTTAACAAAAGGTATTCCCAAGTGTGCGCATGCGTGTATGTTCTCATCTCTTTCTCGACTTTTTGTATATTCGTAATAAAAATCGATTTTCGTAGATATTGATAGAATACACGACAGCTTGAAAAACAGATAGATTGAGACAGGATAGGAGAGATTGATAGATGAATAGATATTGAGAAAAGAAACATGTTGAATTTTAAATTTTGTTTGATATTGACTAGTTCAAGGTCGTATTTTCAGCAAACATTTGAAGACATTTAACTATTATTAGGATTAATATATGAGAACATCCTGACCGCAACTTCTGATTGATTACTAGTGTAGTCAAAGCGCTAAGAGTATTTGTAGCTAAAAAGTGTTTGCACACGAAAATCAACATTGTATTGTGACTGGCAGCTCCACGCTCCAATGACATCTTCAGACCAAGTTCGCCAACAATTTAGATATATAGCCAGATAATAATTCTTATTACAATGTGAATATTTCTTTGGAGCGTGATGCTGACAGTAAGTACGCAGCGTTGATTCCTATATCCATAATCTATCTTTATAATTTCCATTAAGTTAAATCAAATATGGGGCTAAACCTATTCAGAAATGAAACAGTTCTAGCCGATATCAAAATGTCTCTGAATAAAGTAAATAGAGTTACCCTTTTTTTGATGCATCCTACGGGTTTGGTCATTATATCTCACCAAACCAAACCCTCATGAAGATCCAAAAGGTGAAAAAATACCCTCACATATATATATATATATATATATATATATATATATATATATATAAAGAAAGAACAGTAAGATATATAATCCGGTGTTGTTATAGATATTTTTATTTTTACAAAATAGTGCTCAATGTAAATTTACAGAGCATTAATATTATAAATTGATTTATTTAAAATATGTTTTTTTCGCTACACAGTTCTAACCATGTTTCAAAAATGGAAGATAAAAGCTACGAATTTAATTTTGTAATTAAATTACAGACATTAGTTCC
>OZ010605.1:3297000-3327000 GCA_963932145.1 Acanthosepion lycidas
TTGAGTAATTATACATTTTTATTGCTTAAAGTAGAGTCCAAAAGTATTATAAGAACTTCGGAGAATTCTAGTAAATTTTCTGTAATCATTTCTAAGATACAACGATTCAATGCTTAATCTAAAAATTGGACAGTTTTGCTATTAAACAATTTGGACAAATTTTCTGCCACGCACACACACACACACACACACACGCACACACACATATATGTGTTTGTGTGTGAAACAGCTAGATATAAAAATAATTTTTTTCTAACAATTTTTTCTCGCACTCCTCGCATGTGGAAATCTCAATCTTTTTACCTTCTTAGTTCCCCTTCTTTTATTGTTGTCTTTTCTTAATGTTTTTCGTTTCTTATATTCTTTAACCCCCAGACCCCTTGCGTCTTAGTGGCTTTATTGCCTTGCTTGATGGGAATTAAAAAAATCACTCTTTCAGTAAATGGATACATTTTATATTATTGAAGCTAATGACATTAAACTTTCTCAAGAAGTCACTTTTTATTCATTTCCAAAGCACCATTTTATCAACTATCTTTCACAAATTTAGTCGTGTAACGTGAACCGCTTTTCTGTAGATGTTTTGAAATTGTCTCGCTTATTAGAACGCAACTCGAAACTATTTTCATTTCTAAATGTGATCTTAATTCTAGTAACTGCATCATCTAGATTAAACCTATTTGACCAAACTTAACCTTGCTTTCAAATTTTCTTGAAGGATAGGTTTATTGAACCGGACAAGTTGTACTCATCGATCATTTGCTTGACAGCTTTTGGAGTCGAGCGTTTGCTGTGCTGATCTATTTCCCTACTGCCCTATACTGAAGTTTTCTATGGCGCCAACATCGTCCGTGATCTGAAAATATTTCCATGGTCTTTCGTGATCATTTCTAAAATGCCGCTACTTGAAATTATTTGCTATTGTTCGCATTCTAATTATCTATTAAATTGTCACTGTGTTACTGAACATGGTTATAAACATAAAGAGAATGGAAATATTTTACCACCTTGGTTATTATGATAAACTGGATCCGTGTCCTGGGTAAGACGATAAACTACATCCGTGTGCTCGGTAAGACAATAAACTAGATCCGTGTCTTGGGTAAGACGATAAACTACATCCGTGTCTTTGGTAAGACAATAAACTACACTCCTGTCCTGGGTAAGACGATAAATTACATCCGTGTCCTGGGTAAGATGATGAACAACATCCGTGTCCTGGATAAGACAATAAACTACACTTTTGTTCTGGGTAACACGACAAACTACATCCGTGTCCTGGGTACGACAATAAACTACATCCGTGTCTTGGGTAAGACGATAAACTACATCCGTGTCATGGATAAGACTATAAACTACATCCGTGTCCTGGGTAAGACAATAAACTACACCCCTGTCCTTGGTAAGACAATAAACTACATCCGTGTCTTCGGTATGACAATAAACTACACCCGCGCCCTCGTTAAGATGATAAACTACATCCGCATCCTAGGCAAAACGATAAATTACATCCGCGTCATGGGTAAGATGATAAATTACATCCGTGTCCTGGCTAAGATGATAAATTACATCCGTGTCCTGGGTAAGATGATAAACTACATCTGTGTCTTGGGTGAGACAATAAACTACACCCCTGTTCTGGGTAAGACGATAAACTACATCCGTGTCCTGGGTAAGGAAAAAAATAAACCCCTGTCGTGTAAGACGATAAACTACTTCCGTGTCCTGGGTAAGGCAATGAAATACACCACTGCCCTGGGTAAGACGATAAACTACATCCTTGTCCTGGGTAAGACGATAAACTACATCCGTGTCTTGGCTAAGGCAATAAATTACACCCAACCACAAGGCCTCTGATCAGAAGGCTTTGAGGAGCGTGGAACGACCTCTTAATTACTGGTGTTTCCATGTCTACACTGACCCGGGGTAATAGCAACCGTTAGGGTCCCAGTTATGGGCAAATACTTAACACCCCAAATTGGGATCAAACACTATAGAATGTAAAAATAGATTTCAATACCAACAATACGTTTTTGTAAAAAAAAAAAAAAAAAAATTACCAGCAATAAATTTTTGAAGAAAAATTATTACCACCAATACATTATTAAAAGCTATACATTTTTGAAAATATATTACCAGTAATACATTTTTGAAAAAGTATTATGAGCAATATATTTTTAAGAAAAAATATTACCAGCAATACATTTTTGAAAAAAATATGACCAGCTATACATTTTTGAAAAAAAAAAAAAATACCAGCATTAAATTTTTGTAAAAAAATGTTACCAGCAATATATTAAAAAAAAAAAATATTACCAGCAATACATTTGGAAATAAAAAATTTACAAGCATTAAATTTTTGAAAAAATATATTACCAGCAATATATGTTTTTAAGAAAAATATTGCCAACAATACATTTTGGAAAAAATATTACCAGCAATACATTTTTGAAAAAAATATTAGCAGCAATAAAAATCTTGCCGGCATTAAATAACCTATTGAGGTTGACATGTCGTAAGACAAAACAAACCAAATCAAGCAAATATTTTATTTAAGAATGTTCACCTGATGTATAAAATAAAAAAATAAATAAAATAAGAAAAAAAGAAAAAAGAAAAAATGCCGTTGCGTACGTTTGCTTTTAACTTTGTTGATATAGTAATTGCGAATTAAATCCCAAGTGAAGGTTTTCTAGACATAGATTGAATGGAAATAGACAGGCATTAACTGGGCAGCTGTAACTAGGAACGGGATTGAGGAATGCGGAACGAGAAGCTTTTACTTCCGTTGAGTAAATAAAGTGTTCAGTTCGAAATTTCGAGATTAATCGTTTCAACTATCACTTGGAGAAAGCCGCAGTGCACAACGTCCGAAACGGAACTGAGAGTAGCAACAAAGACGAGGAGAATTATTTGAGTCTAAATAAGGCGAACAGAAAATATGATATATTGGTAATCTAGACACTGGATATATCAGTTAAGGTTTGGACTTCATCAAAATCTTGTTCAAATTATTCTTCCCTTCATTACAAAAATGTTATTTTGGTCTGTTTTCGTTTTCCTTTATGAGCTAACATTTATATTTTGATATGTATGTCACCATCATGACTTAGATATCAAGAAGGTGTCTGTTAACGTTGATTGCAGGCACGTTTGTGACTGATAAGAACAGACATACATGGTTGCAGCAGTTGCAGCTGGAGACCCAACCTCGATGGCATAGCGTTGCAGTATTTCCTCCTCTCCCTCTTGTCCTTGAGACTGGCCATGCAGTTTTTATTTCAAGGATAGAGACAGCATGATTTATGCTGAGAAGCCAGTCATCACGGCTCTCAGCTAGGGTGGACCGCTGGCAATGGAGGGTTTTTTCAGGCAATCTTTGAATCGGTTCTCTAGTTGCCCTCTACCACAATAGACAATAGAGAGTCCGGCGTACAGTAAGTTTTAGGGCAGGCGATTATTTTCCATTCTGGAAATGTGTTCAGTCCAGCGTAGCTTGGACTTCAGCAGCATGGTCTCTATGCTAGTGATCTTCACCTTTTCAAGTACTTCAATATTGGAAATGAAGTTACACCATTGGATGTTAGGGATTGTGCGAAGGCAGCACTGGTGGAACCGTTCAAGATGTCGTCGGTGGTGCTGGTAAGTGACCCACGATTCTGAGCACTAGACAGAGTGACCCTCGTCTCTCTGTTGTCGATCCCAGCATCTGACGTAGCGATACATCCAAGGTAGGTAAACCGATGGGCAACATTCAGCTCAGTCACGCCAATGTTGAGGGCTTGTACTCTTTGCATAATCTCTGTTGATTAATGATGTTTAGTTTTAGCGGCTTCACGAACGTTCTGTTGTTTCTATACACAATTGTCCGAACTTAATTTTCTATGTTAAGTAGCTTGGTAAATTACATTAGTTTTAGCCCTGGATATGACTATAAACTACATCCGGTAGAAAGGTATCTTATTAGGAGGCTGGAGATTTTGAAGACCGTGGAACCACATCTTAATTGCTGTTGTTCCAAGGTCTACCCTGACCAAGGATGGCAGTATCTGTTAGTGTCCCAGCTATGGGCAAATAGTGAAACCCAAAACTAAAACACTAGGTAAGTATAAAAATACATTTCTATAATAAAATTATCAGAAATACATTTTTATAAAAAATGATAACAATACATTTTTTTGATGAAATTACCCATAATACAGTAAAAAAAATAATTACCAACTATCCATATCATCCACTACAAAATACATATTTAAAACATACGCTTACCTTGAACGTATAAAATTATGTACAAACTATCTGTAACTGAAGCCATAAGATTACGAACAAAATATTTAAATTTCGCCATTAAATAATCCATACAGACTGATATGCGGCTACATAAAATCAATCAGCCAATCATTCAGCTCTATATGGTCAAATTGGTGCCAGGTGTCCTTCAGTCTGTTGTTAAGTTGGGTAGAGGATGGCTTGTTATATTCGAAATTAAACTGCTCTCTATTAATCATGTGAGGGACCCTTTTCTGCCTTCTAGCAGCATGGCTGATGCTAACCTCCAGGAGATTGGCTCGTTCCGCCTTTGTAGGCGAACGTTCCCGTGTCACATGTAGTGGAAGACTATATTGAATCCATTGCTAGGTCAGCTGCTATGAAAGTTGGATCACTGTGTCATTTTTTTCTCTTCAGAATCTATCTTGCATATCTATAAATCTACCATTCATCCATGTTTCGAATATTGCCGCCACATATTGTCATGTGCTCTTATTATTTACATTGAGACCATAAGCCTTAATTTCTCTTGAGACTGTTCATGTTCACTTAGCATTTAATATCTTTGGAAACCCCCAGGAAAATGAATCATTGCGCCTTCTCTGTCTAACGTTCTCAGCTGACATAATGTGGAAAGACTATATTTAATCCATTGCTAGGTCAGCTGCTAAGAAAATCGGTTCATACTGTCGGGAGAGGCATTTTGTCTCTCCGGAATCTATCTTACATTTCTATAAATTTACCATTCGTTCGTGTTTAGAATATTGCTGCCACAAATTAGCAGGTGCTCTTATTATTTACCTTGCGCTCGTAAATCTTAATTTCTCTTGAGGTTGTTCATGTTTACTGAGCATTTAATATCCTAGGAAACCTCCAGGAAAATGAATCATTGCGCCTTCTCGGGCAAACATTCCCAGCTGACATGAAGTTGAAAGACTATATTGAAGCCATTGCTAGGTCAGCTGCTATGAAAGTTGGTTAACTCTATCGGGAGAGACATTTTTTCTATCCGGAATCTATCTTACATATCTATAAATCTACAATTAATCGATGTTTAGAATATTGCAGGAACATATGGTTTGGTGCTCCTTTTATTTACCTTAGGCTTGTAAGTCTTAATTTCTCTTGAGGTTGTTCATGTTCAATTAGCATTTAATATCCTTAGAAACCTCCAAAAAATAACTCGTTTTCTATGGCTAACGTTCTCAGTCGACATCTTCTATGAAAGTTAGCTCACTATGTGTTTTCACTCCAGAATCTCTATTATATATCTATAAGTCTACCATTTAACTATTATTAAAATATTGCTGCCATATGGTCCGGTACTCCTGTTATATATCTAAAAGTCCCTCTTAAGATGCCAAGAAGAATCCACAATGTTAGTGGCTTAGATCTGGCGTCCGGTATTCAGTCACCACTCTACCACCGTCACCTATAAAGATTTTCAAGGTAATTTTTCGGAAGAGCCATTCTATAGTTCCTCGACTGCATGTACATGAATAGTACTAGACTTATGAGGACGTCTCATCAATATATTGACTAGAGTTGCCTCGATGCTACTGGTTTCTTTACATTATTTACATTATTAGGATTATTATCCTCATGTTCATTGCCATATTCACAACTTTTCGGACGTTGTACGCCGAAACGTTGCGAATATTGGAATTTTGAACGGAACCCACCGGGGTAGATTGTTCTAGCTCTACGTGCCATGCCTCTTCCGGTTGTCTCAATTGTTTCACTTTAATTCAGCTTTCCACGTTCTTTTCGTCCATCACTGCTGTGGCCTGGTGGATGTCACAAATCATTGGGTCTAGTCACTGGATCTAGCCAACGTCTTTATCCACTGGGCCATGTGTCCGTTGTGAATATGCCAATAAAGATGAGGGTAACTGTCTGAATAATGTAAGTATTCATAATGCTTCATCTCAGAGATATAGACAGCTATTAGTTTCTTTTCTCACACTTCCCGCTTGTAGAATACCCTTCCGTCTAGACGTTTTCAGCTAAGTTTAAGTTGCAGCAATTTAAAGGTAATATCAATCGTCATATACTGTGCTTTTTATTACTCTTCTTTTGTTCTCGCTCCTTAGAAATTATTCCGTATTATACCGGTTCCAAAATAGTAACCTCTTAATGGCTTGACTGTCTTGCTTGGGAAAAAAAAAGCAATAATAATAATAACAATAATAATAATAAAATCCATCGGTTGGAAATTATCGTCTAGGGGCCTATCATACTTTGTTCTACAATTACAGTTGAATGTTTTATGTAGTGCACAGTTTATATTTCTGTTTGTGAATTTTCATGTTTATCTAACTTAGAGGTGATGGATATTGAATATTTTATTTGACGAGGTTGATAACCGATTATACTTTGTTATTGTATATTGGCTTGTGCCATGTTTTGGTTTGAATATCTATTCCTATTTGATATTTATTGTTAGAAGATTTGAATGAAGATTTGCTGATAAGCCACTACCCATACATATGGATGGATACTCCAGTCGAGATGAAGGTAGTCAAATTTTGAAGTTCCCACTGTATAACTCACATTATTGAATATATATATATATATATATATATATATTGACATCCACAGGCCGACTGTTTCGCTGTATCACACCTCGTGAATGCGGCTAGACGTCCGTTTGCCTCTAGCTAGGATCGAATTGGCGTCAGTTGGGGATTCTACCACTAGGCCGTTGGCGCACGGCAGGGATGAAGGTGAATTTAAGCGTATTTATTTTTAGATAAAAAAAAATGCGTTTGCTGAGAAGACTCGAGTCGCTTTACCGAAGAGTCATGCATTATTAGCCATAATAGTCGCTGTTTACAAACCAACACTTCCTATGGTTACTGATTCATTAATTTTATAAGTCCGAAAATGTCATACACGTATGTCCTTAAGAGCACATAGCCCAATGGGTAAACTTGTTGGTTGGATGCAGTGACTTGACCAAAAGAGTTTGTGAGTTCAACAAAAAAAAAATAAAGAAATAAAGAAATAAATAAAGAAATAAAAAAAGAGTTGAGTTAAAGGGAGATAACTGAACCATACAGAGAGCCATGGAACGTGGAACTAGAACAATCTATCCCGGTGGGTTCAGTTCGAAATTCTAATCTATTCGAAATTCCAATCACCGCAGAATGTACGACAGTCAAAACGTCGTGAACATAACAATACAGATGACGACAAGAGTCCGAAAATTGTAAATAATGTAAATTATTCGAATATCTCATCTCAGAAACACACACACACACACACACACACACACACACACACACACATATGTATATACATTAAGAAATGGACAAAGTCCGACAATTTATTTATTAAAGACATTTTTACGTTTAACGTTCTTTTTATAGATACAAGTGTTTAAGTAAATGCTCTGTTTATAATAAACAGTATTCTCGGATATTCAGGCCGGTAAATGTTGAATGTAAAAAATACGCAAGGAACTCGTCTATATAATACCAATTGGTATCTTTTAGCGTCAGAGCGTAGGCTTTTAAAAACCTTCAGTAGGAAAAGATGAATATTTACGATTATTACTAGTATATATAATCTTATAAGTATAAGAAATTATACTCGTCCGGAAAAAAATCGGTGTCTTGAATTGCAAATGATCAAACCAATACCAAAGAAGGAAAAAAAAAGTAAAACAACAGAAAGAACAAAGATCATGTACGTCAGCCGAAAATCCAAATTCCAAAGCCCCCCAAAAAAAACAAAAAAAACAAAAACGATATGAGTAAGGAAAATATCTAAATAAAGTGATCCATACGTTAAGTAGAGCAGAACAAGTTAAACCTAAAGAGCCAGACAAACCAACCATGGTTTCACCTAAGCGGATCCTCAGGGGAAGCCAGCTTTCCCTGACGATCCGCTTAGGTGAAGCCTCGGTAGGTTTGTCTGCCTCTTTAGGCTTAACTAATATATATATATATATATATATATATATATATATATATATATATATATATATATATATATATATATATATAAATAGATAGATAGATAGATAGATAGATAGAGAGAAAGCGATAGAAATTGTGTGTGTGTTCGTGAGTTGAGTGTTGGATTGCATAAATTATAAAAGAAAATGTAAATCAATACCCAATTTCACGTTTTGGGCCCTTTGATGAAAGGATTACGTGTAAAATTTCGGGAAAATCTGGTATTCTTTGCCAAGGCGTCGCAAAATCTTTTAAAACTAAATCTATCTCCTGGCAAATAAAATAAATCACCTGATTTCTTTCTCTCTCTTTTTTTTTTTTTTTTTAATGCTTATTAACTTTAACAACGAAGGCAGGAGGACGTCATGTTTGCCATAATTTCCTTCGTGCGCCATGTGTTCGTACAAATATACGAAATTATAAACAAACGGTCCCTGATAAACGTTAAATCTGGAGTCTTTAAATGAACAATATAACCTGGTATGCAGAGGGAGAGAAAGAACATTCAGGGATTTAAAACATCTATCGTAAAACCTGGAAGCTATGCTAAGAATTCACGTGGGAAATAACGATGTATATGTGAGTTTCTGAGATATCTAGAAGATGCCAGATTTTAAAATTAATCATCAAATTTCCAAGGAGAATTTAGAAGTGTTGGAAAATTGAATAAACACGAATATAGTTCCTGCGAATTCACCTCCTGTCACGTCTGTTTGGCTTAAAGCCAGTGTGTATAAATAGCCGAGAATGGCAAAAAGCATAAAATCGAAATTGTTGTGTGAGACACATATTGGAAGGTATATGTAAAGGTTTAAGTAAATATTAGGTTGGTGCAAAAATAATGACGCAATAATGTCGTTTTTTGACGTTAAAAAATAAGTCAAAAAACGACATTATTACGTCATTATTTTTGCACCAACCTAATGGAATTTTTTTTTTTTTTTTGCCTTAAATGTACTCTTTCTTTCAGGTTCACACTAAATGACATCATTTATGGCTTTATATTCTCTTTGTTATTAAAATATATGCATTCTCCGGCAGGATACGAACATGCCTTTCCCGAGGGAAAAACATCATTAGATTTGCCATATTCTAGACCTCTCGGCGACGGGGCGCGCATTTTTATCGCTAATAAGATTTCTCGAATATTAAAGCCAGTAATCGAAAATAAATGAATATGTTGTCAAATATATAGTGTCATCGTCTACTTAAATACGAGTATCCACTAAAAATACCGTTTACGTATATACCTTTTATAGTTACACTTATTTGAGTAAATGATCTCTTCTTAAGTAAACATTATTAAGTAGATTTGCAAGCCCGAATGTTCGAGAAATTTGCTTGAAAATATACGTCCCTCGACAGGAATCGAACCTGTAACATTTACGGAACCGTCATTAATCTTGACGTGACATAACTGTTCTGCTATAGACAACTTCCGGTTTAACAAAGCTAGAATTACTGCTTTTAAACACACACCTTTGCCGATTTTCCCAATGTATTGTAGGCTAACGTAAAAAAATCCCAACGTATTTTATGAAATGGATTAACTCTAACAAATATTTTAACATATTTTCTGTTTATTCGTTTTTTGTTTTTTTTATGGATACACTTATTTCTGTAAATACGATATTTTTCAATTAAGCAGCATTAATTACATTTACCGCCTCGAATATTCGAGAAATTTTGTAGATATTATGTCACCTCCCACAGGAAGAGAACATGTCTCCTATACGGAAACCTCATTAGGCCTGACGTGCTATGACTGTTCAGCCAGAGAGAATTTTCATGTTCTGTCGGAGGATGCATATTTTCTAAGAAATTTCTCAAACATTCAGGCAAGCAAATGTAATGTATTCTGGTTAATTAAAAAACATACCATTTACTCAAATAAGTGTATCGCTAAAAAACCTATACACAGAAAATATATTAAATATTTATCGGATTAATCCACCAGTTTATATTATATATATATATATATATATATATATATATATATATATATATATATATATATATATATATATATATGTGTGTGTGTGTGTGTGTGTGTGTGTGTGTGTGTGTGTATGTGTGTGAGTGTGTGAGTGTGTCTGTTTGCATATATATGTATATATATATGTATATTTATTGGTTTGTTTTCTTCTCTTCTTCCCCCCACAAAAAAAAAATAACCTGTCTTGGCCGCATGTAGGAAGATCAAATCAACCGTACATACCTAATCTATAACTTCGAATAGCCCAAGTGAAGTCTTGATTGGTTGTTGTTTACTAGGGCAAACGCCATAGAAACCGATACCCAAAACAATCTATCCACTCTGAACAACATGAAAATAATAAACACATCCCAAAATATCACGGATATGATCAGAACCAAAAATACTCATAATAACAATTCTGAAGAAGCTATGTTCATCACAATACACTGGGGAAACTTCTAGAGATTAAAAAAAATTGTTCCTATGAACATAAAGAGGCCTTATACACAACAATTTATCAAATGCATTACTCATACAGAGAAATGAAATCGACCAGAAATTTGACCTAGCGAAAGCAGCAATATTTAAAAACAAAAGTAACTTACTTAGTAGGAAACTTTTCGAAAGTGCCAGTATCGAATCTTATGAAAACGTAAATCTCAGCGCTGGGATTCATCCCAATGACCATTCCTGAAAGAATTAATTACTATCTCAAGAAAAGATACATAACCACAAAAATAAAAAGAAATTAAAAGAACATGCTTACAACCATAATATCATATTATTCAAAGCATATGACACATAAATCAACACCAATCCAAAATATTAATTTACATATTAACTAATAAATTGCTAACGTCCTGGGTATGACGGTAAACTACATCCGCGTTCTGGGTATGACGGTAAACTACATCCGCGTCCTGGGTATGATGATAAACTACATCCGCGTCCTGGGTATGATGATAAACTACATCCACGTCCTGGGTACGGCGATAAACTGCATCCAACAGCAAGGTCTCAGATAATCTTTTCAGAAAAATAATGTTGCCAGCTCTAAGTTTTTGAAACAATAATGTTGCCAGCTCTATGTTTTTGAAACAATAATGTTGCCAGCTCTATGTTTTTGAAACAATAGTGTTTCCAGCTCTAAGTTTTTTTGTAAAAGAGTAATGTTGCCAGCTATACGTTTTTTTTTAAACAATAATGTTGCCAGCTATACATTTTTTATTCCATACAAAATAGGCATTTAAAATTCATATAAACTGGATTTAACATTAAATAACCCACAGTGATTGATATGCCATAAAACCCAAACAAACAAAGAAACAATAAATTGCTAATAAAAATTTCTCCTACTCACTTTCGTTTATTAGGCATTGAACTTGTGTTACTTTTCCGCTACACAAATGAATATTCACGAGAACCACTATACTCAAAATTTTGGAAAACCAACCATATTTTGTTCTTGTATATCTATACTTTTCATAAAATAAAATCATTACATTTGCCTTGATAAAGTAAATCAGAGGACGAAACGCGTCGGTCAAGATAAGTTTTCCTATTTTTTTTTCTTTATTCATATATAGAGAGTGCGATGGATTAATTATCGTCTAAATGAAAAATGAAAATGACACTGACATCTCATTTTAAGATGATATATTTAACAACATTAGAGTTCTTTTCTTGTATGAACACTTAAAACGAGTTTACTGAGCTACCGTACTTTTCTCGCCATCATTAAACTCATGCAACTATTTCCGAATCCTCTGCACTGTCCTCAGATTGACACACAACCACTCTGAAATGCCCATATCGGGGCTTCCGGCGCGAATGCCAAGCAGTCAGCATGCCATTTCCAGATTTCAGGTCAAGTAAATTGGTATTTTTCTCACATACGGTGCCCAAATCACCTTAGTATACTGTGCAGTACATATAGAAATTATACTTCGCGCTTGTGCGAAATTAAAAATGTAATTTGGCGACAATTTAACAATCTGTGTGTCTGTTTATATACATACATACATATATATATATATATATATATATATATATATATATATATATATATATATATATATATATATGTGTGTGTGTGTGTGTGTGAGTGTGTGTGTATACATATATGTATGCATATATATATATATATGTATCTATATAAATATATATGTATGCATATATATGTATTTATATATATATATATAATACAAATTGTATAAATTTATTCGATATGTTTTACCGAATACTTGCTATCATGAGAAAAATGTAATTTATTTCAACAAAATCTATAAAGGTGAAACAAATCAATAAGCGGTGAAGCACATTTTGTGCCCCTAACAGAGACATAGGCCTTGTACATATGAAGGAAGCTTATCATTCATTACAACACTTGCACCCGCACCCATCCGAAAAGAAACCAGTCTACAGTTTTCTCTATTCATATTCAGCCGTTGCAGTCTCAATGGTTCTTCTAGTCTTAAATTCTAACGAGAATATCATATATACGAAACGGTACTGTGGGGAAAAAAGATTCCATAACCCACTCCAGGAAGTACATGACTTCTGCTGTTTGGTACTATTGTTTGATGAAATCTGAATTATTGGTGCCACATCCCAGCTAGAGCTTGCCAGTGCTTATTCACCAGCCTAGCTAGAGTTTAACAGCGTTAACGCGGCTTTGTGTGCAAGTAACATTTTTTAATCCTATATGTCTTTACCTACATCCGAAATACTGCAAGACTGTCGCTAATCTGTTGCTATTTCTATGTTATGTTCAGATTAGCTACATTGCTTAGTTCCAGGCTTAGTGCTGTATCACGTTGACAAAGCACGTCGAACATGGTCAGCATATCGATGTGTGACCGCTTGTGGAATACCAGGTGCTTGGATGCGCAGGTGGTTGAATGGATAAAGGCTTGAAACTGTTTATCTGTGAGGCGAGTTCCAGAACGTTACGAGCACTTTCGCGCACATGTCTTTTCGAAAGGTATGGATTTACCTCTTTTCACTAGTTATGGGTTAATTAGTAAAATTTGTATCACTAAACCATTGTTATCTCGAAGGACGAAGGTTTATTTTCTCTCTTTAAATAACCTTCAAATTGTTGATAATTCGTAGAAACTGAATCCATTAATCTTAAATCTCTTAAAGTTTCATCCAATCACCCTCATTCCTTTAGTTTTTATTGGTAAGTACGGTGTTGCACCCAGGCTGGTTCTTCGTAAGGAACTCTTCTTTATTATACAAGACTCCAGAGGTGGTATTCGACCGTAGTCGGGATCATCCCGCCAATGCGTACGATCTTCTCTTTAGCTATATAGTATGGGCTACATCAGGGATACATGCAGTTTTTGAATTCAGAGTTACCTTCTCCTCAAAAGGTTGCCAACCAAGTCTATCCTGCTATTTATCCAAATTTATCAATGTTACATATCTTCATAATCTGAGCATACTTCCTCCTCTCACGCCCATACAACTTCATTTAGTAATCATCTAATTTCAGTGGCTTTTGGGCCTTAAGTCAGGAGAACATAAATTGAAAATAAAGATAAAATATATTAAATGGATTTTGTTATATGTGCTATACCAGAGCGACAGTTTTTTTTTTGTTTGTTTTTTTTTTACTTGAGAGTAACTTTCTCCTAGACCGGTTGCCACTCAAGTCTATAGAACTTAGTCTGTCCTACTATTTACCCATATTATCTATCCTGCATATCATGATAATCTAAGTTTACTTCCTCATCTCACCTCCATACAACCTCGTTTAGTAATCATCTACTTTGATTGGTTTTGGGTATTGTATCTGGTGAACATGCAATGAAAATAAAGATAAAAAGAGTATTTTGTTATATAGCATGTGCTACACCAGGGTGGCATGAAGTTTTTGCATTCGGACTTACTTTGTCCTAGACCGGTTGCCACTCACGGCTACAGTACTAAGTCTGTTTACCCAAATTTATCTATTCTACATATGCTCATAATCTGAGCATACTTTCTCCTCTCACGTCTATGCAACCACATTCAGTAATCTTCGCGCAAAAGTGGATTTTGGGGCCTGTACTGAGTGAAGATTAAGCGAAAATAGAATTAAGATTTATTAAATGGATTCTGTTATATATTATGCGATATATCAGGGCTTCATTCAATTTTTGAATTCGGAGTTACTTTCCTAGATCGGTTGCTACTCAAGGCTATAGAAATCAGTCTGTCCTGCTATTTACCCAAATTTATCTGTTTTACATATCCACATATTCTGAGTTTATTTACTCCTCTCACGTTCATATTACCTCCTTTAGTAATACTCTGTCTTGAGTGGCTTTTGGGTCTGGTATCGAGTGGACATTAAGTGAAAATAAAGACAAAATATATTAAGTGATTTTTTTCGGTGTACGTGTACATTTTAACATGAAACGATTAGTTTGTTTTCTGATTACTACCGACAACTGAGAGAATTGTGAAAAAAAGATATCAGTTGTGCCAGTCGTTATCGGAACACTAGGAATTTTTCTGAAAAGAATAATTAATATCTGTAAGTATTATGAATCAGAATAAGACGGCATTACTAAAAAATGGCTTTTAATATCTGGAACATTAAGTTGGCTAGCTTTCACGTTATCTCCTGTGCAATCCACTAGTTTCTATTAGTGGGAACTCCCTTTGAGTAAATAATAATTATTTCAAATTCCTTGGGGCCACATGGCCCATCAGATATAAGCCTTGGTTAGAAACAGTGACTTGACCCAAAAGGGTTGAGTTCAATACCTGACTTATGCAGGGGTGAACAAAAACTTGAAGAGTTCAAATAATGGGAAGATAACTGAGACACCCCGGAAGATGCCTGGCACCGGGAACTAGAACAATCTACCCCAGTGGACGAAATAAAGGCTGCACTTAGAAATTCCAGCCACCTGAAGAAGGCCGGAGCGTATAACGGCCGAAACGTCGTGAATATGGCAACAAAGATGAGGACAACAGTCCGAACATTGTAATTAATTCGAAATCTATTACAAGCATAGCAATAGAAAAATAGTCATGTGTTTGGTTTCCTCTTACTGAAATGCAATATTTGAAAAATATATCCTCGACACGTGTCTATGAAATAAACCAATTGAAAAAAAAAATTGCATTGAAAACGAAAAGTAAATAAGATTACAATGAATAATATCAAAATTCCAGATGGCCTTGTCCCTGATCTTTTGGGGATAAGTGAGAGAAAAAAAAATAACAGTAGTCAGACAGAAGAGAGAGAGAAAGAAAACAGAAACATTTCCTTTTTTTACGAGTGGCATTTCCGTTAAATTCTTTTGTCACTAAAGAAATGCTAATTTATACCGACCCGATATGCTAGATTTTTGACAAATGAATTCAGAGGATATTTTACGATACTCAGAGAATAACACACGTTTCCCGGCGACACTAAAATTAAATTGCTAAAGAAAGGAAAAAATACGATGCGGCTGCCCACATCAACGAATCCAATGTATTTGATCTCGGCTTGTGTCTACAGAATGCTCATGTCTTTTTTTGGTGGGTGGAGGGATTCTGACAATTTAATAATAATTACTGACTAATGTTTTCAGGTTGGCTGAAAATTTTAAAACTACACGGTGGAGAGTAAAGAAGCGGCGAATTTATTCTTCGAGAAAATACACCAGTTCTAATTAGTCCATCTCAGTTGTCCTACAAAAGCCCAGATATGAATGTTATGGATTACTGTATCTGGAGTATACTTCTAAAATCACTTGCAAAACTGGTCGTTACATCATCGATATTGATTCTCAATGAATCACTATCGATGATGCAACTTAACTGAAGCTTGGAATAAAATTCCTTTTGACACTATCCGCCATGTTACTCCATCATGGTTACTCCGCTTATATCTTTGTATTGAACATTCACGTAAATATTTCTAACATCTACGATGATTATTCAGTTTGGTCTTGAACGATGATAGCTAAATAAATTTGTTTCTGAGTTTAACGCTTTTTCACTGGGCACCCTATAGTTTAGAGCTGCAGATTTACCCCAGCGTATATTTTAATTTAGACAGAGAAGATTTTGTTACTCCAATCATTTCATTACACCAAGAAGACCAAAATGTAATTGTTTTTAAAGACAGCTGTTTCAATTGCGAAAGTTTCTGAAAAAACAGCGTTATTCTTCTTTAAAAAAAAAAAAAAAGAGATCAAAGTACAATATTCTTTTTATTTATATTATTCACAATCGGAATACATTCTATACCTTTGTTATTATCAGAACCTTTCGACCTTCCCGAGGTGCTTGCCTGTTGGTTTAAAATTGGGTCCAACTCCATAAGTCTCCGTATATGCTTCGATATAAATACGACCGTATGTCAAAAATTATCCTCACTTTCGCCATAACTTATTTTTATGCTTATCACACTGCCTTCTGTCCCTGCGTGATTATAGTTGGAACTATTGTGGTCACGTGATCGAAGATTTTGCTTGATCCCGCTAGTTTTCATGCTGCTGCTACAGTGCAAACATGGCCGCTTCGCTAGCAGTGTGCACCAAGGTGGAAGAAAGAGCAGTGATCAGAATCTGCAGAGAACATGCTACCTCAACAATGATAACTCGCCAGTTCACTATTATTACTATCTCTCGTGCTTGCTGAATCTTCTGATCAGTGATGGAGGTAGATCAGTACCCCACTCCTTCTTCATGTGTTACCCTCGTCTGGCCACTTGTAAACTGCTTTATCCACTGATACACACTTCTCCGCTGTAGTACCATGGCGTCGATGAATTTCAGTCGCTGACACACCTTCCGACAAGAGAAATCGGATTTTTATGTTTAAAATATTTTTTGTCCGATATTATTTCTAATTACCATAAACGTTATTTTTAGTTGGTACACGTGTTTTAGTTGTTAAACAAGTTTTATTTTTGTTTTGTTTTTTAATTTTTTGAAACATGGAAATTAAAAACAAGGAGTCTAAAGTGAAAAGTCTTAATAAATAAATAAATAAATAAATAAAACTGTGCCTCCGGAAAGAATCGAAACTGCATCACATTTTTTACATCAAGATGGGATGGGCACATTGGATCTAGCACAATTTACTCCGGTGAACGAAATAAATGTTTCGGTAGATAAATAACATAAATTTATCTAACGAAAAGAAAAAAAAATATTTATAACATAAGAAATTGTATAAAAAAATTAATCCAGGCATCTTGTCTGTCACATTCATTGAAACTTTCATATATATATATATATATATATATATATATATATATATATATATATATATATATATATATATATATATATATATATGAAGAAAAATACACGGGAAAAACAAACAAACAAAAATCCTTATATGCAATAATCCTGTTTTAATGTTAATATGTCGACGTCGGACGTTTCGGTCAAAACGTCCGACGTCGACATATTAACATTAAAACAGCATTATTGCATATAAGGATTTTTGTTTGTTTGTTTTTTTTTAGTTTTTTTTTCCCGTATATTTTTCTTCATACTGTCGGATCTATATCCATATATTTGCTTACATATATATATATATATATATATATACCCAAGTATATGATTGGAGTATATGGAATGAATTCCAATAACCAACAATTACTATTCTTAAAAGAGTGCTCAATACAAAGTAGAGCAGATATAATTATTTATTTAAAAAAAAAAAAAAAAAAAATTATAACATAAATATGTTATAAAATCACTACAAAAATAGCCATTTTGTTTCAACACCCTCGGTGTCTTATCAAGTGATGACGTTGAATGTAAAATAAGTGGTTTTAAAAGTTTCAAATTAATTAACAATCCTTAGTTTTAAATTTTAATAATAAATTTTATCATATAATTTTGTAATTATTGGTTGGAATAAATTCTTTTTTAATACTACCCATATTTTAAACATCTGAATAGATATTATAACATGACTTCGTTGTAAAGCTTTTTGAATTTTCCTATACTTGTGTTTTGATTGGTCCATCTAGCCTTTGTAACAACGTTTTCCCCTTGCGTAGGATTGTTAATTAATTTGAAACTTTTAAAACCACTTATTTTACATTCAACGTCATCACTTGATAAGACACCGAGGGTGTTGAAACAAAATGGCTATTTTTGTAGTGATTTTATAACATATTTAATATATTTTTTTTAAATAAATAATTAAATATATATATATATATATATATATATATATATATATATCAGTAAATATTAAAATTGTAACAACCTTCACCTACCACCGCTTCATGGGATGTTATAATAGGCATCGAAACATGGAAGTATTGATGTGTGTGTGTATGTATATATGTATAATGTTAAAAGACAATAGGATAACTGCTTTATTAGCCGACGCGTTTCGTCCAGTGTGGACTCTTTCAAGGTAGAAACGGAATGAATTTATTGAAACCAAAATAACAATTAACAACAAACAAAGTGTCCTTAGCAATTAGAAAATTTACAAAAACGATATTTTATGACATTTTTATATTTATACATTCTTTTTATAGATGCAAATATTTAAGTAAATCCTCTGTTTATAATAAAAAAAAAATTTCATAGAAAATATGCGTCCTCCGACAGGAAACGAACCTATAACATACGGAACTGTCATATAGCCTAACGTGCTTTTACCGATTAAGCCACAGGAGTGTTTCGTTCAGCAATGTCGATATTACTGTTTTTAAACAACAATTCTCCACGATTTTCTCTCGCGCATTCATATATCCTCGATGTGTATCCAGATGTAAACAAATGACCTCACACATTGTGAAATAGCCGAGGTCCGACAATTATTTTAAGATATTTTTTATGTTTATACATTCTTTTTATA
The DNA here is from genome assembly GCA_963932145.1 of Acanthosepion lycidas. Taxonomy (NCBI): domain Eukaryota; kingdom Metazoa; phylum Mollusca; class Cephalopoda; order Sepiida; family Sepiidae; genus Acanthosepion; species Acanthosepion lycidas. Next base: position 3,316,033 of record OZ010605.1, read on the forward strand.
GATACAAATATTTAAGTAAATGCTCTGTTTTATAATAAACAGTATTAACTACAATTACCGGCCTATGAAAATTTCTCGGACATTCAGGCCGGTAAATGTCGTTAATACAGTTTATTATAAACAGAGCATTTACTTAAATATTTGTATCTATAAAAAGAATGTATAAACATAAAACATGTCTTAAATAATTGTCGGACTTTGTCCATTTCATGAAAAAAACGCTCGTGTATTAATTATTGCGAATTGAAAATTACGCCAAGTACTTAAATGTGTAGAAATATTGTTTTTATAGTTGTGTTGACGGATTCAACAATTTTCTGTTGATTTCTTGATATAGTTGTTTCGTACGGTGGCATGGAAAAGTAGTAATTCTGTTAGGTGAGGTGATATTGGGAAAAAGCCGGGCCGTATATTAATATTTGGATATTATTCAATGGCGGAGCGTTTTATTTCCTTTTTTTTTTATGAGTGAATCATATTTAAAAAAAAAAATTGTGGTTGAATTTATTTCTATGTATGACTAGTGCATTAGGTAAGTTGTTATTTGTCAAGGTCTCTTTTATGCTCATAATTGTTTTTTTTTTTTTTTTATTTGAGATTGTTTCTCCAAAATATTGGGAGGATCTGTTTTGGCAATTTTATAAATACCTGCTTCAGAAATATTATTGACCTTAGTGTTTGAGAATCTAATCATATCGATAATGGTTTTGGGTGTTTTTGAGATTATTCTAATATCATTAGATGGAATAGTTTGTTCTGCTAATAATACAGTATCCCTATTGTCTTTTATCTTTATACATATTGTCTTTTTCTACAGTTTAATTTATATATATATATATATATATATATATATATATATATATATATATATATATATATATATATATATATACTTAACAATTTGTATCTATAAAAAGAACGTATAGACATAAAAATGTCGGACCTTATCCATTTCATAATTTGTGACGTCATTTGTTTACATTTGGGTACGCATCGAGAAGATGTGTTGAAGGAGAGAAAATCATGGAGAATTGTAGTTTAAAAAAAGTAAAATCATCCTTGCTAGACGAAACGCTCCTCTGTGGCTGAATCGGTACAAGTACATCAGGCTATATGACGATTCCGTGCAGGATACAGGTTCGATTCCTGTTGGGGGACACGTATCTAGGAAAATTTCTAAGACATTCAGGCCGGTTAATACTGTTGATTATAAAGAGACCATTTACTAAAATATCTGTATCTATAAAAAGAACGCATAATTTTTAATTTATTTTTTTATATTTATATTTATATATATATATATATATATATATATATGGAAATGCAAATATTTTTTTAGAATCTATGAAAATACATTATAATACTAGCTGCAGTCTTTTCAACAACTGTCTTTTGCACTGTTACACCTACATTTTTTTACCTGAACTTTTATGCTGAAAAAAGACTTCTTTTAACTGAAAAGGATTCACCATATTACCATTCTCGTCACTTTTCACACGACGAATCGGGGCATCAAGTTAATGGAGAAGCCACTGAGAATTCTTGGCACCATGTTACTGACTCGACTGACAAACATTGAACATGATCGTTTTCTCCTTTATATCCACCATCTTGGAGAAGAGGAGTAGCCAAGGTTGGGAGGGGCCTACACATATCATGATATCAATTTATCGATTTTTGTTTGTTCAGTAGTCATCTGGACATTTTCTTTCTGATCGACAGTAGTGTCTTCCCATTAATATTTTGGACTTAACTCGGTGAAAAAAAGCCAAGAAATAAAAAAATCTGTACACACCAAACCCTACAGATAATTACAAGAGATATTCACAGTCGATATTTATTCCCTATAGGTATGGATGTCAGGACTGACACGGGAATGGATGAGACCTTTCTAACTTGACCTAAAAGTACTTTATTCTTCATACAGGTTCTTATGAAAGCACATTTTTTTATTATTTAAGACACTACGATTAGAATGGTTTCAAACTGTGTGTTTGAAACATGAAGATCCTTTTACAAGAACGTGTATGAAAAAATAAACAACTTCCTGGTCAGTTTCCGGTACGATCACCGTAGTTCAGCAACGTCAAGCCTGCTCCGTACCTAGATGGGCGACCGCTTGGGTATAACAATTACTGTAAGCTTCTATGTGCGAGTGGTGTAATGGATAATAGCTCGGATTTGTTAATCGGAGCGCTGAGTTCCAATTCCTGTTGGGTTCGTTATATGTCCTTACGCGCAAATACCCTTGGGAAAGGTATGGATCCACCTCTTCTCCGCCAGCTGTTGGTTAATTAGTAAAACTTGTATTTCTAAACTATTATTATCTTCACCCCACAAAGTAATTCTTACAATCTAAAAATATGTGGTAGATTTAAATAACCTGAAAAGTATTGATAAGACGGACAAAGTAACATAAGCGGAGTCGATAAAAAGAAAAAAAAAATTAATCAAGTTAGAAAATTCTCTCCCGAGTATTTTTTTTAATTATTAATTTTTGTCATTCTTTAATGTAAATGTCTCTTGATAATGATGAGTATCATGCCTCTCAACAACTTCCTATCCTTTCTATTTGTATGTTATAGTCTTAAGGCTAGCCCTCATTCATTTTCTATGTATTAGGTTGGTGCAAAAATAATGACGTAACAATGTCGTTTTTTGACGTTAAAAAATACGTCAAAAACGACATTACTACGTTATTATTTTTGCACCAACCTAATATATCTGGAAGATTTTTATTTTTATAAAAGTTCTTATAATATTATCTAAAGGTTTGAAATCCTGAAATTAATATTATTCCGCCCTCTGGATTAATTTCTTCATTATTAAATTGTTATCATTTTTTTATGTCGAATACACTTTCAGGATTTAGACGATCATGGCTCTCCAAAATTTCCTATTCTGACTTCCAATCCCACTTCTTTCCATTACCACAATGATCATCAAGATCAACGTTTTCCATTGACATCAATATGTCATGTGAGTGTTAAATTCTCCACGCCCTCTTTCCTCGTAGTTTTATTGCCTTCGTTTTACTTAAGTTGTTTTAGGCGTTGGTCTTCAATGCCTGCTTAGAACTGTCCATTAACCATTCACAAAGAATATCTCCCCCTCCACGTATTCTCAAAAACTGTTAATGTTTATTCACTCAAAAAATATTTGGATTTTAAGTAAACAAAAAGTTTGCTAAATCTTAAAACAAATTCACTAAGAATAACAGATCTATTAACTTACTTCTGAAAAATTGTAAATGTCCTCTATTCGTATGTGATAAAATTTAAGAGACAACAATTAATTAAGGTAATGATCTGACCACTTGAAACATCTTTATTATCAACTTTATCCACTCTGACTGAAATCAGATAAAAAAAAAACAGCCACTGTTATGTAATATTTAGTAACCTATGTGGTGCATGTCTCAGTGGTTAGAATGTTCGTTTTTCTGACCATGAGAACATAGGATCAATCTCATCAGGGTCGATTTCTCAGGGAGATCAATTATTGATATTATCAGTCTGCGGCAGGTTTAGAAATTAACGGCAAAGCACACCACGTGTCGCCCGAAGCCTTGTAAGTAAAACTGGCTCGGCACAACTTTATTTTTTTGCTAGCACAAAGTTACCTAGGCTGAGGCCTTGAGCGTATTTTCCGTGTTCAAACTGCTGATCAGCCCATATATAGTAGTCTTTCTCGCTCTCTCTCTCTCTCTTTCTCTGAAAATGTAACTAAGGTCTGCTCAGCTTGCTTGCAGTATAAACCAAAGGTGGGATCAGTGGGTTGAGCAGACGTCTGAAATAGGGTTTGGTTAGCGGACTTGGGAGGCAGGTGTGTTGAGAAAGTGACGACGGAAGAATCACAGAGAAAAAAATAAACAAACAAACAAAAAATAGATTTTGCTGACAAATGATCAGAATACCTTGCCCAATAAGAACGTCTTAAGAAGAGTAGAAACGACTATGAAAATTACTTAAAATCAGAGATCGCATAATCTGTCTATATTTCTGAAATGAGGTATTATGTGCACTATCGTTCTCATCTTTGTCACTATATTTATTACAACGTTTCGGCCGTTGTACGCTCCGACCTTCTTCAGGTGGTTGGAATGTCGAACTGAACCCTTTATTTCGTTCACTGGGGTAGACTGTTCTAGTTCCACTTGCCATGTCTAATGGATGTTATTTATCAGTTATCTCCTGTTAAGTCCCCTCTACAAGTTCTCCAACACCTTAACCGGGTATTGAACTCACACTCTTTGGGTCCTGTCACTGAATCTAACTAACATCTTTATCCACTGTGCATGCATTTCAGGACATCTGTGTATGAATTTCTGGGTAATATAAACCTAAGGTCTTCAGCAAACATTTCTTTTTTTAACCAGTGCTCATATTGCAATTTTTGCTGTTATCAATGCATGGTTTTGCCAGAGCTCATATTGCAATTTTGTAGTTATTATTTCTTTTCTCAGGCACTCCTTATTACTAGTTCCCATACTGTATACATCTTGTATGCTTGGTCGGCTCAGGAGATTTTTTGTGGCCTAGCATATGTACTGATTCCTTAAGTTTACGAATTTTACGAGCCCCGAGTTGTGAGTTCAATACCCGGTTAAGGTGTTGGAGAACTTGGAGAAGCGAATTAACAGGAGATAACAGATAACTGACATCCATTAGACATGGCACGTGGAATTAGAACAGTCTACCCCAGTGAGCGAAATAAAGGGTCCAGTTCGACATTCCAACCACCTGAAGAAGGTCGGAGCGTACAACGGCCGAAACGTTGTAATAAATATGTCGACAAAGATGAGGACAACAGTTTCTAATAAAGTAAATAGATACGCATAATGGCCAAAGATATTCACCTGAGGAAGGCCGGATGGCACAACGGCCGAAATGTTGTGAAAACAGCAACAAGAATGGGGACAATAAATAAAAATAGTATTAGGTTGGTGTAAAAATAATGTCGTTTTCTCACATATGTTACTATGTGAGAAAACGACATTATTTTTGCAACGACCTAATATAAAGAAAATAGACATTGATGATGAACAAAAGAAACAACGCTAAACTGCTACATTTTGTTGTATTTTAGTGAATGCTGGACATGTTCCTCAATGATTAAAAGCTAACTAGCTGAAAAAAAAAGATATTTAACATATGTACTGATGTATAGTGAGAGTATTTTTATGATCTGGGGGTCGCACTAGACACAGATAATTCTTTAGAAGAAGGTTAAAATCATGCATTTTCAAACGATACTCTTTTTGACCGATACGAATCGATAACTTATATATTTCAGTCTTGTTCCTTATTCTGTCGTCCTCTGTTTATTTATATTCATTTCTTATATATTATTATAATATTATTAATTATAATATAAAATAATTAATACACATTATTATATATTATAGACTTTACATTTACTGGTATTGTTTTATCGTATAATTCTCTGTTACATATTCTTAAAATGTTTTGACAAGATGAACCGCAATATATAGCAAATGAAGATTGCACAAAGACAAATACCAAATTAATTGTAATTCTCGTTCATTTATTTACGGCATATAGTGAATAGATAGCGACTCGTATTGAAGAATTGGGGAGCCGAGTTCGAATTCCAGTCGGATCTATTATTGGGTTGGTGCAAAAAATAATGTCGGTTTTTGACGTATTTTTAACGTCAAAAACCGACATTATTTTTTGCACCAACCTAATACATTCAATTACGAACTATTAACCTTGGGAAAGTTATGAATCCTCTTCTCCTCCTAGTTATGGGTAAATAGCAGGACAGACTGGGTTCTATATCCTTAGGTGGAAACCGGTGTAAGAAAAGGAAAAACTCTGAACTCAAAACCGGTCTCGAGAGGGCTATCTTTCCCAAAAAGCACCACCTCTACTCTGGCTGCAGTAAATACATGCTGTAATACATAGTACCCTTACGGTCCTACCGGATATAAACAAAATACAGTAATATTACCAGTTGTTCTCACTATGACCACCACAACACTGTGTTCTTTTTTTACCGACTGGCATGTCAAAGTTCATTGGCGCTTCATCCGTGTTTCCAATAAATGCCAGTCGATATTCGTTCTGTTAATAACTTTATGAAATTAACTTTTTTTCTTTGTACACAAAAGAATGAAGACCATTTATTCCTATTAATTATGTTCAAGATGATGTCCAGTACTACTCTCTTTGAATACTGTAGGCCTGCTAGTATTGCACTGAAGCAGGAGTCACATTATAAACGCACTATATAAAAATAAATCCGGTTTTCCACGAAGAAATTCATGGGTCATATTATATGTTGAATATACTTATACATGAGTATATACGGTAATTATGCAGAAGGATGTCGATAATTCCATAGGACTACCGAAAAATTTTAGACAAAATGGAAACAAAACGAGAATTTACTTAGAATCATATGGTGATGAAATCTTTTGGCTAAAATTTGAAGAAAGAGGGTTTGCAGAATATAGCAAAGACCACCCGGTACGATTCCCGGTTAAGTGTAGAATGCGGTCTACAATCAGGGAACATTGTAACCATAACGAAGATAAGAGATGTAAAAGGAAACTTCGATTGATCTACCTGGCGATCTTGGGTAAGTGAGGCCAGAAAAATGATTGTGAGGCATGTTTAGTAGACAAACAATGCTTTGATCTACAAAGAATAGAATGTGGTGGAGAGTGAAGGACGCTTCTGTTCTGAATGAATACGGTATGCGATAGAAAAAGCGGCTGTTTTATCGAACCAAAAAGAATTCACTTTGTTCGTTCATTCATTTGACCTAAAACCGAATCTTGAATGGATAACTTTGTCTTATCGAGATAATACGCTAATCTTTCTGTCGTCCGCTTTCGCTAGCCTTTTTTTTCGCGATCACAGCAAACACGGAAAAATATTCGGAAGAAAAAAATAAAAATAAATCGATGATTCGATAAAGTGATTGGAGGAATATGCAAAATACAAAATAACATAAATTCTCGAAAATAATACGCGCCAATAAATAATACGCACCCCGACAAATGATCCAAAAATTAAGAAGTATATCTATCCTTATGTATAATACGCATCTATAAATTTTGTCAAAAAAATATATATAATTACGAAGACATTTCGTCGACCTTGACATTAAGAATAAAATGGAAACTAAGCGACTAAAATAATGCTGAAAATTACCATGCGGTTTTTCCGATTAATAAAACATTTTATTTTACTGCCAAAATGTCGTCAAACGTGCGAGTTATAGAAAGAATATAAAACAGAGCTGCAGCTAAAGAATATGAGTTGAATGAGGCTAACATACGTTTATGGAGAAAGAATAAAAATGAATTAAAAAAATGTAAATCAAGTGCCAAAAGAAAAAAAAAAGCTCAATATCCAGATATGGAACAAAATTTAGTTGAATTTGTGAAAGAAAGACGATCAAGTGGATGTTCCATAAGTACTTTGAAAATAAGGATGGAAGCAAAAGAACCCAGTAAAATCATGTATCCTGGAAACGTATTTAATGATGATGATGAAAATTAAAATTTCAATAAATTGTTAAGTTGATGTCCTAGTTTCTTTGAAATTAGCCTTTTTATAGATTATTTTATTTTCTCGCCAAATAAAAAATGTCGTTAGTGATAAACATTAATTTATTGAAAAAAAATGTTACAATTATTATTCAGGATTTAAAATGGGAATAGGGATAATATCTTTCTTATTTTAGAATAAAAAGTATAGATTTATTATTATAAATCAATAATGAAAATATTTTTGTTTAAACCTATGTATAATACACACCGGCTACTATCACCTGTAATTTACAGTAAAAAAGTTGCATATTATCTTTGAAAAATTCCGGTAATATCCTCACAATAGGAAACACGGCCTTTTTTTTTATCGTTTTGCACTTGACTACAGAATCTTGTAAAAATATATTTAAAAAACCGTTAAGAATGGAATTGACGTTGTATAATTGAAGACAAAAAATATTCTGATCAACTGTCGTCGGTTGGTAGCGCAAACATGTCTTATTTTAGAATTTTTATCTTCGTGATGAAAACTACTTCTGGGGACATTGTATGCGCTAATGACTCTTTCTACATCTTAAATATAATTTTATCTCTATATAAAATTCTTTGACCTCCGTTAGTCCATCGGTCACACCCTCTAAAATAGCTATACATTGGCCGATTGAAACCAAACTTTCGACAAAAATGCAAACAGGTAAAGGATACAAAATACAGTTGGTTTTATTATTGTGAATTGCAGAGTAGTGTTATCTTTCATTTCGTTTTTGAAAATTAAATGTTATATTATTTAAGATACAAAATACCCCCAATATTTTAAAAACAATTTAATGCGTAAATTGAAAAAAAAATACATATTTAATAAAAATTAAATATTTTTTATTGCGTATCTTTTTTTTAAATTTAAATCATCTATCCATTTTAAGTACTGTGAGTTTCTGCAAAACTAAATCCCGCATTGATAATAATATAAGAATTTACGTGGACAAATATGCGCGCGTGTACTGAGCTATATATATATATATATATATATATATATATATATATATATATATATATATATATATATATATATATATAGGTTCATAGAATTGGTTGGATATAAAATTAATGATAATGTTGTGAATTTCTGTATACTCATGAGGAACATACTTCATTCACTGATCGAAAAGTTAACGTTACTTATGGATGTAATTCCTGAAAAACCTTTCTCTTAAAATTGATTTTCAGAAGAAAAAAAAAGTTTTTTCAAGTACACCATTGGGTTATCTCCCTTTCTAGTATTTATAGATGTTTCTTTCCTAACCTTTTGTTTAAGGTAATGTGAAAAGTCTATTATCATTAAGGCATTATATTGTCTTAGATTTACAAGTGCTTTCAATTTTGTTTGTTGCTGCTCTTGAACGAGTTCAGTTGATGTCGTTTTTTTTTTCCTGCTTTGGTAAAGATATTTTATTTGCGATATTCTAGCGTCAGTTCAAGATCTGAGGAAAGAAAGTCTATTTTAAGATCTAAAACGTTTCACTTCAAGACATTTTTAAACATTAAGGAAACTAAGGTAACTGTAAAGTAAAACATTTGTTTATAAACATTTTTGACTGGACATGATTACTAGATTCATATATATGTTATATGTGTGTTTAATTTTGTATTTTGTTTGAAGATATATATTAGAATATAGATAGATTTATTTAAGCAATTGTAGAATATTATATGGATTAATGTTATGAAAGGTTTTTTTTTATGTTGCTTGTCTGGTTGATTTTGTTTAGTGGCATATCTACCTCTATGAATTATTTAATGCTGAAACTAAACAATTTAACATAATTTTATAGTTTCAACTAAATGTATTTTAAACCGCATTGTATACCTTCAACTACAGAAAAAATATTGGTTGGTCGTTTTGCTATGAAATGTATTGATGCTAATTTTATAAAATTGTATTGTTGGTCGTTTTACCATAAATAGGACTTTTTGGTCATATTACAATACAAAAATATAGCTGGTAATTTTCTTATAACAGTGTGTGATTATGATTTCATAGTGCTTTGTTTTTTGGGGGGGAGTGGGTTATCTATTTGTCCATATCTTGGATCCAAACATGTACTACTACCCCTAGTCAGAGTGGACTTGGGAACAACAGAAATTAAGAATTCGTCTCATGCTCCTCAAAACCTCCAATTTCCCAATCAGAAGTCTCTAAGTTATCCGAAAGGCATTTTCTTTATCAAGACTGTTGAATACACAGTCCGGTAGAGGGAGATTCAAATTATTTAAAAAAGTAGGGATGTCTATTCAGAGTCGTGTATTCGGTGAATACAAGATTTAATGTAACATGTATACATATTTGTAAACCGGAAAAGCAAGAGACTGGTGTGCAGTTTGGATGTTCTCTTCTATTAGGTTGGTGCAAAAATAATGTTGTTTTCTCACATAGTAACATATGTGAGAAAACGACATTATTTTTACACCAAACTAATAATCGTCAGCTCTTTAAAACTTCCATCAGCTTTCGAAACCTTTAAGCAGGTAACGTTAAAAAAAGGGAGATAACCACTCACTTTGACGTCTGTTATGTCTTTTTACCTCCTTTTTTTTTTTTTTTTTTTTTAAATAAGCGCAGTAAGTTCCAATCAAAATGTATGTTAACTAATGAGCCTTTCTGAAAATGAACAAAGCACATTATGAGATTACCTGCTGTCTTAAATTCATTCAAATCAAAGTTCTATAATTCTGCTGCGTGGTCATTGATAATGATTTCAATAAGTGGGTCGAGCTGATAACCATTTCAGTCCGCCCACATATAACGCAGTGTCTGTCTGCTTGACTCGTATATAAGAAATCAATGGAATTTTTATGTATTATTATTTCCTATTACGACTGGTCACAGTCAAATCGTCGTAAGATACGAAACTATGAGAAGAGGGATTTCGCTTCAACGTACAATGCTTCTTCTTGGTCGAATCGGTTGAGATATTTTGGATCTAACGATGGTTTACCTCTGTTTCGAATTTCGAATCCTGCCGTAGAGCGCATTTTTTTTTTTACTTAGATTTCTCCAATATTTAGGCCTCCATAGTTTGGTTGGTTGGGTTTTATGGCATATCAACCACTGTGGGTCATTTCATGCCAAATTAAGATATATATATATATATATATATATATATATATATATATATATATATATATATATATATATATATACCTATACATATATTAAATATACAGTACTATTAAACATGTAGCTATTTTCTTTCAAAAACGCATAGCTGGCAACATTATTTTTTCCAAAAAACGTATAGCTGGCAACATTATTTATCCAAAAACATTATCTGAAGCCTTGTTGTTGGACGTAGTTTATCGTCATACCCAGTACGCGGACGTAGTTTATCGTCGTACACAGGACGCTAGGCCGTCATAAGAAAATAAATAAATGTATTTTTTAA
>OZ010605.1:3332000-3402000 GCA_963932145.1 Acanthosepion lycidas
GTTTACCTCCCCGAAAGAGAATCCGCCCTCCGGCGTAGCCTCTTTCGGGTTCCTCCCCGCCCGAAGGGAGAGAGTTCAACCAATCAGCCAGTCTACTGAATGAACGAACCACTGAGTGACTACTAATACTCCCACTTATTATAGGTGGGAGAGTCTATTAACAATAGAATAGGTGTGTTCCACTATAACAGTTCGACACTGTATCTTTTCTCACATTGTCTGAAATTAATATTTTTTTTATTTCTCTACTTCATTCAGTAAAATTCATCTATTGTTTTCGTTTTTCTACTTTCTTCCTTTCTTCTTTTCTTACATTCATTGAAATTCATTTCTGTGTTTCATCAACAATCTCTTTTCTCTCTGTGTTTGTCCGAAATTAATCTATGTATTTTTTTTTCTTCATTCAATAAAATTCATCTATTGTTTTCGTTTTTCTACTTTCTTCTTTTCTTCTTTTCTTACATTCATTGAAATTCACTTTTGTGTTTCATCGTCTCTCGCTTTTCTCTCTTTCTTTGTCCGAAATTAATCTATGCATTTTTTTCTATCTTTATTTTCTCTTTAGAATTTTCTATTTATTTCCAGGAAGTCCAGTTTTTTCTTCATCTTCCTTTCTTTTCTTTTTTTTAAATCTATTTCAATTACTGAAGTGAATTCCATTGTTTCATTCTTATTTTTAGCTTACGGCCACATGACGTAGAAACACCGGTTCAAGTAAAATCACCGATGTTAAGCAACGTGGATCTTGGTCAATACTTAGGTGGCTGACCGCTTGTGAATAACAGATACAGACTTGGATGTACGTTTTGAGTAATGGATAATGTCTAAGAATTGTTAATCGGAGATCTTTCCAATTCTCGTCGGGATGCACTTACACTTACGCTCAAACGAGATTGGAAGTTGTATGAATTCATTCTTCTTCCTCAGATATGGGTTAATTAGTAAAACTAGTATAACTAAATCGTTATTTTTATGGCTTTAAATAACCTGCAATGAGTTAAAATGTTGTAGGAAACGAATCAACGACACTTATACATTTACTTCTTTTTTTTTTTAATCATTTGAGAATATATTCTTTTTTCTTCCCTTTTCTTTTTATAATTCATCCACTTTGTTTCATTTTCTCACTTTCATTTTTTGCTTCATTATTTTTGTTTTCTCTTTCTGTAAGCGTTCTGAAAGCAAAGGAAGTATTTGTCGCAGATTACTTCCACAACATAAAGAAAAATCACTGTCAGTCCAGACTCAAATATCGGGGGCAGAAATAAATGCTGAAAACTCGATTCGCCGGTACTATTTCAAATCACAATGCGTGTAACCAGTCAGAAAAATATCTCACTCTCTAACAAACGCCGTAGCCAAAAATGCCCGAATTTTGCGCATTATTTATTTCATACTTACGTACAAAAGGCCGAAAAAGGGAGGGGGGTAAAGGCTGGTCACCACTATCTTATGCCGAGCTAATCAGATTCACGACCCATTCATACATTACAATTTACCCGTTCACCACAAGAACTCATCCATCACCATTCAATCCTCCATCCACCATAATACCACATCCTCTCAAGGGGAACCTATAAAACGCACCCCATGCCATAAAAATTTGTATGATAATAAACAATAGACATTAAAATTCTAATAATGATCAATGAGATGGGAGGGAGATGAACCCAATAATAATAAACTAAAATTAACACAAAATACAAACTAAACGTAATTAATGTTAGTGGGGACCGCCCAACGCTTAAAACAGAGAGGCCGCTGTATTCGGCCCAGGGGACAGAATCAAGAGGCTCTCTCGCTAAGGGAGAAGGGAAAAATGGATAAAATATTATACGGACCTTGGAAAATATAAAGCTGACCCAGTCGAGATGAAAAATGGGGGTCAAACAAACTGGGGAGGTTGGGAATCTCGACTTGAATCATAACCAAAGAGCAGCCGGGATACAGGCCAGGAACAACACTTACTCACATTAACTAGGTACACTGAAGCTTGTCTAACCTAACCAAGGGGAGGGTTCCACAGGAAGCCACCCTGATGTGCCATAGGTTGACCTAGAAGAGAAAATCAAGGCTAGCTCCGTTCACACGAACCAAGCTCGCCTCTTTTACCCACCTTTCGCTAAAGACTGTCGAATGCAATCGTTTTCTATCCCAGCTGTTGCTCAAAGAATCGGATTAGATCCTGATAAGAAAGACGGTGGCCTCGCAAGACTTCCTCCTTTCGCGTCGTCCAAATCACCATTCGAGCCGTGGCTAACAGCGTCAGAAACACCATCCGTTTCACCCCGGAATACGGGGCCGACACATTGTCACATGCGTGCGTATGCGTGATCAATGAGCACGAGCTGTTCGGGAGCGAGACGAGCAGTCAGCTCGCCGACATGGTCCTATAAGGGTCGGACCCGGGGGCAATATTAGAAGGCGTGCGAAGCAGTTTCCTCTAAGCCAAGGACACACCGTTCACAGTCTGGCAAATCCTCTAAGCCCCATATGAAAGCCATGTCGTTGTGAGGCAGCCGAATCCGAGTCAATCGCCAGGTAAGCGAAAACTCAGGGTTTTCTGAGGTAATCCGCCGCTGGCGCCCAAGACCAGTAGCAGCGATACTTTTCCTCCGACAAGCCGAGCGTATCTCGTAGGGTATTCTTCGCGGGCCCCTCAACTAATCCACGACAGAAGACTTCCTAGGCCGTGAAAGGTCACTGGATGGAGGAACGGCCCTCAAGGTCGACCGACACTCGCGAAAGAAAACCGATTGATCCCGGTGTTTACGACGGCGCTCAACCTGCTAAATGGGGGGTCTGATGGTAAGGCCAGGTAACGCGTCCCTAACAACCCCTCTCCAGCATCGGATCTCCTCCAGTCAATGCGCGGCGTAGGAAAGTCAACCTAGAGGCACGGATGTGACTCATCAGGTGCGGCATTCCCAGCCCCCCATGACACAGACGCTTAGTGCAGACTCGTCTGTCGACCCGATTCCCGAATCCCCTCCATAAAATGGAGGATAGTAATCACTTGAGCACCTGCCTGTTGGTCTTACAGAGAGGAAGTACGGACAATTGATAAAGAATCAGGAGGAAAATATATGTAACACACACCTCCGCCCTGCCCTTCACGGACAACCTCCGTCGATTCCAAGTCTGACCGGCAGAATCGACCTTTGCTCGTACTTCAGACCAATTCTTCTCCAGCTGGAGGTCGGGTCCAAACCACACTCCAAGAATGCGGAAGGGCCGTGCGTTTAACCGAAGCGGCCCGGAAGATCGACCCCGTTTCAGGCACCTAAACGCAAGCCGGACGACTTGTCGCGGTTTATCTTGGCTCCTGTCACCTTCTCGTACCGATCAAGGGCATTCTGCACCGCCTCAATGTCGCTTCGGGACGACACGAAAGCAGAAACGTCATCGGCGTACGCGGAAACCCTGGCTCGAGACCCTCAAGGCGATTCCACGTAGGGCCGAACTGCACGCTTCGCCCCTCAGCCGGCGAAGGAGAGGCTCCAACGCCAAAGCATAAAGGAGAGGCGACAGCGGACAACCCTGACGAAAAGCGTCCGACAACCTTCCGTTCACCTGTACCACAGCACTGGGGGAGCGATACAGGAGGCTAATCCAGCGGCAGAAGTTGGGTGCGAATCCAGCAGCCTGCAGGGCAGTAGCAAGGTAGCGATGGTCGACCCTATCAAATGCCTTGGACTGATACAAATTGATCAGCGCGGCTTCTTCGTCGTCTTTTACACCATCTATGAGCGCTCCTAACTTTGGGGGAGCTGGAAGATCTTGTTGGCGAAGCAGGGAACGAGTGCCGCCTGGTTCTGTCCATGCTTCACTCCGCCCTGCTACGACCAGAAAGTCTTGGTTCTATTTCCTCTGGATCTTCTTCTCTGCTTCTTTTCAGGGACGCAGCTCGCGGTGGAAGCATTCTGTCCACCGCCATTGATGTTTCTTCCTCCACCTGCTTCTGTTTGTGGAGTTGTTGCTGTTGCTCATGCTGCAGGTTTTGTTGTTGTTTCTGCTGCTCCTTTTGCTGTTGTTTATTCTGCTTCTGTTTTTGTTGCTGTTTCGGCTGCTGGTGATTCTGTTGTTGTTGCTGAGGAGGTTGTTGCTGCTGAGGCTTCTGTTGTTGCTGCTGGTGAGGCTTCTCTAGTTGCTGTTTCTGGGGCTTCAGTTGTTGTTGCCCCTTCTGTCGCACTGGGGGAAAGGGTAGAGTTGCCACTTTCCCCCCTTTCTTCACCTAAGTCCAGGCTCCCGGGGTGGCCTTATCTTTCGTTGGTGCCACCTCTGCCGTTGCTGCTGCTACTGCTACTGCTACTGCTGGCGTCTCCTTTGTTGGCTGCTGGTCTTTTTGTCCAGGGCATTCTTTTGCCATGTGCCCGACCGCACCACACGCCCAACAACACGTGCTCCTACCCTCCACCACCACCAGCATTCTTTTATCTAGGCAAGGTAGCACGTTTGGGATGTCCCGAAACTTTTTGAGGACCACTTGGAGCACCATGTCTCCCGTTGCTATCTCCGACTTGCTTATGACCGCACTCACTTCCTCCACTTGGCCAAGCTTTGCAAAAAACGCTCCCATTCGGTCCTGGGGAATGTCGACAGGAACGCCGTGAACTGTTATTTTGGTTTTTCTTGTCCCCATATACTTCGTTTGGAGCCGCAAGTTTGCTGTGGACAAGATATTCCCAGCCAGCTGCTTTGCCTCTTGCTCTGAACCAAGCAGAATGTCCCAAAGAAGGAAAGAATCAGATATGTTTTGGCATCGGCTGTGTTATCTAAATATAAGAAAACAAACTATTGGTACGGGAAGACATCTTATTATCAACTACAGGCTGGCTGGCCAAAGAGAGAGAGAAAAGAAAATTCAAATGAAAATGTTATTTCGTTAAGTGACGAAAAACAGACAACTAAAAGAACTTGGACAGATATGAAAAATTAAAAAAAACACCCACGAACATTCTTGGCCTGCGATAATAAAATTTTGTTATCACGAATTTGTACCGAAGGAAATGAATGTGTTTCAAAGCCGCAGATTCGTCCACGGCCGACTAAGACATCATTGGTCGATTGGTGATCACGTGATGCACGAGGGAGGCTGTTGCCGCCCATCTGGAGAATGAGTAAGAGAGGTTGCCACGAAGATGTGGGGAGGGCAGTTCACGCCCCTCTGAAGTATGATGATAATGTGGGATGAGGAAAGGTTCCCAAAAATGGAAAAAGGAGGAAATTCCTAACCAGAGAGGTGGATATGTATTTAGAATTATCGAGGAACCCCCCGGCGCCGACAAACTCACCCCGGTTTTGGTCGGCGCCCATATAAACGAAGCCACAACGAGCAGAAATTAATCGAGACCCAGCAATTCCCAGAGTCAGTCTCCGGTTGAGGCAAGCCTCGCAGATAGCTGACCAGGATTCACGCACATTTTCCGGACCCATCTCTTCAAACCAAGAACAATTATTTTGAAGAGCGAATTAGATCCAGATCACCGAAGTAAGTTTTACGTTTGACTTTGGTCCAAAGACCAACCGAAACACCAATTTCTAAGAGAGCAGACAACTTGAAGTGTTAAAACTTGCTTAGCGGAAAACGACGTGTCACAATCCATAGAACGGGTCGGGAGATAGATGCAGTCCTATGTATCGAACAACTAGACATAAAGATTGTTGCCTTTTTCTTTGTTACTTTGAACTTTTGAGTTTTCATTTTATTGCCTTTTATGCGTATTTTTGTGGTATCACCCCCGTTGGACTCGGTTTGCAGTACGGCCCCAATGACTGATTGATTTCCTCTGCATAGATCAAATCACAACGTGGGTAGGCAGACTGGGAATCAAAGTAGGACGTCACAGTTGGTGCCGTGGTAGACTGTGATAGAACGACACGGTTGGCGCTGCGACCAGGGGACGACGTCACAACTGGTGCCGTGACCACAGGATAGGACCCTGGAACAGCCACTGCCACAATTAGTACCGTGACAGAAGGACAGGATCCTGGATCGACCGCTGTTGCTGAGAAATTTCGAATAGGACTCAAAAGGACCCGGGACCGAGAGGAACGAGAACAGAATCGTCTGTAAGGTAGGACACTTTGCTTGATTTCCCAACCTCGATTGTTGCTACGTAGATTGTCTTTCTCTTTAAATATGTCGGACTATGATTCAGATAGAGCAGTGGGGGATGAAGACGGGGTTAGACAAGGGTTGTCAGCTGACCTGAGAAAGTTGTTGGGTGGACCGAGGGTCCCATAAGTTTGACGGCAGTGGGAAAGATTTCAAAAACTGGCTGTCAATCCTGCAGAAGAGCCGAATTATATATGAACTCACAGATCAGGAGACCCTGTATCTGGCATATGATGCCACAAAGGAGAAAACCTCTGAGTTTATGAAGGAGCTCTTCGGGAGTCAACCCCACTTGTCTTGGGAAAGATTAAAGGGACTATTGACCAAAGAATTAACCGACGAGGGCACGGCTATAGAGGCCATGAGGGCCCTCTTAAAGCTGACACAGCTGCGGGACGAAACCCCTGGAGAATTCGGGGCCCGAGCGGGGAAGCTGTCATCATTGGCCTTCCCAGAAGTGGTTAAAGACAATGCGGTCATGCAGGCCCAGTTAGTAGACCGGTATGTGGAGGCCCTAAGTGACGAGCGTGTTCGTCACGACGTGCTGAAAGACGGGCCAGTGAGACTATCGGCGGCAATAGAGATGGCCAAGGAGAGCCAGGGCGTATGGGAAAAGGTAAAAAGTTGTGGAAGGAACCAGATACTAAGTCAAGAGGTCGGAAAAAGGGGGAAATGCGGAAGACCCCACGCGTGGAATTGGAGGGTCAAGCTAGAAGTAGATCAGCCTGAGGTGTGGGAAGAAGACCCCAATACAAAGGCATGGTCAACCAGGCATGGATTTTATAAGCCAACGCCGGGTAGATACGGGCTGGCCTGCTGGACCTGTGGGCACGAGGACCACAGAGCGGCGGAATGTCCGACGAAGTGGGGTTTGCCCCCAGACTTCGAACAGGACAGGTGCACCAGGTGTGGAAAGAAAGGACACCTGGCCAAGTGGTGCGGGCTGAGAAAAGGCGCCCCACCGATATTAACAAAGAAGGCCGTGCCCAAGGGACAAGACCAGGGAAACGCCAGCGGGCCACCCCGGAATTAAGAGGTAGGGTGGCCCAGTTAAAAAGAAGGGAAATAAAAGCTTGGACCAGTGGTCGGGCGAGCCGCTTGGGTAGAGGACATGTCCCCCCGGGAGTAAACGAGAGGTTAGCCCAGTTGAAGAGAAAAAGAGCAAAATGTTGGACATGTGGTCAGGTGGGCCACTTTGCGGCGAAGTGTCCGGCAAGAAGGTACTGGTTTTGTAGGAGACCAGGGCACTTGAAGAGAAGCTGTATCCTTAGGAACAGCCGCGGGAGACTGGGAGAAGTCCAGTCGGGCCCGCCCAGGTGCGAAAAGCGCAGAACTTCCCCCCGTAAGAATAATGAAGGTGATTTATTGCTGCCGGCGCCTATGGCTGGGATGACCCAAGGGTGGGGGCCAAGGAAGAGGAAAGACCAAGTGTTCTCTTCGCTGACGCAAGAGAAGGAGCTATCCTGTAGAGCAGAGATAGGGGGTAAGGCGATGAAAGCTCTGGTAGACCCAGGAACATCTGTGTCATTGCTGAGAGAGGAAGCATACAGGCGGGTGAAACGGAAGAGTAGGTTACGGGAAGCGGACATAGAGGTCACGCAAGCAGATGGAGCCCCCCCCCTGAAGATAAAAGGGATGGTGAGGCTCCCTTTGAGGATTGGGAAATTAAGAAGCACCCAACATTTTTACGTAACCCCCGATCTGTGTACGGAGGCAATCTTGGGAGAAGATTGGCTCCGGAGCCAGAGGGCTCAGATAGAGTTCAACCCCACTGTGCTGATAGTGAATGACGAGAGACCGCCATTGGGATGCCCACCGGAAGAAGATATAATAATAGTGGTGGAGGAAGATGTAAAGCTACCCCCTAGAACGGCGGTGTCGGGAAAGGGTAGGTTAATGTCAGGGAAGAAAATAGGAAAAGGACCCCTGCAGTTAGTCCCTGTGGAAGGGAAGGGCCTAGAAGAGAATGAGGTAACTCTGTGTGAGACGGTGGTGGAGGCAGCTGAATTAGTGCCCATTATGATGGTGAACCAGGCCCAAAAGACTATAAAGGTTAGGAGAGGGGAAGAGATAGGGAAAGCGCTAACCCTACGGACTCTGAATCGGGTGAGATTCGAAGAGGAACGAAGAAAACTTGTAGAGCAAACAGAAGGAATAGTGGACGAACATATATTAGCACCGGATCAATTTAGAACCAGGGTGGGAGTTCTGCTGAGGGATAATCGAGATGTGGTAGCCCAGTCAGACAAGGAATTGGGCCAGACCCACACAGTCAAAATGAAAATCGACACCGGAGATCACCCCCCTGTGAGATTAAAAACCCTACCGGACACCTATTCATAAAAGACCCCTTGTAGAAGAGGCAGTAGAAGACATGTTGGAAGCTGGCATGATCGAAAGATCAATCTCCCCTTGGAGCTTCCCAATCGTAATAGTAGGTAAGAAAGATTGGGGACACGGTTTTTGTGTAGATTTTAGGAAA
Organism: Acanthosepion lycidas; assembly: GCA_963932145.1. Lineage (NCBI taxonomy): Eukaryota > Metazoa > Mollusca > Cephalopoda > Sepiida > Sepiidae > Acanthosepion > Acanthosepion lycidas. Next base: position 3,340,601 of record OZ010605.1, read on the forward strand.
CTGATCGAAGCCGTTGTCGGTGCCATTGCCACTAATAGATGACATATTGGCATTATTAGGGAAGGCAAAGTACTTCTCTACGTTGGGAAGGTTAAGAAAACACGGCTTAAAATTGAAATTGTCGGAGTGTCAGTTTCTGAAGGAGGAGACTAGATATTTGGGCTTTGTTATAAACGGAGACGGTATTAAACCCGACATGGATAAGGTGAAAGTCATAAGGGAAATGCCAGAACCTAAGACAGTGAGACAGGTAAGAGGTTTTATAGGAGCTATAGGTTACTACCGACGCTTCGTCCCGGCATTTTCGAGAATTGCCATACCACTAATAGCCCTGACGAAGAAATACGCTAGGTTCAAGTGGACAGAGGATTGTCAACAGGCATTTGATACGTTAAAAGAACAGTTGACAGCCGTCCCACTGCTGACGTACCCAGACCTCAGCAAGCCCATGGTACTATACACTGATGCCAGTGAGCAGTGTGTAGGAGCAGTTCTTACCCAGCCGTGTCCCGATAAAGAAGGACCAGTGCCAGGCATACCAGAGGAAGTACCGATATACTTTCTCTCAGAGACACAACAGAGATGGCCAGTAATAGAAAGAGAAGCATATGCTATGATGTATGCTCTCCAAAAACTGGACTACTACTTGAATGGTGCGGTCTTTACTATAAAAACAGACCACAAACCTCTGCAGTACCTATTGCAGGCAGAGTGGAAAAATAAGAAGAATATTCAACAGTGGGCACTTAAGTTAAGTGGCTACCACTGTAAGATAGATTATTTGGCAGGGAAGGAAAACACGTGCGCAGATTTACTCTCAAGAATACCGAAACAACTGGAAGAAAGATCTCTAAAAGTAGAGCAGGGAGTAGATGATAAAGCCTATAGAATAGGAGTAATTAACTCTAATAAGTTAAAAGATAGCCCTATGTTAGAATCGGACGAAGAAGGGGACACACAGATAATAACCGATCCCTACTGGACTGAAGGAATTGAGAAGGAGCAGGCAGACAGTGAAATAGCTTCCATGAGAGAAAAGGTGAAGGCAGGAGAGACCACCAAGTATGCCATAATAGAGGAAAGGCTGTATTATCTCTCAGGCAGGGATGAGGAAGTCAAGGCCAAGTTGTATGTGCCCAAAAGTTTAAGACCAGAGGTATTGGAACAGTGCCACGAGAGGTTGGGTCACATGGGAATTGATAGGACATGTGATCTAATAGGAAGAAAGTAATATTGGCCCAAATTGTACGGAGAGGTCACTAACTATGTTGGGAGCTGCGTAGTGTGCCAGTCGCAGAGCAGAAGGCAGGAGATGGCACCATTGGAGGAGACGGACGTGCCGAACTTCCCCTTCGAGAAAGTGAGTATGGATGTATCAGGACCATATGGGGAAACTGCGCAGGGAAACAACTACATAGTGAGTTTTGTCGATTGGCTAACAAACTGGCCTGAGGCATTTGCAGTACCAGACAAGAAGGCTAGAACTGTGGCCGGTTTGATAATAAGTGAAATCTTCCCTAGGTATGGCGCCCCTGTGCAGTTGGTAACAGATAATGGCACGGAGAATATAAACAGCATAATGAGAGAAGTGCTGGCAGGTTTGAATATAGAGCATGTAAAAAACATCTCCATATCACCCCCAAGGAAATGCTAAAGTGGAAAGGTTTCATAGAACCTTGGGAGATGTATTGGCCAAGCTGGTCAGAGAGAACACTGGAAACTGGGACTTGTATTTGACACAGGCTCTGGCGGCCGTGTGGTTTACGATAAACGAAACCTCCAGATTTTCTCCTTACTTTATGTTGTTTGGCAGAGACGTGGTCCTGCCTGTTGATAACCTATTGAAGCCCCGGAGAAAGTATATGGGAGAAGATCATCATCAGCTGTTGCTAGAACAACAACATAAAATATTTGTTCAGAGCAGAAGAAGAATAAAGAGGGCCCAGAAGAAAAGAAATGAGAGAGTGAATGCTGAAAGAAAGGTAGTAGAATTGAAGGTTTGAGACCCTGTCTACTACAAAATCCACCAGAGAGAAGGAAAGCTGGACCAAAGATGGGAACCGTACTACCGGATAGTAGAGCAGACGGGTCCAGTATCATATGTAATATGGGATCAAGTGGCAGGACGAGCAAGGAGGGTCCATGCCAATGATCTAAAGAAGACTGAAATAGCTAACCTGGAAATGAGTGAGCCGAGGCCTAAGAAGACAAGGACAAGGATGGTAACTCTGGTTGAGCCGGAAGAAATGGAGACGAAAGAAGATTCCGAAGAAAATGAGGAGATAGATCGACTTGGCCAGATAGACGAAGCGATCCGATTGACGGGGTTGGAACCCTCGGCAGATATCAGCTGTGTTCAGTCGTCGACTGAATCGTTGCAGTGAAGACCCTGCCAGGTCGCCATCGCACCCCATGCCCAAAGGAAAGGAAGAGAAAGACGAGGAGATCCAATCAAGCAGCCAAGGGCTCTAAAAAGAGGCACCCTGAACAGGGTGAAGGGCCCAGCGAGTGGGAGGAAGAGGATCAAATACCCCTTTCCCAACTCAAGGAAAAGCTAAGGAACAGGAGAGGTCTAGACATAGAGTCAGGAGGTATTAAAGACGTCCAGGGCGAGGACTCTTAACAGAAGGAAGAGTCAGGGGAGGAAGAAGAGGACAAAACACCTCCTGGACGGGAATTAAACACAGAGGGAAGGTTAGAGGTTGAGCAGGTACCACCTCGGAAGATGAGATCAAGAAGGATGAAGAACCCCAAATCTCAGTAGAACAAAGAAGGCTGTGCAGAATAGAAACAGTCGGTGTCGACAGGTAACGACACTGGCTCATCCAAAAACCTGCTGGCTGACTGTGGTGGATGTGGATGGAGGGGATGGAGTTGCGGGGTGCATCTCACGAAGGACAGAAGAAGATTATTGGCATTGCTGACTGGCCATCAGTGGTGTCATGAAGTACGACCTTTAGGAGTGAGCGCCACGCACACCTGTCCGGGCCATTCTGTCTGCTAGGAGTTAGAGGAGGGAAGAGCTGAACGTAGTAAGAAATTATGGAATACTTGAGTAAAGAATTGAGCAAAACTGAATGGTTATGAAGAATAAAAACAAGAGAATCTTGTTGCAGGAAAGATCAAGATGAAAGGGCTGATGATGATGATGGTGATAGCCACACTGATGGTGACGATGGCGGAAGCTGGGAAGCACAGCCGAAACACCATTTTTAAAAAGACGAGTGAAGTAATAATAACCAGGTCTAAATGGTTGATCACATTCGTGATAGATTTGAAACCATACGAGTCGCTACTAAATAAGTTAAGAAATGAGCTAACGCAGCTGGATGCAGCCCGGTTGAAGGTAGGGCAAGATTATCCCAAGGAAAAAGGGTATCTTAGTTTACTACACTCCCTGGAATCAGAGGCCACTATGATAGAGGCTCAATGGAGGGACATGCAAAATTACCTGAAGGGAATAGAGTTACTGCAGACGCGGGAAAAGAGATCAGTAGTTCCGATTGTAGGAAAAGCGTTAAATGTCCTGTTTGGAACAGTGACTGAAGATGACGTTAAATTCATAAAAAGGAAACTGGGAGAAGTGGAAGTAAACCAGAGGACGCTTGCTCAAGTGGCAAGGGAGAGTGTGACAATATTAAATGTGACAAGGTTAGAGGTGGCCAAAAACAGAGCCAGAATCAATTGGTTAATAGATAACCTGGCAGGGTTGAGACAAGAGGTAATTAATGATACAGAAACTGTAATGATCGAATTACAAGAAATGAGCGGATTCATGCAAAAATATTTCCAACTGATGACAATTACGAATAAGGTACGACAAACTAGTCAGTCGTTGACGACCTTGCTGGAACACGTGAGAGCGCAATTAGACATGCTGTCATTGGGATACCTCTCCCCAAGCATAGTAAACCCGGGTCGCCTAAGGGAAGTGCTGCTCGGAATACAGGCCGAGTTACCCAACCATTTAAGGCTGCCAGTGGACTCCACCAAAGAATTGTGGAAATATTATAATGCACTGGGATGTGTGACCTTGTTGGAAAATAGACGACTATTGGTTGTAATATCTGTTCCGTTGTCGGATAGAGAGAGTATATTCGAGATATACCAGGTTATAAATTTACCCATTCCCTATCCCAGAAGAGATCAAGGTTTGGGAATGATAGCAAGGTACAAGGTGGAAACAGAATACATAGCTTTAAATTCAGGGAGAACGAAATTCATGTTGCTAACAGCTGAAGAAGCTAGAAAGTGTAGAGATGATGCTCTAGGGATTTGTACCTCGTTAAGCCCTATCTATATAACTGGTAACCACAAGATGTGCATACTAGAATTGTTTGAAGGGAAGAGAGAGGGAATTAAGAGAAGTTGCCAAGTAGAGGTATTAACAAACACGACATTACCACAAGCTATCAGTGTTTCAGACGGGGTGTGGACAGTAGCCGCACAGAAACCTATCAGCTTTTCTAGGGTTTGTGGGGGAGAGTCCACAAGGACATTAAGAGTAAGGCCACCATTATCCCTGTTAAAGTTACCCATGGGATGTTCGGTATTTGGGATATCTATGTCCTTACCCCCATATTACCAGGAAGAAGAAGGATATGAAGAGAAAGATTCAATCATAGAAATGATTGGCAGAGGCTTAGTCAATTGTACAGAATTATGGGAGCCAATAGTGAAGGGATTCTCCAGTGTTACCTTGAATAAAATGTCAGAACTAATGAAGCCTATAGAAAAGATCGATATGGATCAATTGAGGGACAGGTTAAGTGCGTTGGGAAATGAAGGTATGGCTTGGGAAGGCGATGTGCAGATCGCGATAAGTTGGTCAATATTGATGGGTACATTCATAGTTATAGCCATCGGGGGTATAGTAGTATGGAAGATTAAGAGTAAGAGGAGATTAACGAACGACAATCCAATGCGCATGCAGCAACTCGAGAGGGAGATGCCGAGCAGTGTTCCTTACTCATACAGAATCGGCGAAGAAATTGCAGGAAGACCAGCGGAGGAGGCTGGCGTGAGACCGCCACGTGCGGCGGAAAAACCTCCCACAGCGGAGAGGAAAACATTGATCAAGAAGAACAAGCCATGGTAACCACATCTGCACCCACAGGCACAGGCACACATGACATTACATATAGAATAGAAGAACTTGAAAAAGAACATTACACTTGCATGTAAAACAGAAGAAGAAAAAGAACATTACATGCATGTAGAACAGAAGAAGATGAAAAAAAAACATTACATTGCATGTAGAACAGAAGAAGATGAAAAAGAACATTACATTGCATGTAGAACAGAAGAACTTGAAAGAGAACTTTACGTTGCATGTAGGAAAGTAGTATAGAATTGCATGGGACAAATGCATGATGCATGTTAAATGGTGTATTTGGGTTTAGGTGTCATTTACGGGTAAATGACAAATCGGTTAGGTGAGGATTTTGGCACCATTTAACGAGGCAGAAAGGGAAATAAAAGAAAAGAAGGAAAGGAGAGGCTAAGAACCGAATCGTGAGTGATAAGCAGGAACACACACACAGCTAAGAGACAATGGATAACAGGATATTTTGATAAGTAACAAATGGCGAAAGAGTGTCATTACAATGACAGGGAAATTCTGAGTAAAAAGAAAGGGAAAGAAGGAAAGAATCAGATATGTTTTGGCATCGGCTGTGTTATCTAAAGATATGAAAACAAACTTTTAGTACGGGAAGACATCTTATTATCAACTACAGGCTGGCTGGCCAACGAGAGAGAAAAGAAAATTCAAATGAAAATGTTATTTCGTTAAGTGACGAAAAGCAGGTAACTAAAAGAACTTGGACACATATGAAAAATTAAAAAAAAACACCCACGAGCATCCTTGGCTTGCGATAATAAAATTTTGTTATCAGGAATTTGTACCGAAGGAAATGAATGTGTTTTCTTTCTTTCTTCGAGGCGACAGACCGACTGGAGCTTTGGAGATGTTTTTTTTGAGACCGTGTCGAGAAGACCACACATTCTGATAATTAGCGATAAAATACCTGACGTAAACCACGTGTAGAACAAGAGTTATGACCGCCATTGTCATATTGTCCCGTTCGCGGCTGGAGAAATGATAAACCATTAAGGGGAAGAAAAGGGAAGAGATAATTTTTTTTTTTTTAAGCAAGATATTTTTTCTCTTCCTGAAACAAAGCCGCAGAATCGTCCACGCCCGACTAAGACATCATTGGTCGAGTGGTGATCACGTGATGCACGAGGGAGGCTGTTGCCGCCCATCTGGAGGATGAGTAAGAGAGGTTGCCACGAAGATGTGTGGAGGGCAGTTCACGCCCCTCTGAAGTATGATGAGAAGGTGGGAGTGAGGAAAGGTTCCCAAAAATGGAAAAAGGTGGAAATTCCAAACGAGAGAGGTGGATATGTATTTAGAATTATCGAGGAACCCCCCGGCGTCGACAAACTCACCCCGGTTTTGGTCGGCGCCCATATAAACGAAGCCACAACGAGCAGAAATGAGTCGAGACCCAACAGTTCCCAGAGTCAGTCTCCGGTTGAGGCAAGCCTCGCAGATAGCTGACCAGGATTCAGGCACTTTCCAGACCCACATCTTCAAACCAAGAACAATTATTTTGAAGAGTGACTTAGATCCAGATCACCGAAATAAGTTTTTCTTTTGACTTTCGTCCAAAGACCCACCGAAACACCAATTTCTTAGAGAGCAGACGACTTGAAGTGTTAAAACTTGCCTAGCGGAAAACGACGTGTCACAATCCATAGAACGGGTCGGGAGATAGATGCAGTCCTATGTATCGAACAACTAGACATAAAGTTTGTTACCTTTTTCTTTGATACTTTGAACTTTTGAGTTTTCATTTTATTGTCTTTTATGTGTATTTTTGTCGTATCACCCCCGTTGGACTCGGTTTGCAGTACAGCCCCGATGACTGATTGATTTCCTCTGCCTAGATGAAATCATAACGTGGGTAGGCAGACTGGGAATCAAAGTAGCACGTCACAGTTGGTGCCGTGGTAGACTGTGATAGAACGACACGGTTGGCGCTGCGACCAGGGGACGACGTCACACTAATGAGTCTATGGGTTTTGACATCTGTTGTCAGCAGAGGCCCCCGGGATTGTTACAAAGTCATTCCCTTTTACATACTCTTCGTAATTCACCCGTTGTTCTTCGTAATACGCTGAGTCTTTTTTCCTCGGTCCACTTTCGGACAAGGCCTGTGTTTTCGCAGGTGACAAACTTTGGGTTTGCACCGGCGGTACTTCCATTGATGGGAGTCATGTTTACGTTTGTGTCGTCGGCCATTTCGACCGCGACCAAACGAATAAAACTGTATTTCTTTAGACTTAAATTTTTTCAATCTTTCTAAAAAAGGATAAACAGTAAATAATACGGAAAATAAAACTTAAGAAAAACGTGGACAACCAAAGATAATTCAAATAAATACAAAACAAACTAATGCAAACAAAAACAGTCGGGAGGGCAAAAATGCAAGAAAGGAAAATAAAAAGGAAATAAACAAAAACGAAAAGAATCAAAAATACATCAATAAACTATTAGGTTGGTGCAAAAATAATATCGTATTTTGACGTTAAAAAATACGTATAAAAACGATATTATTTTTGCACCAACCTAATAAAAACTGAAGAATTCAAAACGGTTTTAGAAAATAAAATCAAAAACTTAACAGTTCAATTCCAAAAGCTTGTCCAACTCGCTCAAAAAACCAACACTCCAACCTTTAGTACTTGGGCTACGAGCTTTACTGCCCGAATTTTGCGCTCCCGAATCGAGAACACCAACTGCTTTTCTCGGCAGAATCTATTTTTTTCATTTGTCGACAGCTGGGATAGGATGTTCCGTAATTTGCATATCAAAATACTTTTATAGCGACTCCTGGGACTGACTTGTTTTTTCTTTAATTCAATTATTCTATTTTCAGCATGCTATGCGGAATACGTGCCCTTCTGTTTGGTAAGTAATTTTCTTTTTCTACACTTTTTCCGTCGTAGAATACACGCGATACGCTGTCGCTTGGTTTGACGAGGTATGTCGCCGTTTTCTTCACTATACTTTCTTTTCTTCCTTGTTATCTCCCTTTCATCACTATTACGTGTCCTTTCTAACTATTTTTTTAACGAACCCGTCTATCGTCAGACATTTTCTTCCTTATACTTTCTTTCACATATTCACATTAATTTCATTTAACCTTCTTACCATTTTCTCATTTTTAAAAGTCTTTTCCCCATCTCATTGTGTTTTTAATGTTTTTCCTCTTAGAATACCATTATTTTTCTCCTTCTTTCTATGTGCCGTGTCCTTTCATGACGTAGGTTATCATGGCTCTCCACCTCGCTCTATCTCTTGCAGCTCTCAATAAGTTCCTTCCTTCTGCTACTTCCCCCAGACCACGTTCGGTAATCCACTTGCTTAAGTCCGTCAGGTATGTCATGCGTTGTTTCCCTTGTCTCTTTCCCTCTATTCGACCCGTGACTATCAGATTCTCAAGGCCCTCCTTTCTCATTACGTGTCCCAGAAACTTCAGTAGCCCCTTCCTGATGTTAAGTATAAGCCTCCTCCTTGTTTGCATCCTCTCCAAGACCCTACCGTTGCTCACACTCTAGGCCTATAATATCCTCAGCATCCTTCTATAGAACCACATCTCTGTCAACTCGAGTCTCTTCTTCCATCTTTAAAGAAATCGTTTAACTTTCGCTGCTGTAAAAAAGGGCAGATATCACGTAACAGCTCAGTATTCTTTTCTTCGTTATCAAAGAAATCCTGTCTCGCACTGCTCCCAGCTTTTGGAATGCGTCCTTGGCCATGCAAATACGTCTACGGATCTCAGTGTCGCACTTACTCTACTCTGTCGGAAATCTTCCCAGATATTTACACATTTACGTCTGCTTCATTCTAGTGTTCACGACCTGCAAATCGCATTTCAGGCTTATCCTTTAGTGATGACCATGCTTTCTGTTTTCTTGTAGTTAGTCCTTTCTTCTCGCTCTCTTACCTTCTGTAGGTGATTTTGTAATTCCTTTCTGTGTCTGCTATCAGTACTGTGTCATCTGCGTATATTATGCTGTTAAGATTGTTGACGCAGACTCCACTAATTAAAGAAAGAAACCAAAACATTATTAATTATTACGTACGGTAAATTTTCATAATATCTTCCTCTATATTTTCCTTTTACTCTTTTCGTAATCAACTCTTTCAAATGTTATTTCGATTATCAAATGAAATCATTGATGCATAAATATTTCTGTTTTTTTAAATTATGTTTTGTTATTTTGTGTAAGCTATTTTTGGATATTATTTATTTCATCAATCATAATAAAGAAATGATAAATTAAATTAAGTTTAATATGACGATGAAAATATATTTACTATTGTTTTAATAATATATTTTTTGTTATTTATTTTTTCATTATTATTATTATTATTATCATTATTATTATTATTTTCTTTGATTTCTGGCGTTTACACATTTCTTTCCGGGTCCCACCCAGGGACCTAAGGTTAGAAATGGCATCATGACCCTTTTCACTGACAAAAAAAAAAAAAAAAAAAATTACATAGATAGAGCCCTTCGTAAAGTATGGGCTGTACTTGTCAGAACAATTTTTTGTATCTCCTTGAGGCATGGGCTTCCAGGGATCCCTGCAATTAGTCTACTGCAATCCTTTCCAACCAGTCCTAGGGCTCCAACTACAACAGGGATTGTTGATGTTCCCATATGCCACATTTTCGAGACCTCTATTTCAAGGTCCTTGTATTTTGACAGCTTTTTGAATATCTTCAAAGATACATTGCACTCAGCAGGGACTGCCATATCAATAAGGAGGCACCGTTTTTGTTTGTGGTCTTTAATAACAATATCTGGTCGGTTGGCCTTGATTGTTCTGTCAGTGTGAATTGTGTAGTCCCATAGAATTGTAACAGGTCCTATCTCCGTAACTGGGTCTGGGTGGTGTTGGTACCAGTTTCTTTCAGTTTCCTTCCCGTAGAAGTTGCAGATTTTCCAGTGCAGATATTGGCCCACTCTGTCATGTCGGGTTTTGTATTCAGTGGGTGCCAACATCGTGCAACCTGATACAAGAGAGGAGCATCGTAATAAAGTGCGCAAATATGCGAAGCCTAGTCCAGCCATCATGGGATATTCTTATCATGGTATATCAGGTATATACAATGCAGACAAATGTACACAATATGGAGACAGGGTTAGATAAAAAAATATTATTGTGTTGGTGCATAATTATCAGGCATTTTTTTAAAACAATATTTATTATGAAAAAAAGAATATTTAAATTACTATTCCGGAGCGTATGATTATCGACATTTTTATTAAAAACAGTAAACAAAAACGCATGATAATTATGCACCAATTCAATATTATTGCTTTGATTTTGCGAAGATTCAAACAACGACTTCTTGTTTAGAAGATGCAAACTGATGAGGTACCATGCAATCACTGAGAAAAGGGGCTGTAATTGTTGTCACAGTGTGGAAATAGTTTTACACAAAATATGAAAATATCCATCACTATTATTTTACGATCAGTACATGTGAACATGATGAGGTTCCATCCAATAAAAAAAAAAATATAATTATGAACACTATATGAAACGAAATCTATGCAAGATATTATTGACTGAGTGATTGTTTCGTTTATTATGGCTTATCAACCCTTCATGCAAGATATTTGAAGTACCATATGTCGGACGTTTTGCAATTTACATGCGAGGTTTGATACAAAGGTTATCAGGATTGTTTCTATAGTAACGGAGCTAAAGTACGCAGAGTGTGCCGCTTGGCACAAATTCGAATTCTATAGCGTATATGCATTAAGTTATGACGTTCTTTCTCACTTCCGTTGTTTATAGTAATGATAGGAAGGAAAGTGTGTAGAGTGTGGTCGTCTCACCATACCACAGAGGTCCCATCAGTGACCATCGATTGTACTCATTTTTTTTTGGGGGGGGGCGGTTAAGCACAGTATTTTCCAGATCTTACAAGCACCATATTCTCCACGTCTCGCCTCTTGCGATTTTTTCTACTTTCCAAAAATCAAATTTCACTTGAAATGAACAGATTTAAAGACATCAATGCAATGCAAGACAATACGACAAGGCTGCTGCTCTCTGTCTCCCAAAAGGAGATCTAAGAATGCTTCTATTAATGAAAATTGCGCTGGATAAAATGTTTGGATTCAAAAGGAATGTATTTCGAAAGAGATTAAAAGGTACGTGTTGCTTTATTTTTATTGTACCGTTACTGATAAAATTTTTTTATCAAACTTTGTATTTTAGGGTAACTAGGAATTTGATTGACATATTTGTTTGCTCTTTTGCTATAGAGGAAAAAATAGCAAAATTATAACGAAGGAAGACTTGGTAAATTTAAATAGATATACTGAGGAAAGAATTTGAAGGATGCAAAGAGGAGGATTGGATGAGAAGTAGGGGACAAGAAATGATTTTAGAGGGAGAGATGGTTGTCAGGAACCAAAATCGTCCATGTCTTGACACAAAAAATGATTATGGCGGTAATGATAATAATTAGCTTCTTTATGAATAAAGGCACCTTTTAAATATATTAAAGAGAAAAAGAAAATTGTTCAGATGGTTTGAAGTGGAATGGTCAAAAGCAAAAAAGCAACGCATCCATTTCATGCTTCTTCCAGCTTCTTGGGCTAGCTCTCCACTGAACCAAATAAAAGATTGCTCAAGAATCCAGGCTTCACAGCCGTATTCTTCCCAATTCTAGTAATGCTGCCGTCTTAAAGGTTTCAAATTGTCTCCCTATTCCTAACTGCTTCCGCTACTCAACTTTCACTGGCCATTCTTTAAATGATTGACATTCACTTACGCGAAATTCTGAAGGATGACGTGTTCGCCATTGTTAGGCTTCTTTCTACAAGCGCATCATCGGGAGCTTATCGCTATTCTGACGCTATTTTCATAGTAGATCTTTATTTTTTCGTTTATCTGGCAGTTCAGATCTTTACAATTAGGACACGATATGCCACCTCTACGGATTCGAATCACCCCTATTTCTTACGCATTCCAAACGTAGCAGGAACGTTCTACTTTATAAGACCTACATTTTGAACAGGCTCCAGCGTAGATACTTTCATGAACGCTATTTTCTTATGCTAAAGTTAAAAGCCGGTCGTTATAAATTCTTATGCGCATAATTTTCGCGTTGTACCTTATTTTTCATTCATATCATAATACATTGTTTATCAGAACCATTAAAATAGTTACTGTATACTTCGTGCTTCTCGAACCTTGTAGTGGAAGAACTTTAGTTAAAAAAGGGAGTATTTTGTATGGGAGATAGTTTTATGGGTCATCGCCAGTGTTCCGATATCGAAGACTTCAAAATTTTCCTTTTCTTTTTGTGAGAAGTTAAAAATTTAAAGGTTATTTAAAATAAAGGTAATTTAAAATAAAATAAATGCAATTTTTAAAAAAATTAGCAGTAAAAAGCTTTAGCAAAAAAAAAAGGGGAGTATTTAGCTTCGGAGATAGTTTTATGGATCATCGCAAGTGTTCCGATATTACAGGCTTCAAAATGTATCATTATCTTCCGATTTTCATTTTCTTTTTGTGAGAATGTAAAAAAATTAAAGGTATTATAAAAATAAAGGTAATTTAAAATAAAATGAAGTTAATTTAAAAAATTTAAAATTATAAATCTTTAGTAAAAAAGAAAGGGAGTATTTAGTTTGGAAGATAGTTTTATGGATCATCGCCAGTGTTCCGATATTGAAGGCTTCAAAATGTACCTTTATCTTCCAATTTTCATTTTCCTTCTGTGAGAAAGTAAAAAACAAATCATCCGTATTCATATATTAAATTTCATAGTACTGGTGCAACTAAATAATCTGATTGATTTTTATAGAATCATTAACGATGAAATGGTACTGTCTCCAATCTGAGAGAGGTTAATCCTGTTGAGTTTTAAACTCTCACAGACGGATGATTTTATTTCTGTTCTGTCTAGTCAATTGCTAGCCACGTTTGGGCATGATAACATCGAAGTTGTTTATTTTGAATACTGCCCCACGCTTTATCGTTTTTCATAAGAACCCAGCACTGTTGAACCAACTCCTGTATGGATGCTTACCGGATCTCTACAATCTTAACATGTTTAAGGCTAGGGTTAACCGTTATCATCACACATATTTCCATAAAATGTCCATTAATCTGTAACCATCTACCTCGTGTGGCTCTTGGACTTTGTACAAGATGAACATTATTTTTAAACAAATATTTCTTTATATATATAAAAAATAAGTTTGGGTCTTTGTAGCATGCATCTTGTTGCATATATATGTTTGCATTTGATAACATCTCGCAAGAAACTTAAATTGTGGTCACGTTAACAACATACACTTTTAGATTTAAGGTAAGAAGAAAAACAATTGACTGAGAGCAAAAAGAAAACACGTGGAAATTATTCAAGCGAAGGCAGCAATATTTAAGAAGGTGTATAAGAATATTCAGGACAAAGCGATAGAAAGAAAAGTATTACATCCAATACTCAGTTTATTGTAATCGAAATGCCATTAAAAATAAAAAAATAAAAGCATCTCCGTGGGAGTATGTCTCCTACAACAAAAAAAAAAGTTAGAAAGTTTTTTTTTTATATTTGGAATATGTAGGAAACGTAGGGAGATTCTTTTTCGTACAAGCATCATGGCGTATCCTAGGTGTAAACGTCTTAAGTATGATGATAAACTACGTCCGGCAGCAAGGATCGGAAGGTTTTGAGGAGCGCGGAGCCACCTCTTAATTGCTGTTGTTCCAGGATCTACCATGACTGGGGGTAGTAGCACCTTTTAGGGTGCCAGATCTAGGCAAATATTAAACCTAGAAACTGAGGTCAAAAGACTATGAAATATAAATTATATTTTTATAGTAAAAATAACAGCAATACATTTTTGAAAAAAGAAAAAAAAATATTACCAGGAATATATTTGTCTCCCAGAAAAGAAACTCTTTACAAAAACACGTTTATTAAACTTGACTTCTTACAAAGAATACGTATTCTATTCATAGGAATCTATCCTAAAAATCTTGCCGGCATTTAATAACCCATTGAAGTTTATATGCTGGAAAACAAAATGCACCAAACCACACCTAGTTATAAATATCTGAACTGGTTGAACAAATGAATAGCGCCCATCTGGTTATTTCCTAGGAAAATGACGACAGAGTGACGATTCTCCTTCGACGTTGCGTCTGTTGCCAAGAGGATTGACAGCGGAGAATGTCATACCTTAAAAGACCGCATGAATTAATTTGAAACCTCTTAAATATGGACTAGTTAGAAATATGGACATGGTTTCAAACCGCTTAGACTAGTTACTAGGATTGAGAAGAATACGGTTGTAAAGCCTGGGAGATTGAGGACATTTTATTTTATTTATTCTATGAAGCGGGCATCTCAAGCAGAAATCCCCAGGGGACCTTTCCTCCGGCATACCTCTACTTAGGCAGGGGTCTGGATTTATTGCCCGGCGCCTGAGGCGTCTCCGAAAGTAGAAGTGCCGAGGGAGATTGGACAATATTTCCACAGTATTGCCGGTAAATGCGAACTCTAAACTTCGACCTTGTGTCACATTCGGTCGCGACGCGGGCAAGATGAAAATACTAAAACATATTAAAAGGGATATATTACTAATTTGCTTTTGACTGTGCTCCTATATACAGTTTTCGCAGTTTTATTTTTATCTTTAATTTATTTAAATTGTGCATTGTTATGACTTTATGAGGACGCCCAGTATCATTATTATTACAAGACATGAGGATCGGCGTTAGAAACACACGGACATAAATATAAATATATTATACAATACTCGGTTTAATTAGATTAGATGCCTTTGTTAAGCAACGACAACGAACGGGACGCATAGGACTGGGGAAGAAGTTTAATGAACATTACTAATTAACATTAGCTATAAAGGAGATTCATTATTTCCACGCAATTAAGTCAAAAGAATATCAAATGTGACAAGATTAAGAGTCAAATAGAATTATTATTATATTGTTTAAAATTCAAGTAGATCTAACTAAATAAACATCAAACTCTGTGTGTTCGTCTGCTTCAGTGTAGCTAGAACCTCTCTAACCCAGATCACCACTCTTACTTTACATAGAAATATTATACATAGGATGATATCGCAATTGAAATTTACCCTTTGTCAGGTGTGTGAACACACAGTCTTCGATTTGTGTCCGGATGGGAAGGGAAGTTAAAAATTTAAATTTTAAAATAAATTTAAAAATAATTTTAAAATATAATAATATTTTTTTGTAAAACTAGTTTTCTTTAAGAACGTGGGCGATCATAGTAAGCAAATCAACGACTACAAGACACCAATCAAATGATAATAATAGATTTTGGAATACCAGTTTCCTGTAAGTACGTGGGCGATTATAGTACGCGAATCAAAGACTACAAGACATTAATAGTCGATCATAACACTTTTTCTAATACAACTTTACTTTAAAAGCTTGGGCGATCATAGTAGACGAATCAAAGACTACAAGATATTAATCAAAGTATAATAATACTTTTTGTAATAACAGATCTCTGTAAGGACGTTGGTGATCAGAGTTCACAGATCAAAGAGTAAAGACATTAATCAAAGGATAATAATAGATTTCGCAATACAATTTTCTTTAAGGACGTGGGCGATCATAGTACACAAACCAGAGACTAGAAGACATAAATAAAAATATATTAATACTTTTCGTAATAATAGTTTATTTTAAGGACGGTGGCGACCATAATACACAAATCAAAGGGTACAAGACAATACTCAAAGTATAATAATAATTTTTATAATAGCCATTTTCTTTTTGGACCTGGGCGATCATAGTACACAAATCAGCGATTACAAGATATTAAGCAAACGTTAATAATATTTTTTTTTTGTAATAACAGTTTTCTTTAATAACGTTGTCGATCATAGCACTCAAATTAATGGTTACACGACATTAATAAAAATATAATAATCCTTTCTTTTTAATAAATGTTTATTTTAAGGACGTTCGCGAAGATAGTACACAAATAAAATTAAACAAGACTTTAATCAAGCGATAAGAATACATATTTAAATCCAGTTTTCGTTAAGGAGGTGGGTGATTGTAGTACGAAATCAAATAATACGAGACATTAATTAAAAGATAATACTTTTTTAACACCAGTTTTCTTTAAGGACGTGAGTAATCATAGTACGCAAGTCAAAGACTAAAAGGCATTAATCAAACGATAATAATAGATTTTGTAATACAACTTTTCTTGAAGGACGTGGGTGATATTAGAGCATAAATCAAAGAGTACAAGACATTGATCAAACGACAATAATTGATTTTGTAAGACCATTTTCCTTTAAAGATGTTGACGATCATAGTACGCAAATGAAAGTCTACAAACCTTAATCAAACGATAATAATATTTTTTGTATTATCAGTTTCTTTTAAGGTCATAGGCGATCATAGTACACAAATCAAAGCCTACAAGTTATTAATCAAACTATAATATTATTTTTTTCTAATACCAGATTTTTTAAGGACCTGGGCGATCATAGTATACAAACCAAATAATACAAGATATAAATAAAACGATATTAATACTTTTTGTAATAATAGTTTATTTTAAGGACGTGGGCGATCATAGTACTCAAATCAAAGAATACTAGACATTAAGCAAACGATAATAATATTTTTTTATAATACTAGTTTTCTCTAAGAACGTGGGCCATCACAGTACACAAATCAACGGCTACAGTACATTAAGCAAACGTTAATAATATTTTTTGTTATAAGTTTTCTTTAATAAAGTTGTAGATCCTAGCACTCAAATTAATGATTACAAGAAATTAATGATTACAAGAAATTAATAAAAAGTAATAATCATTTTTTTAATAACAGTTTACTTTAAGGGCGTTGGCGAACATAGTATACAAATGAAAGACAACAAGAAATTAATCAAGCGATAATAATACATTTTAAAAACCAGTTTTCCTTAAAGACGTGGACGATTGTAGAACACAAATCAAATAGTACGAGGCATTAATTAAAGTTGGTTGGTTGGTTGGGTTTTATGGCATATCAACCACTGTGGGTCATTTAATGCCAAATTAAGGTATATATATATATATATATATATATATATATATATATATATATATATATATTATAATTATATATATATATATATATATATATATATATATATATATACAGATATATATATAATTATATATATATATATATATATATATATATATATATATATATATATACACATATATATTTATATACACATATACCTATAGATATATTAAATATACAGTACTATTAAACAAAGCTGGCAACATTATTTTTTCTAAAACACATAGCTGGCAATATTATTGTTTCAAAAGCGTATAGCTGGCAACATTATCTTTCCAAAAAACCTATAGCTGGCAACATTATTTTTCCAAAAAACCTATAGCTGTCAACATTGTTTCAAAAATGCATACCTGGCAACATTATTGTTTAAAAAAAGGTATAGCTGGCAACATTATTTTTCCAAAAAACGTATAGCTGACAACATTACTGTTTCAAAAACGTATAGCTGGCAACATTTTTTTTCCGAAAACATTATCTGAAGCCTTGTTGTTGGACGTAGTTTATCGTCATACACAGGACGCCATTAATTAAAGGATAATAATAAGTTTTTAATAACAGTTTATTTTAAGGACCTTGGTAATCATAGTACGCAAGTCAAAGACTAAAAGTAATTAATCAAACAATAATAATACTTTTTGTAATAAAACTTTTCTTGAAGAACGTCGGTGATCTTAATGCGCAAATCAAAGAGTACAAGACATCAATCAAACTATAATAATATATTTTGTAATACCCTTTTCCTCTAAAGACGTTGGCGACCATAGTACGCAAATGAAAGCCTATAAACCTTAATCGAACGATAATAATATTTTTTGTAATATCAGTTTTCCTTAAGGATATGGGCGATCATAGTACACAAATCACCGACTATAAGACATTAAGCAAACGATAATAATATTTGTTAATAACAGTTTCTTTAATAACGTTGTCGATCATAGCACTCAAATTAATGATTACAAGACATTAATAAAAAAGATAATCCTTTTTATAATAACAGTTTACTTTGAGGACGTTGGCGAACACAGTTCCCAAATGAAAGACTAGAAGGCATTAATGAAGTGATAATAATACATTTTTGTAATATCAGTTTTCTTTAAAGACGTGGGTGATAATAGTACACAAATCAAAGACTACAATATAATAATAAATAATTGTAATAATTCTTGTTATACGAATTCCCTTAAGGACGTGGGCGATCATAATTTTTCTGCCTTTTTTATATCAATGAATTCCTATGCATTCTAGAGGAAGAATGTGCATTCTTTACCGTTGCCTTTTCCCTACGGTTTCGAATATAGAGTTTTCCTTTTCTTAGACTGTGCTTTCTAGCCCTTAGTGGCAGGCAATCTACCCGACTATTAAACGCATGGTGGATGTTATGAAATCAGAGGGAATCGTACGAAAGCGTACGTAACAGATATGTGCGGATTTTCAAGTCGACATTTCCCTTTTTTTCGCAGGTCTCATTTACACTTCACGCTCATCCGATATAGGGTGATGCACTTCACAAGGGTAGTATGACTACTGCATTTAATTCCCGATATTTAAATTATTATTATTATTATTATTATTATTATTATTATTTCCTTGTATTTCTGTTCGATATACATTTCCTTCCGGGTCCCAACAAATCAGCTAAAGTCAAAATTAACTTCATGACATTTTCCACTGATCATTTTTGTATCCCCACCCCATCACAACAAAATCTTAAGATCACACACATTTTACATAGTTAAGTCTTTCTTTGTAATGTGTAAGCTGTATTTTTGAATATATATATTTTTTTTGAGCCATGGACGACCCAGAATACCTTCGATGATTATATATTTTCCAATCATAATTTTGCAGATTTTCAAAGATACATTACAACCAGCCGGGACTGCCATGTCAATAAGAAAGTGCTTTCTGTTCTTGTGGTCTTTGACCACGATGTCTGGGCGATAAACTTTGAATGTTCTGTGTGTGTCTTGTAAAGTCCCATAAAATTGTAGAGGTCCTATCTGTGGAACCGGAACTGGGACATGTTCATACCAATTTCTTGCAATTTCTTTCCCGTAAAAATGTATATTCTCCAGTGCAGACATTGAACCACGATTATTATTATTATTACTGTTATTGTTATTATTCTTCTTCTTCTTCTTCTTCTTCTTATTATTATTATTATTATTGTCAAAAACAATGAAAGGTCAAATATATGAGAGAATCACGTAAACAAAAT
Source organism: Acanthosepion lycidas (assembly GCA_963932145.1). Lineage (NCBI taxonomy): Eukaryota > Metazoa > Mollusca > Cephalopoda > Sepiida > Sepiidae > Acanthosepion > Acanthosepion lycidas. Next base: position 3,360,012 of record OZ010605.1, read on the forward strand.
CTAACAAGATTGTTATCGATTAAAAACACTAAAACCGTAAGACAGTAAGCAAAACATATTCGCCGTTATATAAGAAATTGAAAAAAATGACATATAGTCAATTCAACGCAGAGATTACATAAATCAAACAAGGCAATAAAACATTCTAGCTACGGTCATCAGGATTTTTAAAAAATACGCCCGACTTATTGAACAAACTAGAATCCATTGCTGATCGTGTAGAAAGCTACAAAGTAACTTTATGTCTAATGATTAGATTTTTTCATAAATTCGTGTGAGTCTAAATTTTGTTTGAGTGTCCCTGCCTCAAATCAAGAACAAAACAAACCTGACCTTACAGCTAACACTCTTTTAACTGCTTTTCAAACCTTTGCGTCCAACAACCACCGCCTTAGCCCTGGGCAGCACTACTTCCTCCAGGCACTTGACGTCGGCTTCCTTGTTGAGTATAAATCCCTGTGGGAAGATGAATGGAGCCTCAATGTCGCCATCACTGTAAACACTATGATGTTGATTGTATTTATCATCCAACTCTTTCCGAATTCTTTTCACTGTCCTGAAATTGGTACCCGAACACTCTGAAATGTCCGTATTGAAGCTTTCGGAGCGAATGCCAAGCAGTACCCCATAAGGCTTCCAATATTCTGTCCGACTAAACTGCGTCATTTAAATCAAATTGCACAACTCTCCGTATCGTTATCTGCCGACAAAATCTTAAGCAAACAACGGTCATGGAAGAAATTTAAAATATGAAATGGAGATAATTTACACATCGCATCCTGTATATATCGCGATCACGACTCCTGTGAATCAACAGGGTCGTAGTGTCACCACATGCATTGCAGCTGCAGTAGAAGTGGTGTTTCTTAGGCAGGCTAGCCTAACGGATCACAACAATCTCCAGGTCAGTTTTGAATTCACAGTTTTACTTTTCTTAGATGGGTTGCGACACAAGACTATAAATCCCAGTGAGTCTTGCTATTTACCCGTAGCTGTGGGAGAAGAAAGTGCTGTGGCTTCTTGTTTGTTTTACGGCACATCAACCTCAGTGGGTTATTTAATGGCCACAATATTTTTATTGCTGTTAATTTTTTTTGCTGCTAATACTTTATCTTCAAAACATTATTGCTGGTAATCAATTTTTTACAAGGTATTTCTAGTATTAAAAATTATTTTTATACTTTCATAGTGTTTTGATCTCAGTTTGGGGGTTAACTATTTACCCAGAGTTGGGACTGTAACAGGTGCTACCTCCCTATGTCGGGGGAGAACTAGGAATACCAGCAAATAAGAGAAGGATCAACGTACTCAAAACCTCCTGATCAGAGGCCTTCCTTTTCGATGCAGTTTATTGTCTTAACCAGGACGCTGAAGAAGTTGATTCCTAAGGATATTAGCACATAAGTGAATGTAATGGATCCAGCTACACACACACACACACACATACACACACATACACATACATACACACACACACACATATATCTATATATATATATATATATATATATATATATATATATATATATATATATATAATAAAAAGGCTTAAACACTAATATTCCATGTTCATAATTTATTCCATTGGAATTGTAAATACGATCCAATTCGTCAGACCTACAAATTCAAAAAAATACATATGTATGTGTATTCATGTATGTATATATATTTATATATTTTGCATATGTATGTGTATATTTAACACTAATATTATATATATATATATATATATATATATATATATATATATATATATATATATATATATATATTTTGGTTAAATAATTTAGACATATCATGTCGATTAATTTTCGTTGTGATCCTTTCAAGTTCGTGGTTTAATTTTTTGGTAGACTTAGAAAATTGAATAAAAGAATATATACAAATTTTCTTTCGATTTTTTAAATTTCCCCAAGTACTTTCAATGTAATCTGAGAGCATCTACAGTGAGTTAAATTGTCTGTGTGTATATGTGTTTCTGTAAATTTAAAAAAATTCAACCTTGCTTTTTCTTTCTGCTTATGCAGCGTTCTAGACTTCAAACGTATTCGTTTTGCTTTTTTCCCAGTATAAGGGAAGTAACTTTTTTGTTTTTGGTCATATTTATATATATATATATATATATATATATATATATATATATATATATATATATATATATATATATATATATACATATGTATATATATATACATGTATATATATATATACATATATATATATATACATATATATATGTATATATATATATCAAATAAATAAGAATAAATATTTAATTAAGTTAATAAATATATAGCAATATTTTGTGCATCCTCGCTGCCAAGAGCCGTTAAACATGACATCAAGCCAAACCATTTTAACTGTCCAAGCTCCCTAAGAAGACCAAGATGCAGAAAAAGAAAGTCGTAATACCACACAGACAACACTTTGGTTCTTAATAATGATTGCGAAACTGGAAACTACTTGAACAAAAATCACAAAATATGAACTTCTGACAGTTTATTAACAACTTCGAGCGCAATACACAATTGGAAGAATATCAGTTTGGTGCAAAAATAATGTCGTTTTCTCACATATGTTACTATGTGAGAAAACAATCAAAAATAAATAGTCTAACGTTGTCGTTTGTTTTGAATCATCTTTACTTGCTTCATGTATATATATATATATATATATATATATATATATATATATATATATAATGTATGTATATATATATATATATATGTATATATATATATATATATATATATATATATAGTTTTAAGGTCTGATATTTATGGAAATAAGGGATCAATATCAGTGATAGAGCGTATGTAGATATAAAAGTGAACATTGAAATCAACACTTAGAGCCAACAGACTGTTTCATTCTAGGCCCAGGTCATATTACATATATATATTTATATATATATATATATATACATATATATATATATATATATATATATATATATATATTATGTTGGTGCAAAAATAATGGCGCTTTTTAACGTATTTTTTAACGTCAAAAAACGCCATTGTTTTTGCCCCAACCTAATATATATATAGGTAAGTATACTCGTTTCGAAAAACCTTTGAATTTTTGATTTGCCAATAATCAAATCAATCATGAAGGAAAAAAAGGCTTTAAAAAAAAAAGAGCTAGAAACATGAAAGTCTGTCGAAAAAAATCGCACAGATACAGCATTAAAGCCCAAAGAAAAAACGGCGACACGAGTAAACACACAGACACACACAGACACACACACACACACACACACACACATATATATATATATATATATATATATATATATATATATATATAATGAGTTGCTCTTATCTTTTATAGATATATATATTTCTCTAATCTTTTTTATTATGTTTTTTTTTTTTAATTTCGAAGAAGTTGTTGAATATTTTGCTCGAAGTGCGAAGTTCACTTATATAGTTTGGACTCTATTAAATCAGTATTTCTGACTGGTTTTCCCCCGTGACACTTCTATTCAGCGGGTAGTTGAGTTTCCTCCAGAAAAGGTCTCGTTAAACATATGAAGCACCATTTTCAATATCATTAAGTCATGTTGTCTGTGATTAAACAGCAGCTAAATCATGCTCTATGTATGCATTTAATCCGAAGTAAATATAGTTTGAAAAGTCATCTTCATTCAACGGAAGAAGCACTCCACCCAGGTGTAACAGAAAACCTTTATGTCACATTTGCTTATTGGTTGTAAGAATGCATTTAAGAACTCAAGAAAGACAAGCAAAAATTAATGTAAGAAATTGGGCGTCCCGGAAATTTAAATTTCTCTACGTTTTTGATTTTTATGCTGGAGATTTCATAATGAAAAGAAATATAGATATTTAAATATTTATGAAATGCTTTAACAGGGTTTCATATATTTATATGAGAAGGGAACTGTCATATTCAACATTACTGTTTTACTCCGCACTCCACTAAGCACCTTCACCCTGTGGCTATATTGGATTTATGGAATTTTCCGACTCTGAACGTGAGTTGGCGCTTCGATGTCTTCCTCTTATAGTTTTTTTTTCTTTTTTTTCTCCCGTGTTCAGATTACAGGCGTAGTTTAATCAGTCACGTAGATCTGCACGCAACGTCGTGGTGGCCATTTTTTTTTATGTCAAACGGTTGAGTTTGTTATTGACTGGTGTAGAAATACGAAATTATGACAGAAAATACTTCACTAGCTTCGATTTAGTAAATTTTTGAATATGTCCCAAATATATGGTCAGATTTACATCCAATGCAACGAAGTAACTGCTAACTAGAGCCGAATCGAGGATCAAAAACAAGAGATCACGGCCACATCACGTTGAAACACCGGTTGCCATAACATAACTGAAGTTAAGCAGCGTTAAAACTGAACGTTGCGTCTTTGAGTGACCGCTTGGGAATACCAGGTGTTGTGCATTTGGATGCGAGGGTAGTTTAATGTATAATGGCAAGGGGTTTTAATGGTCATTGAGTTCATTATATTCACTTACGCGAAAATACTCTTGGGGGATGTAGGAATTCGCCAATTCTTCCGCTAGCAATGTGTTAATTAATAAGATCGTATCCCTAAACTATTATTATCTCAAAAACAATTCTTGCAATCTAAAAAAAACAACAACATTTTCTGGCTTTAAATAAACTGCAAAGGGTTGATAAGCCGTAAAAAGTGAATCAGTCAATCAAAAGACACAGGGAATCCCCTGTTAATAAGTAAACAAACGACTTACATAATAACGACATTTTTGAAATAGACAATATATTCTCTTTATGATGAAAATGTTTTGTGATATCGACAAACACTCAACGAATACTCGTTGTCACTTTCGTAATGCTCGTTGTAGTAGAGACTTTGTAATCGCAGTGTCAGTCGTCTTCGAATAGCACTTGCGGTAATAGTTCAGGTATATGCCATGCGTGATACACGCATATGCGATCATGTATCTTTCGATACATGACTGACGAGGCAGATTTTTTTCCGCAGTATGTTGACATTTTTTTTACCGTAGATAAGTTGCTATAGAACCCGGTCTGTCCTTCTAGTTAGCTGGGGAGAAGAAGAAGAGGATTCTTACCTTTCCCAAGTGTATTAGCACGTAAGTGAATGTAATGGATTCGGCTGGAATTCGAACTCGGCTTTCTGATTCCTCAGTCCGAGCTGCTATTCATTACTCCACCGTAGTATAGTGAATAGGATAGAGATAGAGGATAGTGTAGTAAGAGTGATCCGTAGAGTATTAGAGGATAGGATAGAAATGGCGATCAATTAGACGCCACGCTAATTCCCATATATACATTTCAATTGCCATCACGTGATCTACTTATTCAAAAATGGAATCATCTGTGTTTGTTCTCTGGTGATCTGTGTTCAAACTCCAGTATCGTCAGCGTCAATTTATTCTTATATAACACAATGCTGCCTCCAAATTCCACTTTGAAATATTATAGATTTTTTTTTTAAGCGTTTCACCCCAAGGAAGGCGGGAAGCCACTAGGACGCAAGGGGTTACAGAAAAAATTGGAGCAAGATCAGATGGGAGTGACAGAAGAAAGAATGAGGAGAAGGGTAGTGGATAGATAAAGGCAACAGGAGATACAGAGGCCAGAGAGAGAGAGAGAGAGTACAGGGAACCCCTTCCTAAACAAGAAGCGTAAGCCTCTACTCATGTCCAATAGAAGGGGGTGGAGTGTTGACCGGGCGGTAGGAAATCCTATCCACTCCTAACTTCGCAAATTCACCAGAAAAAAAAATCAATGGTTTAATGTACAGTATTGATCGGTGAGGAATTATTTACCAAAAAAAGGTGTAAAATTGAACTGAATTTATACATCCAGAGTTGGGTATTTATCGAACATATTAAATTGGGTTTCGAAATAGAAAATTATTAATAATGCACAAAGGATGACAGAACTTACAAAAGATGTCAACTATTATAAAGTGGAGATATAAAACAAATCTTTTAGTAAAGAAGGCAAGTAAAATGTTAGATGGATATAAAACAAATCTTTTAGTAAAGAAGGCAAGTAAAATGTTAGATGGATATAAAACAAATCTTTTAGTAAAGAAGGCAAGTAAAATGTTAGATGGATACTAAAGATCCAATTATACAATATCGTATGTAGAAAAAATAACGGAAATATCAAAATATACGAAAGATATCAAAGACAAATCTCTAAGAACAGAAAACTCATGAAATAATTCATGGTAGGGATAGTATTCACAAAAAAAACAAAACATGTTTAGCCACAAACTAGCCTTAAGGGGAAAAAAGTATGATTTTTATTTTACAGTCAGTAACAAGCACGAGGGCCACTCAAGGTAGAGGCTTAAGTTAGCAGTGAACGATAACGGTTGACCTAAGCCTTGAACAAATTCAGATTCTAGTGAAAGGAGGGATATACTATCGAGAGTCGGCTCACAGTTCAGTGGTTCGCGAAAAGTAGCTGTTAGATTGGAACTCAATCACAATTTATATTATTTACCTTTATCTTTGTTGCTATATTTATCACAACGTTTCGGCCGTTGTACGCTCCGGCCTTCTTCAGGTGGTTGGAATGTCGAACTGAGCCTTTTATTTCGCTCGCTGGGGGTAGACTGTTCTAGTTCCACGTGTCACGTCTAACGGATGTCAGTTATCAGTTATTTCCTGTCAAGTTCTCCACTGTACTAACCCGGTATTGAACTCACAACACTTTGGGTCTTGTCACTGGATCTAACCAACGCCATTATTCACTGTGTCCTTATCTGTGTATGAATTTCTGAGACATATAAACTTAATGTCTTCAGCAAACATTTTTACCGGTGCTTATATTGAAATTTTTGCTATCATGTTTTTTTTGTTTCTTTACCAGAGCTAATATTGCAATTTTCGTTGTTATTATTGCTTTTCTCTGGCACTACTTATCACGGGTTCCCATATTGTATTCATTTCTATGCTTGGTCGCCTCAGATTTTTGTAGACTAGCATATGTGCTGATTTCTTAAGTTTACGAATTTTCAATTGACATCCATTAGACATAGCAGGTGGAACTAGAACAATCTACCAGAGCGATTGAAATAAAAAGGTTCAGTTCGACATTCCAACCAGCTGAAGAAGACTGGAGCGTATAATGTCCGAAAAGTTGTGATAAATATGGCAGCAAAAATGACGAAAATAGTCCGAATAATGTAAATAGTGCAGATAATACGGCATCTTAGAAATATAGACACATACTGGAACTTAATCCTTGCTGATGGACTACGGAGGGAACATGGATGGTTTGGAAATGGCATGGCGTGTCCTTGCCGTGAAGGTTTCGATTAGCGGGACGAGTAAATTTTGTTCGACCGAGCAGTTTCCGTGGATATAGCGATAGAACAGCGAAAGGTTTGCCACATCCTGCCTCTGGGAGAGAAGTTGGAGGATGGAGAATAATTCGTCTTCTACAAGGACTCGAACAGGCTTTTGGGACATTATCAAGCCTCATGAATGAGGTCTGGGTAGCCCCCGTTCATGTATGGCAACAATATTGCATTTCTGGTCAGATCTAGATCAGAGATTTTAAGACACCAACGGATCATCCTACCTAGAAGTGGACACCGAAATTTCATAGTCGCAATACACAGACAAACATTAAAGTTTTTTAATTATAGAGAGAATTCACAAGTCAAGATCAAGTTATCCTTTGACTGTTCGCAATATAGAAACAAAGAAGATTATCTCTATGGTTTGAATGAAGTAATAGCAAGACTCCTCAGTCGTTTTTACTGTTATGATTTCGTAAACGATTGCACCAAAAACATGAAAAGATACATTTTTACAAATAACAATAGAAAACTTATGAAAAGCAATAAACCTCTGGACATTATTCAAAATAGACAACTTCAACGTTATTCTGCCAACATTTGATTAACCACTAACTAGACAGAAAAGAAATAACAGCATGCGTATGTGAGAGTTTAAAAGTGAAGCGTATCAACCTATCTAGGACAGCAGACTCTAATTATCTTCGATAGTTGCTTCAGCAGAATATACGATGAAAATTAATGTATAAATTTGGATGAAATGTCTGTACCTGTTCATAGAAATAAACTAAAAATCAGAAGAGAAAGGAAAACTTTGAAACCTTCAATATCAGAATACTTTCGACGTTCACTAAAACAGTCTACAAAAGACTCCATCATTTTTTTTTACTAAATGTTACAGAATGTGAAGGCCAAGGCCAGTATTGACAGAAATTGGTCGGAATGGTTCGTAGGCGTGGTTTTCTGACAGTGGTGGATTGCCTTTTTTTGGGTTTTGGATATAAGTATAGACGGCGCGAATTCAAGAGAAGGTTGCATGAATTCTGAGGCGTTGATACGTCTCCCACACCCAGGTTAGTGACCGGCTAAGACCACCTGCATAGGGACGATGAGCTAACGTTCCTGTGAGGTCATTCTTCCCGCTGCCTCTTAGAATCCAAGGTGTCATCTCACTCTCCTAATAAAACGAATAAGAAAAAGAAATGGTCCTTTTCATTGATACTATCTCATGTAGAAGTGTGGGGAGAGAGAGATGATAGAGAAAGCAATATAAAGTTTTTTCCAGTACATGGGTCGAGACACTCTAATTTAACGGTAACTATTTTAAAGGTTAAGATGAATGAAGTATGTAATATAAAAAATAAAGCAATAGGAAGTGAAGATTACGAGGACAAAGTGAATAAACAATGACTGGCTCTTAACTTGATGAGGTTAAGAATATATTATTCAAGAAAGTTCTCCTTGCATTTGGAATGCGTAGGAAATGAGGATGATTTGACTTCGTAGATGCAGCATGGCGTGTTTTTGTTGTAAATATCTACAACTGTTGGAACAAAAAATGGAACTCAGCTGAACATTTGTTATGGAAATAGCGAAAGAATGACGATAGGCTTACGACGTTGCGTCTGTGAGAAAGAGGACTCACTGTGAAAAATATCTTCCCTTAAAAGAACATGTAAACGAATTTGCACTCCGTTAAAGTTAGAAAGGTAGAATTGACTAGCTGCACCAGTTAGGAATATGGAGATGACATCAACCCGTTCAAATGACGGAATTAGTAGAACTGGGAAAATACATTAGCGAGGTCTGGATTAGAGAGGAAACTTGCTTTTATTTTAACTTGTGGAGAGCTAGCTCAAGTTGCTGGAAGTGAAATAAAAGTATATGGCGCTTATTTGCTTTTGAGCATGCTCCTTCAACCCGAGAACAATCTTTACAATTAACTTTTTATCTTTAATATCTTTCAGCTATACATTGCTGTGACTTTACTGTAAAACTCATCATCATTATCACCATGATCATTTATGTCTCGTGATCCTGGCCTTTTTAGCAAGTTTATATTCTATTCGCTTGTTGTATAGGCGACATCCTCCCTGAAATGGTTTCACAGGATTTTTTTTTATCCAGTTGTGCAAAAAATTATTCGAAAGCTTGAAAAATGAATTGAGAAGTGAAGCGTGCAGAATATAACACGCATATGCGCATGCGTAAGCGATAATTTTATTTTTATTTATAATTTATTTTTATTTTTTCTTATATTAACATAATATAATATAATATAATATAATATAATATATAAGCACATTAATTATATCACATGCACTTCAAGATACCATCGGTTGTAATAAGGGTAAAAAATAAAAATATTTCAAAAGGATTTCTTTCAATTTGATGTAACTGAATAATCCATACGTATTTTAACGCATTTAACAATTTTTAAACATGGTATAACATAAACGTACAAATCAACAAAAATTGCAAATTTTCAAAAACTTTATTTTTCATTTTGCTAATGATGGAATGAGATAGTACTCATGTATTTTCATGCATTTAACAGTTTATAGCTAGAGCGTAACATACAAACAAATAAACAAAATCTTCTATGAGGATTCAGAAAGTTCTAGAAGGCTCCGGAAAGACATGGTACTATTATACTTATATATTATTTGCAAAATGTCGTGTTAGTGGTGACATTTTTAAACAAAATAAACTAAATTTAATACATCTTCATTATTTTTTTAACAAAAGTTTATCGAATTATAGGGAATTAATTAATTTGCAAAAAAAAAAAAAAGTCAAAATATCAGTACCATAATACCACATATTCGGTCATTGCAAAAATTACAAGCGAAATAAAAATATATTTTATTTAAAAAAAAATAAAACTACGTATGTAAGTAGCTATCATTGATAGAACGTGTGATAAATTTGATCACATTTTCAAAGTAAGGTAAAATAAAGCTGTCACCACACATTTTATATGTCCGAAATAATAATACTGTTTATTTTAAACAGATAATTTACTTAAATATAAACATACAAAATGTCTTAAATAATTGTCGGACTTTGTCCATTTCATAATGTATGACGTCATTTGTTTACATTTGGATACGCATTGAGTAGATATGAATGAATGAGAGAAAATCATGGAGGATTGTGTTTAAAAATAGTGAAATCGATCTTACAAACAGGACTCTCCTCTGTTGCCCAATCGGTAACTCTCCTCTGTGGCCAAATCGGTAAGGCACGTCATGCTATATGACTGTTCCGTATTGGATTCACGTTCGATTCCTGTCGGAGGGCGCATATTTTCTATTAAAATTTCTCTGACATTCAGACGCTAAATGTTTTTAATACTGTTTATTAGAAACAGAGCATTTACTTAAATATTATATCTATAAAAAAAGGTATAAACATAAAAATGTCTTAATATTTTATTTTATATAACATATTCAAATAAATAGGGATTAATAGAATTTACTAAAATATATATTAAAACAGACGGAACAAAAATTATATAAAACAAAAATTAAAATTGTGATTATTATTTAATATTAAACGTAAAAGGGGAACAATGTGTTTTTTAAAGTTTTGTTTAAAGAAGTCTTTCAAATAAAAATAAACAGACGATAAAAATAGGATAAAAAAATATTTTACATTGAAAATTAATCTGGATCAGCGAATTTCAACTGATATTTATTTTTAGACCTACATGCGACCATCAATTCATTTCTCTTGTATAATAAGTTAGGGTAATTTAAGTGTTTTAAATAACTATTTTTTATAGAAGGCATACATTACATTTATAACCTTTTCCATTCTAACATTTTGTTTTTGCCAAAATATCCCACTTAATAATGGGTATAATACCATCATTCTTTAATTGCCGAAAATGTTTCTAGTGAGCAATGCTATTCATGTACCGTACATTGCTTAAAGTCATTCTATGATGATAGAAACAAAATTTAAGGATTTTCAGTTAGACCAAAATAAAATTTGACATCTTTACCTCGCTGGTGCACAATATGTAGACTTACATGCAGGTTACTAACAAGACAGAAGTGTCACATACGACACAAACATTAATAGTGAATGAGATTGTCGGATACTGATATGTCGAAATCGACGAGAGAGTTCATCATTGCTCTGACTACATAGTCTAGGATTTGAGAACTTTAATTTCCTCTGTAGCTAGGTGTTTACCTTTTGGGTTTAGTTAAGTTTAATTTACAGCATATCAACCTCAATGGGTTATTTAATGCCGACAATTTTTTTTATTGATAGTAATATTTTTTTCTTCAAAAACGTATTTCTGGTAATATTTTTTCTTCAAAAATGTATAGCTGGTAATGTTTTTTACAAAAATGTATTGATGGCAATATCTTTAGTTTTACAAAGTATTTCTGGTATTAAAACCTGTTTTTACACTTTCATTGTGTTTTGACCGCAGTTTGGGAGTTAACTCTTTGCTCACAGTTGGGGCCCTAACAGGTGCTACCACATCGGGTCAGGGTGGACCTGAGAACATCAGCAATTAAGAGGTGGTTCCACGCTCCTCAAACCCTCCTGATCAGAGGCCTTGCTGTTGGATGTAGTTTATCGGCTTACCCAGGACGTGGATGTAGTTTTTCGTCTTACACATGATACGGATGTAGTTTATAGTCATACGCAGGACGCGGATGTAGTTTATCATCATACCCAGGACACGGATGGAATTTATTGACATACCCAGGACGGTTACCTTTTAGTCTATTTCTTTTTGTTTTTTCTTTATTTGTTCGAGATATTGGCAAAGTATCCGTTGGTCACGCCAACATGATGTGTAATTATGTATGTAAGTGTGTGTGTATGTGTGTGGGTGTGGGTGTAGGTGTGATAAGCCGATGCGATTCATTAATCATTGAATTAGGTGCATTGACATGAAAGCAGATTTTGTCCAAAGAGAAATATTAGTGCTATAGATCAATTTCCTGAATGTAAATCTTTATCCATTATGGCAAATTGGTGCTGATACGTCGAAGAATCTTATTTTATTTTGAACATAGAAAAGGTTTTGCTAGATTTAGTAGCGCCAACACAAAGCTTTCGCTACATAAACAAAAACATTAATAGAAAAATTCTAGTCATCTACTGAAATAAATTCCAACTCATCTGAAGATTGGACCGAACAACGGCCGAAACGTTGTAATCAAAATGGCGACAAAGCTGAAGGCAATAGTCCGAATAATGTAAATAGTGTAATTTCCTTATAATGAAATGAGTAAATCTAAAATTACCATTAACCTTAGTGGATGGATATAAAATAAAGAAAAAAGTGACCAAAAAAATTATACATGATTGTATTATTGTTTCATTTTAACAGGTGTTCATAAGTCACCGTTATAGAAACGCCTTATTTACCTTGAAATTTAGACAACAAATCAGGATAGTAAAATACCTTTTAATAGCCAGGTGCTGGGTTTCACAAATAATGACTTCGGTGTTGGTTGCCAATCTGGCGTTTATTATTTGTTCGCCGATACGGAATCTGGCCTTGCTTCATTCTTATAAATAGGAATTGACTTTATTTATTACGGTTTAAAAGCCAGTTTTCAGGGTGAGATTACTTTAGGCACTTTCTTCTTTTAACCGTAGTTTCGAATATTAAATTGTTTATAATGCTTTCATTTTTCAGTATATGTTTCGATAATACTGGTTTTTTTTTAGTTTTTTTTTGCTTGATTTTTTAAATATTTTTTTATTTCTTCTTTCCTCCGATTTTTTTCTTCATCCTTTTTTTGGTAGGTTTTTAAATTTTTTTTTTTATTTCTCCAGATTTTTTCTTTATCATTTCTTGTATGCTTTTAATATTTTTTTTTTATTTCTTCATTTCTCCTGATTTTTCCTTATCCTTTTTTTGTATATTTTTAATATTTTTTATTTCTTCATTTTTCCTGAACTTTTCTTCATTCATTTTTTTACGTTTTTAATTTCGTTTTAATATCTTCATTCCTCCTGATTTTTTCTGCATCCATTTTTTGTGTATTTTTAATATTCTAATTTTTCATAATTTAATATTTTTGGTTTCTTTATTTCTCCTGATTTTTCTTCATCTTTTTTCTTTACAATTATGTTGGTTTATTTTAGCAATCATTTTTCCTTCATTTCTTCAATGTATTTTCTTTTTCTTCTGTCGATCATTTTCCTTTCTTTCATGTTTTCTTTTAATATTTTTATCATGACGATTTTCATGACGACCATTTTGTTTTGATTTTTCTTCAATCTCAGCATTACTTTCTTTTCTTCTATTATGTCCTCTCTCTCACTCTCCACTATTTATCTTCACCTTTATTTGCTTTCCTCTCTTTATCTTTACTTCTTGTCCTTCTTATAATTTTTTTTATAGACTGAACTTAATGTCTATGTTCATTTTCATTTTTCTTTCTTTTTTATATTTTCTTCACTTTTCTGTCCAATTTCTTCGTTCGACTTTCTTTATTACTTTTCTTTCATCCAACAATCCTTCTTTCACATAATTTCCCCCCATATTTTTGTACAATGAAACATGTTACTAGTTATTTTCTTTCATTTATCGTGAGTTTCATTTATTCCCCTTGCTTCCTTCTTTCATGTCATTTTTACTTTTCATCTCTATAATATTCCATTTGAATATATTCATCATTCTCTTCTTTCCCAAACGCAATTTCTTTTTCATAATTGTTCTTTCATTTCCAATGTTTTCATTTATTGCTTCATTTTTTTTTCCTTTATACAATTTTTGTTCGGCTGGATACGTTTCATTATTATTTCTTTTATTCAAGACCACCAATCACTTTGTTAACAAAAATAAAAAAAAAAGAAAGGAAAAGAAACATTCCTGCTTGTCTCAATTCTCTTCTGATTTTTACTTGAACCCTCGTATACATCAAATCTCAAGGTCGTATAAAAAATGCTGAATTCATTAAACACTGTTTGATGTTATCAAATTTCTCCAGAGAAAGAAAGAAATTGACATCAAGGAAATATTGGCTACTAAATTACGAAAATCTGACATGCAGCCTTTTTATGAAGTTGATAGGAAATTTAGCTTCTGAATTATCCGAGTTCCTCAGAATACTATATATATATATATATATATATATATATATATATATATATATATATATATATGTATATATATATATATATATATATATATATATATATACACGCACACACACATCCGGCGTAACAGCAAAACTGTTCAAATCTGGTAACAGCAAAATTGTCCAATTGTTAGAGTAAGATTTGAACCGTTGTATCTTAGAAATGATTAAAGATATCTTACTGGAATTCTCAGAGGTTTTTATGACACTATTGGACTCTAATTTGAGCATAACAATCTATAATTATTCTCTAAGCTTAACAGAAGTATCGTGATGTAATCGATCATAAGCGAAAATGACATGTCCATCATTAATTAATCATAGCTAATGATCGGAAGCTATTGAAATATTGAAATAATTTCCAATGTATATATATATATATATATATATATATATATATATATATATATATATATATGTATATATATATATATATATATATATATATATATATATATATATATATGTATATATATATATATATATATATATATATATATATATATATATATATATATATATATCAGGGTCATTTTCCAACTTATTCAAGATGATCTTCGCTCTCTGTAACATTCTAACTTTCTGTCCTTGAATAACAAGTTGCCTCACACGTCTCACGTACGATTTCATTTTCAAATATTTTTTCACGGCTCTTTTGGACTGTCATATCTGAAACTGCTCTCTCATGTGTCAAACGTTTTATGAATCGAGGCGGATCTTTTCTAAATGATCTCTTTAGCTCTGTTGAAATAATCTTCCATCTTCCTGTTGTAACCTCCTCATCCACTTTTTCTATCTGCTATTCCCTCTTTTTTAAAATTATTCACCGTTCTCTTGATCGTTCTTGAATGGACTTTGCAGCCAAGGTATGAATAGTGATCGAACTCGCTACTGAGTCGTAATTTTTATTGCGAGACAAGCAAGCTAACAATTACACCGCCACCAGGTGTGTCCCATGTTGAGTTTAGATAGATTCATTTCGATTTTAGACGTGATAGATTTAATAACATAATGTTAATTGGTTGGTGTCGCAACAGTTAATGAAGTTTTTCTGTTTAAAAAAAAATTAAAATTTCATACTAATCAATACAGAAACTATGTGAAAAGCATAGAAATGACATTAGAATAACAACTGATAGGTTTAATTTGGTTTTCAAATATTATTTTTTTAATTTTTTCAAAAAATGTCGAAAATTGTCACTTGTCAAATTTAAAAAAAAAGACCAGAAAAAAAAACAAAAAATTAAAAAAATAATATTTCATATGACCGACAAGCCCTCCCCACCAAAAAAAAAACCAGAAGAAATATGAAAGAAAGAGTAGAAGGCCTGAACTGCCTACTCCCTTCTTTTTAATCCCAACTCTATGGCACCTAGTGGCATATCCCAGAATTCTTAATTTTGTACAGAACTACTCCGCTAAAAATAACTCTCCAATCCAGAAATGCGCCAATTCACTGATTTCCAAATAGAACAACATGTTGATTTAATTTAATTTTTCATTTTCCCCTTGATTCTCTGCAATGTCTTCCTAACTTTACTCGAAAGAGACAACAGTGCAATAAATTTATATTAATAATAAATATAATTATTTTCATTACCGGTAGCCCAACAATTTTAATTTAAAACAAAATCTTCAGTTGCTGATCGATCTGACATCTGTCGAATGCCCGTGCATATATTAACTATCACATTATGAACGACCTCCTGGAAGTAAAATTATGAACATTATACAAATATTAGTAGAAAACATGAAAATACTCTACAGCACCTATTGTAAGGAAAGACTCTAAACTCTAGACACAATTATTATACAAAGTAACGAGCCACATAAAAAAAAAATACCATTCGCCATGGAAGAAAGTATCTTAAAGTGTAGATGATAAAAATCTATGTGCTAGCATATATTATTATAATAATAAAAGGAAATAAAATAAAAAGAGATTAAAATAAAAATTCAAATTGAATTAATAAATGAATAGGTCGTACCGTTTTAGTACCGATTCATTCCCAATAGCCGTTACACTTGACATCACGCTGGGTCATTTCAAACGTCTAGCTTACTATAGAAAACCAGTGTGCAGACTAAGTATGCCTAACTACCACACATACAGCAAATAGGTTCTTGATAATGACTGAGAAATTCGGAAGTACTTGAACAAAAATAACAAAATATGAACTTCGGACAACTTATCCACAGCTTCGAAAGGATTTCTCTCTTCCTCACGCCATAGTTTGTGGTGTCACAGAACCTGATGATAAACAGCAGCAAAGGTTGAAGGACTCGGTTGCCTTGGGTCTAGAAACGCAGTCTGATACAGCCATGCATTCCGCGTCCATTACCACTCAGTGACCGTATGTAAAAAATATATCTGCATGTTCACGATATGAATATCCGGCCATTCCTCCACGCAACACTTCACCGTTAACCTATTAGTAAGCACGTTGAACGCTGAAAATAAATTAGCTACAAACGTACACGAATGCCAAATGTAACCTAGTCAATATGGCAACGCAGCATTAGCTAGCGTAAAAAATTCTTTAAATTTAATAACTCAAACGCGAAGGATTTGTTTAGGTGGAATTTTGTTCTTGTTTTGGTGCGCGGAACCAACCCCCTGATAAGAAAAATTATTTTTGATACACCTTATATATATATATATATATATATATATATATATATATATATATATATATATACATGTGTGTGTGTGTGTGTGTGCTGTGTGTGTGTGTGTGTGTTAGTCCGTGAATAAGCTGTTAATATTCTTTATCTAACGCTCAGACTATAAATTATATATTTATTGTAAACATGTTGATAAAATCTTTCAACATATTTTAAAACCAGTGAAATATATTGAATTTATCAAAGAAAATAAAGTATAATATATATATATTAAAGAAAGAAAGGATATAATATATATATATATATATATATATATATATATATATATATATATATATATATATATATATATATATATATATATATATATATATATATATATATATATAATAGCTGCTAATCTACTCTTCCCAGTAATTTCGGTGTAAAAAAGTGTATTTATTTTCAGTTATGTTATTATTTTATATGAATGGATTAATAATGTTCAAAGTAGTTTCTCATAAATGATTTATCTGCCCAGGAGATATTAGCAAAATCTGTTACGTCCTTAGGCAACCTTGACTAGAACATATAAGGATAAGATATAGTATTTCTACTATTCGTTTCTATATGCACCTATCTATGTAGATATCTCGCTGAACGGTAAACAATTGGAGACTAGATAACGAGAAAGATAAATAAGTAATTCAACCATTTTATTGGAACTTATTGAAACGAAACAACGAGTAATTTCACGCGACAGGAAATGATGTCATAACAGAGGAAAAAGAATGTGCCGTCCTGTTCACACCAAAACAAACATTCAACTTTATCTGACAAACAAACTATATAGACGCAATAACGCTCAAGATAATAATGCGTGACTTTGTGAACAAGGCCAAAAACATTTCCTTTCTTAGTTTGACTCTCCTATGTCAGGCCAGTGTAATGTTTTTACTAAATAAATAAACCGACCATAGGAGTGTTTCGAATGTCTCTAATGTGCAGCGTAGGATGTTTACTGTCATGATTTTTTTTTTGTTTTGTCTACACACATGATATACTGAATTGGAAGTTTAATGTTTCAAAATACCACTATCACTATAGCTAATTAGGGTTATTGCCTGTATTTCTGCCCATAAAGAGATATGTTTATACATATATTCAACGCAAAGTTACATTCTATCTATCGAAGTCTTTCCATTCGTTATGCCTCTCACTATATGTCTTTCTATCTATGGATATCTGTTAGTTTTCATGCCTTTCAATATTTATCTGTTGATCAATATATCAATATATCGAAGATGTTCCATTGTCTCACATTATCAGTTTGAGTGTCTATCTATCGAAGTCTTTCCGCTGACTGTCTATCTATTGAAGTCTTTCCGCTGACTGTCTAACAATCGAAGTCTTTCTGCTGTCTATTTATTGATGTCTTTCTGCTGTCTATCTATCAAAGTCTTTCCGCTGACTGTCTGTTTTGAAGTCTTTCTGCTGACTGTCTATCTATCGAAGTCTTTCTGCGGACTGCCTATCTATCGAAGTCTTTCCGCTGACTGTCTATGTTTCGAAGTCTTTCCGCTGACTGTCTATCTATCGAAGTCTTTCCGCTGACTGTCTAACTATCGAAGTCTTTCTGCTGTCTATTTATTGATGTCTTTCTGCTGTCTATCTATCAAAGTCTTTCCGCTGACTGTCTGTTTTGAAGTCTTTCCCCTGACTGTCTATCCATCGAAGTCTTTCCGCTGACTGTCTATCTATCGAAGTCTTTCCGCTGACTGTCTACGTATAGAAATCTTTCAGCTGACTGTCTATCTATCAAAGTCTCTCCGCTGTCTATGTTTCGAAGTCTTTCCGCTGATTGTCTATCTATCGAAGTCTTTCAGCTGATTGTCTATCCATCGAAGTCTTTCAGCTGACTGTCTATCAATCGAAGTTTTTCCCCTGACTGTCTATCAATCGAAGTCTTTCCGCTAACTGTCTGTTTCGAAGTCTTTCCGCTGACTGTCTATCTATCGAAATCTTTCCGCCATTTCTGCATCTCAGTATCATTTATGTAACGCAAATTAAATAAAGGATTCAATTCGAAATTTGCTGAAATATTTAAGCACTTGATGAAAGCAGCAAATATACCGGCCGAAACGTTTTTGATAAAAACAACAATTAACACGTAAGTAATGTAAATAATGATAATTCCTTATCCCAAAAATACAGACAGAAATACTTCATATTCTTTGTCGAAAGTTATTTATAGAATATAAGTTAGATTTTTTTTTTAATGTATGAAAACTAGTCAGTGGGGAAAGCCGGGTTACTCTCATACATTAATTGGTTTATAGCCACAAGCGGCATATTATTGCCTCTTCTGACAAGTAGCAGATTGCCTCTGAGGTACAGGGTCGTCCATTCAAAGGTTTAATTGAGAACAATATCGCTGACAGTATGCATAGTGCCAGTTTTATCTTTACAACGTTGCAAAACGATTAAAAAAGCAAATTATGATGTACATTGGACACATGACAGAAGAGAGACCAAATGACAAAGTATATACAGGCTGCGATAGATAAATTGACGTCGAATCATAAGAGAGACCAAATGACAAAGTGTTGAGGATATATAGGGTGCGATGGATAAATTGACGTCGAATCATAAGAGAGACCAAATTACAAAGTGTCGAGGATATATAGGGTGCGATGGATAAATTGACGTCGAATCATAAGAGAGACTAAATTACAAAGTGTCGAGGATATATAGGGTGCGATGGATGAATTGACGTCGAATCATAAGAGAGACCAAATGACAAAGTGTTGAGGATATATAGGGTGCAATGGATAAATTGACGTCGAATCATAAGTGAGACCAAATTACAAAGTGTCGAGGATATATAGGGTACGATGGATAAATTAACGTCGAATCATAAGATAGACCAAATGACAGTGTTGAGGATATATAGGGTGCGATGGATGAATTGACGTCGAATCATAAGAGAGACCAAATGACAAAGTGTTGAGAATATACAGGTTGCGATTGATAAATTGCCGTCGAATCATAAGAGAGACCAAACGACAAAGTGTTGAGGATATATAGTGTGCGATGGATAAATTGACGTCGAATCATAAGAGATACCAAATTACAAAGTGTCGAGGATATATAGGGTGCGATGGATAAATTGACGTCGAATCATAAGAGAGACCAAATTACAAAGTGTCGAGGATATATAAGGTGCGATGGATAAATTGACGTCGAATCATAAGAGAGACTAAATTACAAAGTGTCGAGGATATATAGGGTGCGATGGATAAATTGACGTCGAATCATAAGAGAGACCAAATGACAAAGTGTTGAGGATATATAGGGTGCAATGGATAAATTGACGTCGAATCATAAGTGAGACCAAATTACAAAGTGTCGAGGATATATAGGGTACGATGGATAAATTAACGTCGAATCATAAGATAGACCAAATGACAGTGTTGAGGATATATAGGGTGCGATGGATGAATTGACGTCGAATCATAAGAGAGACCAAATGACAAAGTGTTGAGAATATACAGGTTGCGATTGATAAATTGCCGTCGAAATTATGCGAAAATTAAAGTAACACTGACATCTCTTTTTCACAGATATATCTTGCAAAATTACACAAAAGTATCTTGAAATTCTAAAGTGTAAGTTTCCTCAATATATTCGGCCTTGGCTTTACAAGCGACAAGAGAATCACTTGAAACTCTTCTTGACGGTCTTTTTGTTTAAGCTGCCATAATCATTAATTTCAGTTTATCTTTTGTGTTAAAAGGAGTTTTGTTGGTCTCTCTATTAAATACACCCTAGACCTCAATAATCAAGATTTTTGTAGCCCGGGTACTTAGCTGGCCACATATAATGGGCGATATGCTCGAAAAAAAATTATCTGACTGTTATGACTGGGTTCCCTTGATTGTATGCATGGTGCAGAGTCCTGTTTTCAGACATAGGTTCTTACCGCAACCTGCCCTTTGACTGCGGGCAGCACTAACACTTCAAATCCCTTTATATAGGCCTCGTGGTTGAGTCTGAGGCCTTGTTGGAAGATGAATGGAGACATAACGTCGTCATCACTAGTGATCACTTCAAACATCATGATTTATTATCCAGCTGTTTCTATATCCTCTTCACTGTCTCTCAGATTGATACCCAAATAATCTTAGATGGTCGTATTGGAGCTTCCGGTGCGAATGCCAAGAAGTACAGCATGCCGTTTCCAAACGAAATGAATTGCGTCATGGTGCTCGTTTTTCCCACAGACAGTGCCTAACTGACCCTACTATACTGTGTAATCGACAAAATCAAAAAATAACAACGCGCATGCGCAAAATTAAGAATATAAAATAGCGACATTTTACCCATCGTAGCTTGTACATTCAAATATTTATTTCTAGTTTAGTGACGTTATCTTTTGTTATAACCAAAGAATAAATAAATCCTTTCATCTACAACATGTAGTAATCAGACCTAAACAACATCAATTCTATATTTAAAAAATCTATTGCCTGGAATTTAAGTATTGATGGCACGTATCTCTGATTTGATAGTGAGTTCGATCCTGACTGGGAGTCCCATATTTTAGGCCAGAAAATATTTTTAGAGCGTAAGAACGCTTTTGGAGGAGGTTTGGCGATATAGGTCTTAGTAATTAAGGCATAGATGCGAGTAAAATAGGTGACAATAAATTTTCCAAGGTTCCTTTACGCCTAGGTGAATATAACGAATCCAAAAAGAATTTGGAACTTTGCTCTTCGATTAACAATTCGAAGCCAGTATCAATTTCACCACCCGCACGTGGAAATTTACAGCACCTTTTATTCCGAAGTGGTCACTCATCTAACTACTGACCTTATTCGACGTTGCTTAAACCTAGTGATCGTACAGGAACCGTTTTTTCAACGTGATATGGCCGTAAGCCTCCATATCTCTGAATCAATCATAAAACTTCCTAATGTGGAATTAAACAATAAATCCTTCAGATACATCGTTGTATGGATCAGTTATCAGAGTTGGCATGAGAGATAAAAAAAATTGATCATAGAATAGGCCGCACTCGTGATAGTTTCACGAAGTATTGTATATATACTTTTAGACCCATAGGTGGTATATTTGGCCAATTCGATGTAGTGTGGTGCTTAGCAGTCTTCTCTCGCTAGATCAATTAAGACTAAGATCCTCAATGGTGGCACCATCACAAGATGCAAAAGAATCAAAGGATTAATCTAAGAACTCAATGTTCTCAAACAGCACCATCAGATCTAGTTTGTTATACGTGTGACTTTCAGACCGTTCAAAAATATCTAAAGTTGAGGCATGCGTAACATTTATCAGATCGTTAATTGCAATTGGCTTCTAGAAGCTCAATCCACTCATAAAGAGTTTTTTTTTCTTTCTTTTTAAGCATTTCACCCCAAGCAAGGCGGGAAGCAACTAGGACGCAAGGAGTTACAGAAAATATAGAGCGAGATCAGATAGGAGTGATAGAAGAGAGCATGAGGAGAAGGGTAGTGGATAGATAAAGGCAACTGGAGATGTCGATTGACATTACACTTGAAAAACTAGAGATTATAGTTCTCAGGGAAACTGGAATAGGGAAGCGGGTTCCACAGGCGAGAGGTGCGCGACATGAAGCAATTAGAGTAGAAGAGACGGCTACATTTAGGAGTTTCGACAGTGAAGAGGTGAGAGCGGGATGCCAGCCTCGTAGGGCGCTTAACTCATGAAGACTGGGAACCAGCGAATGCAGCTCCTCGGAGCAATTACCATGAAAGTATTTGTAGAACAGACAGAGAGAGGCGACGGCGTGTCTGTGAGAAAGTGACTGTAGACGAGATGCCGGAGCAGGGCCAATTATATTACATATCCACTTCTGGAGCCTATCAAGAACCTCGAGGCAAACAGCACATAAGCTGGTGCTATAACATCTCGAAGAGAGAAAAAAAGAAAAAAAGACTGGACTGTGTAAATCATACAGCACTTATGAAGCGGATTATAAGCGTACCTCAGATGTGGTACACGTCTCAAAATGTGGAACACGTAACGAGGATCGAACGCGCTCTTCCGTCGTAATTGTACCCATATTGATTAACTAAGCGGGGCTTAGTTGTGGTAAAAGTATGGTGCTCTCAGTGAGGATCGAACACACTATTAATTGATCTACCGATTTAACCTTCTTAACAATTACACCAGTACCCACACTGCCCATGTCTAAGTGCCAATATTGATTTACTAAGGGTTACTTAATTGTAGCACAAAGCCGAAAATGTTGGCACCTCCCGTGAGGATCGAACTCACTTCTCAGTTTTAATTGATTTAGCGAGACGAGATTGCTAAGGACTACACTACACAACATCAAATTGGCCAAATATAGCACTCCTGGTGATTTTTTTCAGCGCTGCTTAGATGTGACATAAGGCCGGAACGATGGGGCACCCAGTGAAGATCGAACTCACTACTCAGTTGTAATTGTTCTAGCGAGGTAAGCTTGCTAACCATCACACCACGTTGAGGTGCCAATATTGATTTACTAAGGGTAACTTAATTGTGGCACAAAGCCAAAGTGATGGTGCCACCAGTGTGGATCAAACTCGCTACTGAGTCTTAATTACTGTAGCGAGAGAAGACTGTTAAGCACCACACTACATCGAATTGACCAAATACAATACTTATGTGTCTAAAAGAATATAATTCAATCCGTCTGTTGCTGATAAGTTTCAACCAGTACTGACTGTAAATTGATCCATCATAAAATATCAGAATGCGTTATTAATGAGTTATAAAGACTTCAAATACAATAGGGTATGGATCGGCTGTAACAACTTTCGTATAAGAGATAAGGGAATTAGACAGAGGACTGGTTGCGCTAGAAACCGTTTTATCCAGCCCTTTAAATTGCTACAAAACCAATATATGAACCAGCTTGAAATTCCAAGTCTGACTTTCGAATAAATGTGATAGACGATTATAGATTCGTAATGTCACGTTTTCCCGTAATCAAATTAAGGTCTTCGCGGCAACACATTCACATTCATCGAAGCCTGACGGCCCCATATATCTTCAGGAAGGTTTGCATTTAGAAATCTGCTTCACTTATTGCTATCCAAAGCAAAGAGATCCATCAGTCTTGCTATTTACTCAAAATCAACTCCGGGGGGCGATCGAAGTATTCATACCAGTCATACGTGTATTTATTCAATAGCTAACATAACGATCTTGATTGGAATACGACCTTGGCTGTGGGAGTCGCCAAACGTTACACTAAGTCCACATCCCATAATAATAATTATAAATTTACACTATTTACATTATTCGGACTATTGTCCTCATCTTTGACGACATATTTATTACAACGTTTCGGCCGTTGTACGCTCCAGCCTACATTAGGGATTTGGAATTTCGAACATAATCCATTATTTCGCTCACTGGAGTAGACTGTTCTAGTTCCACGTGCCATGTCTAATGGATGTCAGTTATCAGTTATCTCATAAGAAACCAGTAATAAGGAGTGTCAGAGAAAAGCGATAATAACGAAATTACAATATGAACGATGGTAAAAAACGCAATGATAGCGGCAGAAATTACAGTATGAGCACTGGTAAAAATGGTTGCTGAAGACATTAGGTTTATAATACCCAGAAATTCGTGTACAGATACACTCAAGGACATATGGCACAGTGGATAAAGGCGTTAGTTAGTGATAGGGTACAAAGAAGATGAGTTCAATACCCGGTTAAGGCAGTCGAAAACTTTGAGAGGAGGATTGACAGGTGATAACTGATATCAATTAAAAAATGGCACGTAGAACTAGAACTAGTCTACTCCAGTGAGCGAAATAAAAGGTTCGGTTCGACATTCCGACGACCTGAAGAAGGCCGGAGAGTACAACGGCCGAAACGTTGTAATAAATATGGTGACAAAGATGAGGAAAATAGTCGGAATAATGTAAATACTGTACATAATACCTCATCTCAGAAATATAGACATATATTGTAAATTTAGTTAATAATAATAATATTTCCTGATCAGAAAACTTTCAGAATTTATTGACTGCGTATCCAGTGATATTTTCGACTGTAGTTTATAAAATATTTTATTTGAAACAGTTTTTTCAAGAAAATACGTTTTTCAAAGATTTTAATGTTTTTTCTCTTTCAACTATTTACGGAGGTTTCCTTCCTAGCTTTTGTTTTGTTATTTAATTAGTGTGGAATGTCAACGTATTGATTATGTCGTTTTCCTTTCGAAGTTGTTGCTCTTGTTCCAAGTCTTCAAGTAATGTGGTTTCTCATATTTTCTTAAGTTCTTTCTTCCTGATTCTATTTAAATATTGACGAGATTTTTTTCCCCTTGTGCCCAAACTACGTGAATTTAAGCGTGGTACTAGACTGCCGTCTTGGTCACACCTTTTTACTGTTGAAATAGTTAAATATAACTGCGATCTCTACTCCAACCGTCTATTTTCTCACGTTTCACGTCTGTGGAACTCCATTCCACTTACTTGGTTCCCTGATAACTTCGGCCTTCAAAAAATTAAATGTAACGTCAATCGACATCTTCTATCTTTTTGAATCCTGTTAATCATTTATCATTTTCTCAACCCTCTATATCCAATTTTTTTTCTCAGTTTCACTCTCTATAATCCCCTGCGTACTAGTGGCATCCCTGCTTTATGTGAGGTGTAATGATTAAAAAAAAAATGTCCACCCGAGGACGAAAGACGCTAATTTAAATGCGATCGATATGGAAACAAACACCAGATGAAATGTGTCTATCATGAAGCCTAATTAGGAGCAAACACAAATATAACTTGTCAACTAAAGTCTACACCCGAAAGCAAACTATCTTCTCAATTTAGCGAAAAAAAAATTATACGGGCAGCACATCTGAAATTTCATTGATTCTTGAACTGACAAGAAGAGGTTAAATTCATTTCTTCCTTGCAAAGGTTTTTCGTTTTTTGCTATAGTGCAGTTGAAGACACGGTGTGAGATCGCAACCCGAACAATACAGGGTCTTAGCGGGCTGAGCAAGTTTGGATAAATCGGGAAAATTTCGGACATTCTCGCTAAGTGAATGCCTCACATTTCCATAGTAAAAATCTATAAATCAAATAATCTTTACGATTTCCGCGCCATAAAACACGTAAGGAAAATCATTACTGTTTCCGCTTTGTAGCTTTTAAAGCAAATATTTGATCCACCGTATCTTGAAGCTCTATGCAGCAGGAAGACGTATATAAATAATGACACACTCACACATACACGGACGTCCAAAGGAAGTAATACATCTTCGCATATTCACAAAAGCCGGGATACACGCATACACACTCACAGGCAGACATTCATGTACAGTGCCGTATATAAGTTTATACGCAGAAATATATACTTTCAGATGTGTTCATTTTCTTAGGTCTGTCGCAATTCTTCATCGAGGGTCACATTTTTTTTTCTGTGGGAGGGGCGTGGGTAATGAAGGTTGTGATGAGTCAGTCAATATATTTGCCTTCACTGGGACGCTTTTTATTTGTTCCTCATTTGAACTTCCATTTTTTTGTTTACTTGATCTATTCATTTTTTTCTTTCTTTATCTCTTACATTTTCATTCATTTCTTTCCTTTTATTGCCTTTGACAAGTATTCTTTTCTTCTTTAGCACTTATTTATTTACTCCTCTCTTCCTCTCTACATTGTCTACTCCCCCCACTCTATTTTTGTCCCCCTCTACTATATATTTTCTTTCTATTTTCCTCTACAAAATAATTTCTTTTACCCATACGTTTTTTTTTGGGCAATATCCTTTTTTACTTGCTTTTTTTCTGTTTGTATTTTCTATGATATCATCTCTCTTTATTTTTTAAATTATTTTTAATTACTTCGCAAATTTCTCCCTAAAATCGTTTTTTCGAAAAAATATTTTGTATTAGGTTGGTGCAAAAATAATGACGTAATAATGTCGTTTTTGACGTATTTTTAACGTCAAAAAACGACATTATTATGTCATTGTTTTTGCACCAACCTAATAAATTTCGAACGAGAGTAACGCAATCATATTTGGCATTGAATATCGAATGTTTCCTAAATGGAAACGGAGAATAGATATTGCATACGATTAAGTTGATTGTACTAAATTTAGTATAATATATAATTACGTTTATGATTTAACTGGGATCAGTGTGAAATATATTACTACTTATGAGAGTTTTCATCTTGTTTCTTGTTAGAATGAATCTCTCTCTCTCTCTCTCTCTCTATCTCTCTATGTATATATATATATATATATATATATTATATATATATATATATATATATATATATATATATATATATATATTATTTAAAGAAAAACAGACAACTTTAAGTTTCCATTGTTATAACTTAGTTCACGAGGGATTTCCTTTTTCTCTGAATCATGAGACCTCACTTCCAAGGATGAGAAAATGAATTTAAACTTAGACTTTTGAGGGGCAGTAGTAAGCTTATGTAAGGTTATATAAAGAGTGATGAGAGATAGCGTGGCAGACATGGTCGAAATTAGACAGGGAATGGAGAGATAGGAATGCTTTTAAGTTTATTTAGTTCAGTTCCAGTTGCAGCGAGGTTATTTATATTCACTTCAACGCAAATACCTGGGGGAAAGGTATGGATCCATCTCGTCTATCTCTAGCTATAGGTTAATTAGTAAGACTTGTGTCACTAAATCTAAAACAAAAATAAATCTTAGAATCGAAACATATTTTAAGGCTTTGAAAGTTTGATAAATGGTAGAAAACGAATCACTCAATTATTTCATATTCTTTCAGTCGTTGAGATTTGTAGCACTCCACAATATTCTATCATTTGTAGCTCTAGGCAGTGATTGAACTTTTAATAATCGACCCATTCGCTGTTCTGTCATTAATTTACACAAGATGTTTAGGTAGATTACTCACTATTTTCCTCGAATTTATCAGGTAGATGTTTAGTTCTCCTTACCTCATTTCTTTCTTTCTACAATGTACCTTTCTTTCTTTTCTTTCTTTCTTTCTTTCTTTCTTTCTTTCTTTCTTTCTACAATGTACCTTTCTTTCTTTTCTTTCTGTCTTTCTTTTTTCTTTCTTTTTACAATGTACTTTTCTTTCTTTCTTTCTTTCTTTCTTTCTTTCTTTCTTTCTTTCTTTCTGCAATGTTCCTTCTTTCTTTCTATCTACACAATCTCTCTCTTTCTATGTCTTTTTCTTTCTTTCTTTCTTTCTTTCTTTCTGCAATGTTCCTTCTTTCTTTCTATCTACACAATCTCTCTCTTTCTATGTCTTTTTCTTTCTTTCTTTTTTTTTCTTTTTTTCTTTCTTTCTGCAATGTCGCTTCTTTCTTTCTATCTACACAAACTCTCTCTTTCTGTCTTTTTCTTTCTTTCTTTCTTTCTTTCTTTCTTCAATGCCCCTTTCTTTCTTTCTTTCTTTTTCTTTCTTACTTTCTTTCATTTTCTTTCTTTCTTTCTTTTTCTTTCTTTCTTTCTACAATGTAATTTTCTTTTTCTACAATGTGCCTATATTTCTTTCTTTCTTTTTTCTTTCTTTCTTTCTTTCTTTCTTTCTTTATACAAAATTTATTTCTTTTTTTATACAATGTCTGTTTGTTTCTTTCTTTCTTTCATTGTTTCTTTCTTCCTTCCTTTCTACACTGTACTTTTCTTTCTTTTAGCCTTTATTTGTACAACTTCCATTTAATTTTTATTATAATGTCCTTTTCTTTTTTTCTTCCTGCAATAGCCTTTTCTTTCTTTCTACAATATCCATTTCTTTCTTTTTCTTTCTGCATTGTTGCGTTTTTTCTTGCTTTCTACATTATCCATTTCTTTCTATCTTTCTTTCTTTCTTTCTTTCTTTCTTTCTTTCTTTCTTTCTACACTATCCCTTTCTTTCTTATCACTGGAATATTTTAATTACATATCAGTTCTTGTTATCGAATCTCAAGTTTTACTCGCTTGCTTGATGATTTCCCCATCTTTTTATGTTTTTACTCTTCGCATCTATCTGCTGAAATGTATGTATCAAGTTGCTTTTTTATTTATTTCTAAGTCTTCTTTTCCTACGACATAATTTTTCTTCTTCCCTACACTTCAGGGATATTTTCTAAATGGCAGTTCTCCCGTTTCTTTTTTTATCAAGAAAAGATTTTTTTGCTGCTGAAAAATGAACGCGCAAGTTGATCGTACGGTAGAATATCAAACTACATTACGTCACATTGAATTTTATCACTTTAAAATCTCCCCATCTTAATGTCAAAGAAGTTATTAATGAAAATGACGCCAACAGAACGATGCTGATAATATTACTATTATTCACAAATAAAATGAAAAATTTAAAAACTATTATTACTCCTTCAAACAAATAAAAGTTTACCGTTTAAATTTTTTATGCCATGTCCCTCTTCAAAACATTTCGTTCTTAGTAGCGGTCACAATGTTTAATGACCCCGGTCCACAGTTATATCATCCATTCATACAAGCTCGTCTGATAGGGGAAGTAAGCGGTTTGCCTATCTCTTTTCTTATATAAGCCCTCTGAGATTTAAGTTTTCCAAACCCCCACCACAGAAAGTATCTAAAGAATTTCAACTGTTTCTGATTCTGAGTACAAGTGTTACCATTTTCTTTAAGACGCGCCCCATAGAATTGAATATACCCTTCTATAGAACCACATGTCTACTGCTTCTAGTCTTCTCTTCGCCTTTCGGGAAGATGTCCAGTATTAACTGTCATACAAGAGGATTTATATCACATAGCGATTTAAAACTTTTACCGAAATATTTCCTGTTTCATGGAATGAATCTATCGCTAATCAAATGAGTGTTCGAATCTCGGTGTCATATTTTTCCGTCCTCTGTTAAAACACTTCCCCCTTAACTAAACGGGTGTACGTTGTTTGATGTAGATATCACCGATTCGTCGTTCTTCATTTTTCTATTATGACAATCATAATTTCTGTCTCCTTAAACTTGATATTTAGTCCTTTTATGAAGAAAACTAAAAATAAAATAAATCTCAATTTCTAACTAATCAGGCTGTTCCACTTCACTTTGGTAACCTGAAAAATGCACCACATTGTCATCCATCTTGAATGCATACAAAAAAAGAACTATTTTTTAAACTGTCAGTCAAAATTTAAATTTAACCTAAACTGCACGAATTTACGCTGATTTGGATCGCATTCGGTAAAATGCTATACACCAACCATTAAAATAAGATATTTCTTTATTTTTCTCTTCAATATAAAAGTTTAAACTTTAAG
Source organism: Acanthosepion lycidas (assembly GCA_963932145.1). NCBI lineage: Eukaryota > Metazoa > Mollusca > Cephalopoda > Sepiida > Sepiidae > Acanthosepion > Acanthosepion lycidas. Next base: position 3,390,315 of record OZ010605.1, read on the forward strand.
TATAGTGAACATGACAAATTGTGCTAACGTTAGAAAATAAAAGCAATTGTGTTGGAAGATATTATATAAATATTCATATTGTTTTAAAATCTTTCCTTCAACATTTAGCGAAAATAGAATATTATATACTTCTACGATAAGAAGAATTGCAATTATTGCTGCTTTATAGACTACCAGCCAAATTACCCGCATCTTCCTGAGTGTCACACTTTGTTTATGATGATTGATTTTAAATTATTTTTATAATTTGTAGAGCAAAACGATGCGATTTAATATTATTCAACGATCTTGCCGAAGAGACTCCAGTCTTCAAGTGTTTCCTTCTACATTTTGGACAGGAGTCATTCCTTTGTTCAAATTTAAATTTTGTTTAAATCAAAGAGAAAATTTTCAGTGGGATATTTGTGCAAAGACAGCTTAAGTTGACCCATCTGAAATATATTTGATATGTATTTTATGCAATACTTGATTTGATATGTATTTGATGCAATACTTGACTGAATGAACTGATGAGCTGATTTCAACATTGATATGATAGATGGATTGTCACAACAAATATGTACTGCCCTCTGATTAGTGATTTCTCTCTCGACTTGACGTCTATATTGTCTCATTTTGATCTTACCAATGTAACCTTCTGGGTTTCTCTTTCTATATTTTCGATAGGAGTCATTCTGTTGTTCAAATTTAATATAAATCAAAAGAAAAAAAATATTCAATGGTGAGGGGTTGTGAAAAAACAGCTTGATCTGATCTATTTGATATGTATTTGATACAAATACGTGATTGATTGATTGATGAGCACATTTCAACATTGAAATGGCAGTTAAATAGTCGCAACAAATATGCATTGTTAGGTGCTACCCGATAATTGTTGATTTCTTGCTCAACTTGACGTCCATATTGTTTCATTTTTATTTAGCCGATGTGACCACCACCTTCTGGATTTCTCCTTTTATATTTTGGACAGGAATCATTTCCTTGTCCAAATTTAAATTTAATTTAAAGGTAAAAAAATTAAAGGTAAAATATTTAAGCGTAAAAAAATGGTGGAAAAATTAAAGATAAAAAAAAATAATTGGGGATTTGTGCAACCCCCAAGAAATTGTTAATAGAATTGAAATATACTTATCCAAGTAACCTGGGTAATGAGGCTATAACTATATATATATATATATATATATATATATATATATATATATATATATATATATATATATATATATATATATATATATATATATATATATATATATATATATATATATATATATACACACACACATATATATATATCCATATAGATAGATAGATAGATAGATAGATAGATAGATAGATAAATAAATAAATAAATAAATAAATAATACATAAAACCATGGGTAACAATCAAGGAAACATTCAGCATTCATTGACGAGTAGCCAGAAATAATATCGTTGAAATTTAGAAAACCTTTCCAATATTAATGTCGGTTTGTTGCTTTGGTTGATTTTGTTTAACGCCATAACATCATTTGCGAGTGGGTACCTCGATGTGGTGTAATGGTTAGAAAGCTTGTCTCGCAATTACAATTGAGTAGTGAGTTCGATCCCCACTGGGTGCCCCTGCTTTCGGCCTTGTGCCGCATCCAAGCTACGCTTGGAAAATCATTATCATTTATGAGTTATCTAATGCTGAAGTCTAAATTCTTTGAACATAATTTTATGCATTGAAGTAAATGTATTTTAGACCCAAATTTATGCTGTCAACTACTGATAAAATGATTTGTTAGTCATTTCTCTAAAACATGTCTTGCAGGTAATTTTAATATAAAATGCATTTCTGGTCATTTTATTATAAATATATATTGTTGGTAATCTTTTAAATGTATTCTTGGCATTTTTACTATTAATGTATTTTCCCTGTGAAAAGAGCGTGAATGTTTTTTGGGGGCTCGCTGTTATTTGTCTCTATCCCTTTGTGTTCATTTTTTTCTCATCTTCATTACATGTTTTCCTGTAGTTTTAATCTAAGTTGAATCTCACATAGAGGCCTGAAGAGCGGGAGCGAAACCGGTTGCTTCGTTTTTAAAAATATCATGTAATATTAAGCCACACACTTTCATTTCTTTAATGTATTTTTATACTTTCATAATATTTAATTTTTTTTTGGCGGGGGGGGGGTTCCCTCTTTACCAATAGCTTGGACCCTATCAGGTGTTACCAAACAGAAATAGCCTTTATTTTGAAATAGTGTGGAAAGTCAACTTGATTATGCCATTATTTTCTCTTCGAGTTACAAGCGATATCCATTTTAGTTGATGCTGCTTTTGAAAGTCTAAAAGTACCGCGTTTTCTGACATTTAGTTTGTTTCTCATGATTTTGTAATACCAATCCAAGAGGTTTGTTTTCGTTTGGTTTACGGCACATCAACCTCAATGGATAATTTAATGCCGACAAAATCTTTTATTGCTGGTAATATTTTTTTTCAAAAATGTATTGCTGGTAACAATGTATTTCTGATAATTTTTTTGCAAAAAGTATTAAAACCTATTTTTACACTTTCTTGTTGTTTTGACCCCAGTTTAAGCGTTAACTATTTGCCCATAGCTGGGACCTTAAAACATGCTGCCACCACAAGTCAAGGTAGACCTGGGGATACCAGCAATTAAGAGGTTGTTCCACGCTTCTCAAAACGTCTTGATTAGAGGCCTTGCTGTCGGATGTAGTTTATCTTCATACCCAGGACAAAAGGCTTCTGCTATTATTCATTCAAAGATATTTTTTAACCATTAATATTAGAAGACGGTTGTATAAAGCTTGCATTTCAATATTTATCAAAGAGATTAACGTCATGTATGACGTTCATAAGAAAGCCTGGCCTGACAAAGCTATTTAATAACATGGCACGAATTTTCAGACTAATGCCATGATTTTCTAGAAATTTGCAATGGTCAGAGACACTATCCTGATACTAAAATTATTATACCTGATCCATACAACATGTTATTTGAATTTTTTAAGCATTTCACCCAAAGCAAGAAGGGAGTGTCACTAGCATGAAAGGGGTTACACAGGGTAAGGGCAAGAGTAAAGAGGCGTGTTTCAGGAAAGTTTAAAGAGAAGAACCGGGATCAAGAAGATGTTGATTCACATTACACTTGAATATTTGAAAATTATAGTTATCAGGGAAGCAAGTAAAAGGAGGGATTTCCACAGGCGGGAAATGCGAGAGAAGAAGCTATTTGAGTAGAAGAAACGGCTACATTTAGCCGTTTCGACTGTGAAAGGGTGGTACCGAGAAGCCAACCAAGTAACACGCTAAAATTCATGCAGTCTGGGAACCAGTGAAAGTATCTCTACGGAGCAGATACCGTGAAAGTACTTCTAGAAGAGACAGAGGGAAGCGACTGCAACTCTGTGTGAAAGTGACTGTAGACGCGACGCCAGATGAGGACCATCACTGGAATTTTTCGAGTACCTCGAGGCATACAGCGGAGGCCACAAGACCATATATGGCAACTGTATTCCATGCAAGGACGGAGGGTTGATTTATAGATTTGAAGGACGGTCACAGACGAGAAAAACTTTCTAGCAAGACAGAGAGAAACAAATTTCCTTGCAGTAGATGAAGCTATTGATTCAATGTATTTGTTCCACTTCAGGTTAGCGGACAACGTGAGACCAAGCAGACGTACTGAGGTGCTCTCGTGGAGTTGAGCGTCAGTAATTTTGATGGGAGACAGAGAGGATAATCTATGGTGGGTAAATGAGAGCAGTTTCGTTTTTGGATGCGTTAAAGTTTACGAGCCATTTTCTGCACCAGTCAACCAAAGATTGAAATCTTTTTCGAGACCAAAGGCCAGGTTAATTTTGTCAGCGATACCAGATTTACTATTGAAGCAGGAGTAAATAGTAATGTCATCTGCGTAAATGTCTACTTAGGAAATGGCGGTAACACGGATATCCTTAATGAAGACGAAAAACAATGTAGGACCCAGGATAGATCCTTGGAGAACACCAACGTCAGTGAAAAAGGGACTGGAGTAGAACCCATTTACGATTACCTTCATTTCACGGTTTCAGAGGAATGATTGTATTGAGTCAAATAATTGTCATGTAATGCCGTATCACTGATTCTTACGAAGAAGGCCGACATGACAAACCCTATCAAACGCTTTAGAGATGTCTAGAGCCACGGCTCGAGCTTGGCCGTTATTGTGAAGTGCTTATGCCTAATATTTACTAAATTCAAATACTGAATTTTTGTAATAGATTATGCATGTTTTACTACTTTCATTCCGATTTCAGATCGTAAATCATGTTTTGGAAACGTTTATCTTATTTCTAACAACACATTGTCTTACAACACATTCAAGAGGACATTGATGTTTTTTGTTAATAGATTTTAGTAAATATTAGGCACTACAGCATTTCTACAAACAGGCAAGTCGAGAGTGGCTTTAGAACTTCTAAAGCGTTTGTAATAGGCTTTAGTCATGTCGGCACTTTAAATTGTTCAAGAATCAGTGATACGGACTTACATGACAATTAATTCCTTGAACTTAATTCTCACAGTCCTTTTCACTGGTTGGTGTTCCTCCAAGGGATCTATCTGGTCCTCCATTGTTTTTTCTCTTCCCTTTAAGGATTTTATTTTCAGTTGAATAAAACTTTCTCAAACCATGCGCCTGCGTACTTTTGTCATTACACGGCATTAAATAACCTATTGAGGTTGATATGCCGTAAAACAAAATAACCACTAAACCCAAAATTGGATCTCTGTTAAGATACTCATCTGCGTCAATTGTTATACTTTTACTAGATAATTATTAAGTTTAATTAATTATGGTTAATTAATCTATTTATCAAACCAGTACTACAACTACTACTACTGTTGCGGCTGCTATTACTATTTCAACGATGATGATTACATCTAGAAAGTTAATTTCAGCAAAATTTCTACCCATTTTCCTCTATATTTGAAGAATTTTAAATAAATTTACACAATTTCGGGCGCAGTTCTGTTCAGCTTTCTTAGAAATAAATAAATAAAATCCTTTCCGATATCAAGTAGGAAATGAAAAGAGGGGCTTATTTATTTATTTATTTTTGTTTTTTTATTCTGCAAAGACAAGTGGTCCTCTTCATTTTTATTTTATTTTCGATCAATTCAGTTTTGCCGGCGACAGTCAATTATTTTGTCACAATCAATTTTTGACAATTTTAGCTTATACCCATATTTGGCCTGACACCTTCCCATTTGTTTCTTCAACGCTGAATAGATCGAGTGGCTTAGGTTTCCTCTACAACTCCGGAGGCAAAAGAGGAAAGCAGACCAGGGGAAGTAACTGGAGTGAACGGGCGACAGGGGTTAATGGCAAAGCGTTTTATATTGTAATATACAATTTCTCAGCGTTTGCGGGTGGGGTTAGCACTGGGGAGAGCGTGGATATTTTTTCACTTGGAGAGTTAGAATTGAAAGAATGATATCGTTTGGATAATAGGCGGGAACGAATGATGTAATTGAGTGTCATATAGCTCCTTCTATTTAAATTAACGTTAATGAAAATATAATGCCGGCTTTAGACACATTAAGACACGTACAACTACAATAATGCGTACCATTATATACAAGGGATGATACACGAGCGCACACAAGCAAGTACCCACGTATATGTACGCAAACATATGCACTTGGATATACGCACATTCAAAGATTTCCATGGATAAATTTTGAAATGTTTCATATACATATGCAAAGTTCATTGTCGATATATTCAGGTGGGTTTTTATATTGATATTTAACAGCAATTTTTTCTTGGAAATTAACCCGTTCCGTATGCATGTAAAAACCTATATTTGATGTATGATCGAGAAACAACTGCATTCTTACAAGTATAAAAAGATAACATTATTTCTAAGAACACATATACACCCATAATGTTACAGTGTTACAGATACTCAGAAAAAGAATATATATATATATATATATATATATATATATATATATATATATATATAGTTTATGGAAACTAGGTAATCCGTATGGGTAGACCCAAGGAGGATAATATATATATATATATATATATATATATATATATATATATATATATATATATATATATTACAATTAAAAGGAGCAATTATAATTTATAAATTCATGAATTATTCATACAAAAAACAAATATAGATGTTAATGATTTAAATGGCGAGAATACATCATCGCAAACAATATAAATAAGATACACCAACCGCGAAACTGTATATGAATGATATGTTCCTCGTTTATAAATTCTAGTTGCATAAGGTCTTTTTAATTTTTTACAAGCTTTCGTCTGTTCTTACAGACATCCTCAGGTATGGAAATAGATTTGTTCATGTTTTTACTTCTCGGCAATAAAGAGTATATTGCGGGATTTTAGGTCCAGTATCTGAGGCAAAGAAATACGTTGTCGCACTATACATAGGTAAAAAAATTTTAAGATTTTCTGTAACCGGTTGCACTATACACGGGCAGATATTTTACGGAGGATTTAAAATACATACAAAAAAATTCAGGGGTCGCTTTATACATGAAGACACGAGATTTGATTGTATATAAATAGAGACAAAATAAAAACTTTTTATTCATAATAGGTTTCGTCTACTTTTGTTGAATGTAAGCTTTTCATTTCGCGACATGTATATATAACCAGAAGTAAAAAATGATTTTAGTTTTTCAAAATTTCGATATTTAACCACGCACAAAAATATACATTAGGTTTAATGTGAAACTGAAATTAAACTATGGAGAATTTTAAGTGGTGTAATATAATGCCTAATAAAATACTGTCTATATGTATGAGATGGGGTATCGTAATTAGTTGTACTATTTATATTGTTCTATCTGTTGTCCTCAAGGACACATGGCCCAGTGGTTGAAAGCGTTGCTTGAATCCAGTGACTTTACCCAAAGACATGTGAGCTCAAAATGTGGCTACTACAATGGTGAAAAAAAAAAAAAAAATTGCTGAGTTGTGTTACAGGGAGATAGTTGAGAAATTCGGAAGACGTGGAACATGGAACTAGAATAATATATCCAGTTGGATGAAATAAAGGGTTCTGTTCGAAATTCCAATCACCTGAAAAAGGCCGGAGTATACACCGTGCGAAACGTCGTGAATATGGCAACAAAGATGAAGACAACATTCCGAACAATGTAAATAGTGTAAATAAATGTAAGTGAATGAATATTATTGATTTTTTTCGCATAGATATTTTATTTTATATATTTTATTAATGTAATACTAAGTAATTATTTTAAATTTATATTATTAATTTGTTTTAAATAATATGTTTTGATGTAACCTTTTTATTTTCCTTAAATTTTTGAGGTCATGTATGTTGTTTTGGATAATAAGTATGTATGCATGAGAATATATATATATATATATATATATATATATATATATATATATATATATATATATATATATATATATATATATATATAATGGCTGGCCTCTCGTATTCGAGGATAACCGTATTTGAGTTTGTTCAAAAGAGCCCATCTGTGGTCTATAGTCGAACTATGCTGAGCAGTCCTTAATTATAGTTCCTGGGAGGGAGCCTGTTATCTTGCGTCATCAACAATTTGAACGAGTCCAGCATACTCAAACCCTCGCTCACGATGACTTGTGTCTTCGTGCTAGCATAGCTATCGATGACCCCATGCGTGTGTTTGTGTGTGTTCGCGCGCGTGTGTGTGGTCGAATCCATAAATAATCATCCTGAAAAAATATATATTTACTGTAAGTTTTTCCTCTCGATACACACTTCATCTATCTATCTATCTATCTATCTATCTATCTATCTATCTATACACACACACACACACACACACACACACACACATATATATATATATATATATATATACCTTCAAGAAGAGAAAGAACAGATGGAGTTAGTGTCCATTGTTATTAGTAGTTACTTTTTAAAAATGCTCACTACAAGCGTAGAGTAAAATATAATATTAAAATATTTTTATTATAATAGATTACTAGATAATAGTTTTTGTGCAGCGATTTAAAATGTTTTTTTTATTAAACATTTTACATCGCTGCACAAAAACTTTAATCGTTCGTCATCGGCCGATCATAGTTAACATATAATACAAATTACTTATTTGTGGAATTTGAAAAAAAATCGTTACCTCATTTGAAAGTTAAAAGGGGTGGGAATGCCTAAAAATTAAAACATATACTTGTGGGCATGTGCAGCGTTGTTTTTATTACAATCTATTGCAATAAAATATTTTCATTATATATATATATATATATATATATATATATATATATATATATATATATATATAAAACAGGCAGATTAGTTAATACAACAAAGTCAGACGAAAGGGTACCAATATAATCGGTACGATAAACATTTATTAAATATTATCAAGCACGGAGAGAAAGGTTTTAAGTTCGCGATTTTCGGACACGCCTGTGTCCTTTATCGACGGACCAAGGATTAAACAGAGATATAGGAATTACTCACCGACAGAGGTTTTTGCAGATAGTGCATTTTTCAATTGAAATAGTATTGTTAGAAAAATCCAATCTCTGTCTGTTTCCTCTTATTATGATAATAAATTTTAATTTGAAATTTTGATCTGTGTAAGGCAGGTCTATTATTATTAGTGTGTGTCGTGGAGGGAGTGACATTGTAAGAATAGATGAATAGTGTTATAGGAGTGTGTGCGTGCGCGCGCGCGCGCGTGTGTGTGTGTGTGTGGTTATTACCAAGTGGCGACAGATTTTGTCATTTTTAAATTTTCACCAATCGCGATGGACGGATGCTCCCTCAGGTCTCGTGTCGTGAGCCCCAATTAAGACTCAGCCAGGACCTCAAGTGGAACTCGTATATATGATCCATCGCTTAAAATACATGGAAAAATAGTCAGTTCTCTGTATCTCTCCAGCAAATACTTAATTCCTGCTATCATCTACCTTTGCAAGAGCCAGATCTGGCCGAAAATGGAGTACCGCTGCCATATTGGGACAGGTATTGCCCAGTCTTCGTTTCCCAGCCTCGAGAGAGTCCTCACGGCTTAAGAATTATTTTCCACCGTACGAACCATTTCTCACATACGAAAGATGACATTTACCTGCAGGTCTGTGCTTTTTTCTAATGGAAAGTGTTCAGATGAGTTACGCTCCTTAGTTACACCGGTTGTAACCTTCAGGGCACAGACCAGCTATGTCACGCACATTGTAGCAAATTAAGCTCATTCCCTTCTTATCCTGCTAGTGTGATATAAGTTACACTGGAATACTCTCTTCAAACGAAAAACTGCATTTTGGAACCGGCTCCCAAGTGGATGCTTATCCGATCTCCTTAACTGTTCAAGACGAGGATTAACCGTTATCTCCTACTTATATCCACATAATGTAGATCTCTTATTCTGTAATCCTCTACCTTGAGTGGCCCACTGGTACGATATTTTCATAAAATTTTAATTCACTCTGGCACATTCTCTCTTTATAGCATAAAAAACCTATCTTTCTCTACTGTAAGATGAGGTATTATGAATATTTATATTACTAACATTATTCAGAATGTTATCCTTATCTTCATTGCCATATTCACAACGATTCGACCGTTGTACGCTTCGGCTTTCTTCAAGGGCACATTAACCAGTGGATAGAGATGTTCATTAGATCCAGTGTCTAGACTTAAAAAGTTGTGAGTCTAATAGCAGGCTACAGCAGTGGTGAACAAAAAATATGGAGAGTTGAGTTAAATGGAAATGACTGAGACACCCGGAAGAGACATGACACGTGGAACTAGAACAATCTACCCCGGTGGACAAAATAAAGCATTCCAATCAACTGAAGAAGGCCGGAGAGTACAACAACCGATTCGTTGTGAATATGGCACTGTAGATGAGGAGAATAGCCCGAGTAATGTAAATAATGTCAATAAAAAAAATGTTTTAATAAACAAGTATTGTGAGCTATATAAGTCTTATGGTGCTAAAAGAGACATGGCACTAAATTTGACATCATGCATTCAACGCTAGGTAAAGAGTACCCCTAGGAATATTGCAAACAGAGGTCGATATCAAGATTCATCATATAGCATATTTGAGGCCGAGAGATGAACATCTGTGTGCAGACTGAAAAGTGCGCACCTAAGAAAAATAACAGTGGACAAGTATATATATATATATATATATATATATATATATATATATATATATATATATATATATATAATATTTATATATATAATATATATATATATATATATATATATATATTAATATATATATATATATTAATAAATATAATATATATGTATATATATTAATAAATATAATATATATATATATATATATTAATAAATATAATATATATTAATAAATATAATATATATTAATAAATATAGTATATATATATATATATATATATATATATATATATATATATATATATATATATATATATACATACTCTGGAGAGTAATTGGGTTGCCTCTCACACATAACAGTAATAATGTAAATTCTACATGTGGGACGAAAACGTAAGGCCGTACAACATTCATTAGTTAGCAGATAGTAAATGATGCAGTCTTGGAATGAAAAAAGAAATTATAATACTGATAAAATATTGTCGCTCAGTAATTATATCATATGCACTTGAAAATTTTATTTAATGTGAACTGTTTATTTTGATAAGAATCGCTTCTAGAATTTTCGAGTCTTTCATGCATTGGTTGCTGTATGTAGTTTTCTACATTGCGCAAACATGCACCACACTCTCTCGCAGATTGACTTGTCTTCTGTCGAAATTTAACGCAATCCGTGCATAGACTGACCAGAGAATCGTGAACGACCAATTTACAACTATCAATATAAGAAAAATACTAGTAGAAAACACGAAAATACTCTACAGCACGCAATGCAAGGGAAGGCTCAAAACTCTTGAAGCTCATTATATACAAATTAAACCGCACACATTAAATAGAATATCATTCAACACAGACATGGCATAAGGTTGGTGCAAAATAATGACGTAATACTGTCGTTTTTTGACGTATTTTTTAACGTCAAAAACGACATTATTACGTCAAATGATATAATTAATGTGTGCACATATTTTATCAGTATAATAATAATAATAATAATAATAATAATAATAATAATAATAATAATTATAAAATGAAAAATTAAATTAATTCAATAAACAAATAAATCGCATAAATTTTGTGTGGCCTCGTTCCCCAGAGCTGTTAAACATGAATTCACGCTCGACCATTTTAAACGTCCAGCTTCCCAGAGAAAAGCAGGATGTCTAACTAACACACAGCGACCATATAGGTTCTTGATAAAGACTGCGAAAGACAGAAGTATTAGGACAAAAATCACAAAATATGAACTTCAAACAGTTTATTCACAACTTTCAGCACTATATCTTATCAGGACCTTATCCGAAATTTTGAAAAATAAAATTTTAAGCAGACATACATTGTCGGTCCTCGTTTGGATAAATACTTAGTGCGTAAATATAGGATCTGGGTAAATTGCTCGAAATCAATTCTCGACAGTAAACTGCTCAAAACCAATTGCTCGAAAAATAATTTCTCGAACTATCAATTGTTCAAAAACTGATTGCTCGAAGTAATTTCGAAGCTCGAAGCACCACGTAAACTCCGCCGTCTCAC
>OZ010605.1:3407000-3449500 GCA_963932145.1 Acanthosepion lycidas
GTAATGTAGTAAGAAGTTAGATAGATTTGACCATATTAAAATAATTAGTGAGCAATTTATATTTTGTATAGAAGAATCTTGTCCCCTCAGTAAGAATTGTAATTATTCCTGACAACTTGTAATCCTGCACACAGTGCAGAAAAAGGGCCCCTCAACGTGGTGTAATGGTTAGAAAGCTTGTCTTGCTATATCAGTTACGGCTGATTAGGGAGTTCGATCCTCCCTGTGTGTCCCATATTTCGACATTGTGACACATCAAAGTTACACTTGGAAAATCACTGTACAGTGAGGGAAAATAGTTCAGATAATCTCTAGAAAATTTGTAAAAATTAGAGTTTAATCGCTAATATATTCCTTATCGAAAAACAATTTGATCGTATAGAAGGTAATTAAAGTTAAACTAAGTCAGTCGCTAAGTAATGACAAAAACAGTGGAAATAAAGAGCGAAAAATTCATAAATTTTGTATACGATATACATTGTTGCAAAAGAGAAAAAGGCCCAAGTAAAAACTTTGCCAACACTAAAACAAGTTGCTCTTCCTGTTTCTTTATCCTTTATCCGACGAGTAATCGCATTGATTCGTGGAGAAACTCATTGAGCGCTAAAGTATTGTTAAGTAGTTGCGGTGGTCAGTACCGCAGAACACGAGAGTCTTTTTCATTGCATCCCTTCGGTCATTCAACCCACTACTTTTGCGTTGGCCATAGGTGAGTTTGTTACCTCAGGTTTTATTTTATCCATGCACGTAATTAATATGTTGTTTGTGTCGATGACCAACTTATGTTCAAACCTACTAGGAGCAATAGCAAATAATATGGAATATACGTGTGATATATATATATATATATATATATATATATATATATATATATATATATATATATATTGTGTGTGTGCGTGTGCTGAAAAACAACAAATTCACAATTCCTCCTGTAATCAACTAATTCGAAGTCCTAAATTCCACACCTAATAAGGCTAAATGCTTTGCTCATAAATTCTCTTCCAACTCAACCTTCGAGTCATCAGGAGTATCCGCAACTGATTTTCCCCTATAACGGAGACTCTATTTAGTGATATGTGCATAACCCCATCGATGGTATAGGATATCATCTCTAAATTAGACTCTCATAAAAAAAGTAGTGGTGATGGGATGCCAGCCGCAGTCCTAAAGAAATGTGCTCTGAACTGGCTCCAATTATCGCAAAACTATATAACTATTGCCTCGCTCAACCTTGGTTTCCAGCCTGTTGGAAGATCTCATCTTTTGTTCCTGTTTTTAAGAAGTCTGCAGACAATTCTGACCCATCGAACTAGTCTCCTACCACTCTTCTGCGAGGTTTTAATCAGTGCTGAATTGGTTAAGCAACTTACATCCTCTGATCTACTCTCTGACAAGCAATATGGTTTCCGCTTTGCCCGTTCTAGCGTTAATTTTCCCTCTGAAAGTTCTCCACTGCCTTAACAGGGTATTGAACTCCCACTCTTTGGGTCCTGTCACTGGATCTAACCAATGCCTTTATCCACTGTGCCATTTATCCTTGAGGACACATGGCACAGGAGATAACTGATAACTGACATCCATCGAACATGGCACGTGGAACTAGAACAGTCTACACCAGTGAGCGAAATAAAGGGTTCAGTTCGACATTCTAACCGCCTGAAGAAGGCTGGAGCGTACAACGGCCGAAACGTTTTAATAAATATGGCGACAAAGATGATGACAATAGTCCGAATAATGTAAATAATGTACATAATACCTCATCTCAGAAATATAGACAGACACCTATCTGTCACCTTGAGTCTCTTCTTCATCTTTGAGGAAATTCACTCCCGTAAAGGACAGATGTCATGTAACATTCTAGTATTCTTTTCTTCATGACCAAAGTAAACCTCGTGTCTCGGAGTACTCTGCTCATTTTTCGGAATATATCCAAGACAATCCCAAAACGTCTTCGGATCCCAGCGTTGCACTTACCGTTCTCTGTCAAGACATTTCCCTGATATTTAAACTTCCGCGTCTGCTTGATTCTAGTCTTCCCGACCTGCAAATCGCATTTCAGGCTCATCTTTTTACTGTTGACCATGCATTCTGTTTTCTTGTAGTTTATGCTTTGTTCTTCTCACTCTCCGTCGCAACATTCTGTAGGATATTTTGTAATTTCTTTTCTGTGTCTGATATCAGTTGTGCCATCTGCGTATCTTAATGTTATGGTTGTGGCCACCAATGCTAAATCTCGGTAGGGTTTTCAATCTCTCATAATTGCCTCGCTGTATCGGTTGAACAGGTCCGGTTGAGAAGACGCATCCTTGCCTTAAGCCCCTTTCTATTTTTGCATATTCACAAAACCCGTTCCCTATAAGCATGCATGCTGTTTTTCTGGCAATAAAGTTTCTTGTTTATTCTGATATCTTTTCCGAATATGTCAAGGTTGCTGAGCAGTTCCAGCAGATTCTTTTGGCGGATTTGTCGAAGGTCTTTTCGCAATCTATGATACATAGGTACACGTCATTCTGCATTTTGTATCGCCCTTTCTGATAAGATTCGGAGCTTGAATATCACGTTCCTTGTTCCGGTGTCTTTAACGAACCCGCACTATTCTTGTCCTATCTCTGGCCTGATTCTGCTGCGCGGTCTACATGACGATTATTTGATTTGACTATTCCTGTCAAATCATTAAGGGAAGTTCGTCCTAAACAGGTTCTCCTCCAGTTGCTTTCATACGAACGTTGGCGTACCTCAAGGTTCTACCGTGATTATTATACTGTTTCTGATCTTCATCAACGATCTTCCTGGTGTCATCAGTTCCCAAGTAGGCGTCTACGCAGACGGCACTGCCATTTACTCCTGTCTCAATAGTATATTCGGCATTGTTAACTTGGCCGTTGGTCTCGAAAGGAACCCCAATCTGCAGTTTACTGGGGTAGGAAATGGCTTGTAAACTTTAAACACCAGAGAGAAACTACCCGGTATCCTATCAGAATGGCTGATGCTTAATTTCACGAGAGTGTATATCGGCGCCTTCTTAGTCTCAGGATTTCCACTGACCTGGAGAAAAACAAATTCATTAAATTCTTTGCTTCATTTACCGCAAGGAATTTTGGTATTCTCTGTCGCGACAGAAGGTATTTTTCGTGTGAGTTCTTTAAATCTACAAATCTACCATTCATGCTTGTATTGGATACCTTTACTCTATATGTTTTGATGTCAGCGCTGTTCTCGATAAAATACAAAGAAGGATATGCAATATGGTAGAACTTGACCTGACATCTCGACCCCGTTCACTTTCTAAAAGACGTGATGTGGTTTGTCTCTCTCTTTTCTTTAAATATTTTCATGGCAACTACTCGGATGAACTACTTTCACTGATGCTCCAAATGCATGAATTTAAAAGTGCTAAAAAGTCCCACACTTTCACTATTTAAATAATTAAATGTGACCGCCTATTCTACTCCATCAGCGTCTTCTATCTCACTTCCCAACAGTGCAACTTCCTTCCACTTACTTGCTTCCCTGATAGCTATAATCTTCAAATATTCAAATGTAATGTCAATTGACATCTTCTGAGACTTTGATTTTGATTACCGTCTTTCTTTTTATTCTTTCCTCAAACACCATTCTTTGCTCTTACTTTCTCCCTCTGTAAACGCCTACGTGCTAGTGGTACTCTCGCCTTGCTTGGGGTGAAATGCTTTTTACATATATGTACATATATATATAATATATATGTAATATTTCTCTTTCTCACGACTCGCAAATAACTAATCACTGTCCCTAAAGCACTATGGACGCTAGTATATATACACACTGTCAGATACACTCATCTTCACAACACATCTTGTTTTGTATCTTTTTTATTTCACATTTTCTTATATTGCCATTATTATTATTATTAGGTTGGTGCAAAAATAATATCGTTTTCTCACATAGAAACATATGTGAGAAAACGATATTATTTTTGCACCAACTTATTATTATTATTATTATTATTATTATTATTATTAGTTTTTTTTAACTTTTTATTCCAGTTTATTTTTTCCGTACCCTCCCCCCATTTCTGACAATGATTTTACAAAAGTATTCTTTTTTTTTAAGTATTTCTTCATCTTTTTTCTTTTTTCTTTTCTTTTATTTTTATTGCCTTGTTACACTTTTTAAAATTCCCCTTTTCATATAATCTTTAATTTTAGTATTATTTTCAGTTTATTTTTCCACCCCGCCATTGTATAACAATAATTTTCCTCAAAGAATTCTTTACCCTTTTTTGTGCTATTTCATTCCTAGCTCTCTCTCTCTCTCTCTCATTTTTTCTTTTTCTCTTTCCCTTTATTTTATTGACAATCTTGCTATGTTCATACACAGATCCTAATTCATAAAATAAAATCTTTCAACACTAATACCACCCCCACCCCTGGTCTTACAACCCTCCCCCCTTTGGTCAACATCTTGCTCCCCTATCACCAATCACAATCTAATTTCACATGAAGTTTCGCATAGCGAGAAATCAAACAGGGAACGGATTTTTTTCTAATAATTCCGCCTACAAGCGGATTCTATCCACCTCAAAAAAACTAATGGTGGATAGTTTCCACCGTCACTCTATTTATATCTCGCATCTGCTGATGAAGAACACAGGCGTATTCGAAAGATTTCATGGGTGGTTTTAAAAATCATTGACGTTTGCCACAGTGATCAGATGTTGCTCAATAAAAACGATTGTTTTACAGAAGAGGAAGGGATACAAAATGTAGTCCTTATACATCTAAGCTGAAAACTTGATAAACAATCAAACAACAGAAGTAATAAGATAATACACCAAAGATGTGTTGAAAATAATGCGGCCTTTGGGATAAATGAGTGAAAGGCAAAATACACATATGGTTGAAGACATTAAAAAAAAAAATAAATAAAAGATAATGGAAAAACGGAATAATACTCAAAATGTGGGAAAATATGATTCACGCATGCGCAAGTATTTTGTGCGCAAAGCGAACATGTTTTAACAAGTCAACTGTTGTCGTTCTTATTTCGGACGGACCAATATGGTTTTAGAGAGAGAGAGAGAGAGAGAGAGAGAGAGAGAGAGAGGGAGGGGGACGCTATTGTTCGCTTGGCTTTTGTTTGCTTGCAAATATAAAACTGAATTCTTCTACCTAATCGCTGTCGTATCCTATTGTGTTGTGCCGACATTGTGTTTGCTTTTTGTTATCTTTTGAAATGGCTGACCCCATTTATTTTTGCTTTCACTATCTCGAAATTTCATCTTTCATTTCCTTTTTGCATTAATCTGTTCGTCTTCCATATAAAATGAATGGTCGTTCGTTTATCCTTCTTTTTCTTCATGATAATAGACCTGAATAACTGGCTTGATTATAGCCTAATACCTGAATAACTAGCTGCTCTGCACCCTTTTGAATTATAAGTTCTGTCAATTTGATATTAAAAAAAATAAAATAGATGAAAATCTTTAACAGGACATCATTCCTGGAAAAAAATATATGTATACAAAAGTGAGAATGAGAGGTTTAACCAGATAGCGGCCCCTAATAAGAACTAGAGTTGGTTGTATTAAATGAAAGGCAAATACCCAATGGTTAACGGTTAAAGGAGGCACGGTGGAGTAATGGATAGCGGCTCGGACTGAGTGTCGAGTTCGAATTCCAGTCGAAATCACTTACGTGCTAGTACCCTTGGGAAAGGTATGAATCCACTTCTCCCCGCGAGCTGTATGGGAAAATAGTAGGAGAGACCGGGTACTGTAGTGGAGAAGGACAAATCTGAATTCAAAAGATGATCTACCAGGTTGTGTATTGTGCAGTGGGTTAACAAACCCCTCACTTAAAAACCTGGCTTGTTATATAAAGCACAAGGATATTCCCTGAGAAAAATAAAAGCGTAATATATATATTTATATATATTCGAACTCGGCATATATATATATATATATATATATATATATATATATATATATATATATATATATATGTGTGTGTGTGTGTGTGTATATATATATATATATATATATATATATATATATATCAAGACTCTTCGGTAAAGCGAATCGAGTCCTTTCAGTCACAGTGTTCATCTAAAAAGGAATACGCTTAAATTCACGGTAATTCCTGCTGTGCGCCAACCGCTTAGTGATAGAATCTCCAACTGACACCAATTCAGACAGGATTTGATCCTCGCTAGAAGCATATAGACGCCTAGCTACAATGGTGTTCTGTGATACAGCGAAACAGTCTGTCTGTGGAAGACAATATATATATATATATATATATATATATATATATATATATATATATATATATATATATATATATATATATATATATATATATATATATCTCGGCTAAATGGTACGGGAGCCTGGTTTCATTGCACTTCATTAGTAACGAGTCTAAGCAAAGGATTGTTTTTTTTACGTCTTATTAACCTCAAGGAATTATCGAGCTCGACGTTGCAAACATCATTGATTGAACGGGAAACGTTTTTTCGTGCGTCATTTGACCGTCGGCCCATAAATTCTTTTAATTCAAAGTCTGAGGAGGAGGATTAGCTTCTGTTTCATGTATTAAAAGTTAAATGGAAGATCTAAGTTTAAAAAAACTTAAAGGGAAACTGACATTGAATATCTAAGTATATATATATATATATATATATATATATATATTATTCGAACTCTTATTATCATCTTCATTCTCTTATTCACAACGTTTCATATATATATATATATATATATATATATATATATATATATATATATATATATATATATATGTACACTGGTTTAAATTTTGAGGAAACGCCCTGTATGAAGAAAGTCAGAGCATACAACGGCCGAAACGTTGTGAATATGGCAATGATTATGGGGATAAGAGTCCGACTATTGTAAATAATGTATGTAATCATATCTCATTTCAGAGATATAGACAGATATATAGAGAGACATAAACATAAAGGCCGGAGCGTACAGCGGCCGAAACGTTTTGAATATGGCTATGAGAATGAGGAAAAATCCGAATAACGTAAATAATGTAAGTAAACATTACCGAGGTAGTCATTGGTGTATACAGTAATAGCGTTGTCAAGGTAATAATATTCTTTTCTTTATATTTTTGCGGACACGAAAGTTAACAATTGATCTATAATCTTCCTATATCGTCAAATGTGTGTAAAATTCACATTGTGATTAAATAAGAAACAAGCAAAAATACATTCGTAGCAGCAACCTTTTCAGTATTTAATTAGAGGCTTCATGAATGCGATCAGTTCTAAGTAATCAGTTCCCAACTAGATATTTATGAAGATTAAAAAAACATTTACTTCTTAGTAACAAATCCGAATGAAACAAAAAACATAAACTCGGCAACTGTTCTTGAAAAGGACATTCAATCAGTGGTTAACTGGGGCAAGAAATGTCTTGTGTATTTTAACGCCTCCAAAACAAAGTGCTTTCATTAATCACGGCAGTGAAACTTTTCTACTTGTCAACAACATGGTTTATGCTAAACTCCAGGAGAGAAACACTCTACGCCATCTTGGTCTCAAGTTTTCCACCGGTATGAAAAGGAGCGACGATATCGAATCAATTGCTTCGTCCACTTCAAGCAAAGTTCGTTCAATGTGTTGTGCGAGAAATATATTCAGAAATGCATCTTGCACATTTATAAATCTACCATTCGTCCGAGCATGGAGCATCATTGCCATATCTGATCCGGTTCTCCTGCTGACATGATCCAAAGAAAGTTATGTTTAGTATTCGATCGTAACCAGGCATCTCCATTTCGGTCATTTTCTCACTGACGTGACGTTGGTTCCCGCTGTATTTTTCGTGGCAACAACTCTCTTTTTTCTCCTGGTTACCTCGCTTACATAACTTTAATCGTGCTACCAGCTCTCAGTGTTTTACTGATGAACCAGCTAGATACAACAGCATCTTCTGCAATGAGAGTTTCATTTCTCGCAATTGCCGCATGTGGAACTCTTTTCCCATTGCTTGCTTCCCTAATAAATACGATAAGTTTTTCGACGTTTTATTTATCCTCTTAGCAATCCCCTCTTCTTACTTTTTCTAATCTGTTTCACTTTCATTCCTGTTACCGCCACCTTTGCGTCTCAATGTTTTGCCTAAAAATTGAGTAATGTTAAATAAATACTTAATTTCTAATTAACCATTCAGTCGAATTAAACCAATAAATTCTCTTGATAACTTACTTGCTTAAGTCGTACGAAAATATATTGCTAAGTATGAGCTATGCATACTGTTGAAAGCTAGAACAAGTTACTGAAGAAAGAATAACCAAAATGGATGTTGTAAATGAAATAGTAATCTTTATAACATCAGCAAAATACATTTTGATTTTGAAAAATGATTTCACACACACATACACACACACGCACAAACACACACACACACACACACACACACACACACACACACATATATATATATATATATATATATATATATATATATATATATATATATATATGTATCAATTCACCCAAACAAGGCGGGAGTGCCCTAGAATGAAAGGGGCTACAGAGAGTGTAAGGGGAAATATTGGGGTATAGGAGTGGTTGAGGAAAGTATAAAAAGAAGAATGGGGATCAAGGCAATAGAAGGTGTCGATAATTTATATATATATATATATATATATATATATATATATATATATATATTATGAAATGGACAATGTCCGACAATTATTTTAAGACATATTTATGCTTATACATTTTTTATAGATACAAATAGTTAAGTAGATGCCCTGTTTGTAATAAACAGTATTAATAACATTTACTGGACTGAATGTCCGAGAAATGTTCATACAAAATATTCGTCCTCATTGCTAACCGATCGATACTCTGTGGCTCAATCGGGTAAGACACGTCAGGCTATATGACGGTTGAAAAAAGGACCACAGACACGAACAAATCTTTGTCCTGCATGTTCTCATTACAATTCAAGTTAAATGCAAGTCATGTCTTTGGGTTAAACCAGTATTATATTTGACTAATTACCAACGACCAATACAAGAAACAGGCACCTAACTAAACAAAAAACTACTGTTGTAAAAAAGAAAAAAAAACTGAAATTGGTAATTAAAGCAAGAAGGAAAGGTAATAAACTACCAAGTAAGAATGCGACTAATGACACGGTTGTTAAAGCACAACTTAATTTCTCAGGACTCACCATATTTAGACAAATAACTCAAACACACACACACACACACACACACAGACAAACACACACACACACACATATATATATATATATATATATATATATATATAAATATAAAAAAATGTCTTAAATAATTGTGGGACTTTGTCCATTTCATAATGTATGAAGTCATTTGTTTAGATTAGGATACGCATTGAGTAGATATGAATGAATGAGAGAAAATAATGGAGAATTGAGTTTAAAAACAGTAAAGTCGACCTTGCTAACCGAACGCTCCTCGGTGTTAAGGCACGTCAGGCCATATGGCGGTTCTGTATAGGATACAGGTTCGATTCCTATCGGAGGACGAATAATGTCTTCTATGAAAATTTCTCGGACATTCAAGCCGGAAAATGTTTTATTATAAAAAGACCATTTACATTTACTTAAATATTTGTATCTATAAAAAGAATGTATAAATATGTCTTAATATTTAATATATATATATATATATATATATATATATATATATATATAGTCTTAAGGTGTGCTATATTTATGGAATAAAGTGCTCAATATAAGAGATAGAGCGTGTGTGAACATAGAAGTCAACATTAGAGGCGACAGTCTGTTTCATGCTATATGCAATCGTCAGGCCAGAGAAAAATAACACCATATGTGGCCTGACGATTGCATATAGCATGAAACAGACTGTCACCTCTAAGTGTTGACTTCTACGTTCACTTTTATATATATATATATATATATATATATATATATATATATAACTGAGTGGTTAGAAAGTTCGAATCCCACCACGGGTGATTTGTCAGGAAGGAGACTTCCTGATGTTATTGGCCAGGAGGGGGAAAGATCCAAGCCTGCGGCACCTTTGGAAAGTCCCAGAAAACCATACTACGGGTTGACACAAGCCTTGTGAGTGATATTGGGTAGACGGAACGTCGATAACTGTACTAGCATTAATTCAAAATCATCGTCACCAATGATTTGAGTGTACTGGTGTTGTTCAGATTATTGATCGTACTAGATGACACGATATTTTACAGAAAGTGTAACTAAGGTCTGTTCGGCACAATTGCAGTGGAATCTACAGATTGGGTTTGTGGGTGTTGAACGAACAAAAAATTGCCTGAGTCTGCAATATATATATATATATATATATATATCAACTTCTATACTGCTTTCAAATTTTCATATATATTTATAGTAGATTAGTTCACAATATAGGAGGCAGAGCGTTTATGCATTTAGAGATTGTGGGTATAGCAATCAACATTGTACGATTGCTGTCAAGTATGATTTGAAGATTACTTGTGTGATGATTCTTCTGTTCGGTTAAGAGTAAACTAGATGCAATCCACATGGGTAGAAATAATAAAAAAAACGTGGATGTTTAGAAAAATAAGTATTCTTAAATGGTGAAAATATTAAAGCGCTTTCAAGTAATTTAAAAATAAATGCCGTTTCTACACGAATAGAATGCGCGATTTTATGATTAGGTTTTTACGCCAAAATTAAGTATAAAAATTCCAAGAGGATAGAGGATATATATATATATATATATATATATATATATATATATATCCAAGTATATTATTGGTGTATACGTAATGAATTCCAGTAACCAACAATTAGTATTCTTAAAAGAGTGCTCAATACAAAGTAGAGCAGATATAATTATTTATTTAAAAAAATTTATAACATAAATATGTTATAAAATCACTACAAAATGGTTTTTGTAGTGATTTTATAACATGTTTACGTTATAAATTTTCTAAATATATATATATATATATATATATATATATATATATATATATATATATATATATATATATATAGCCGCTCTCTCTCTATATATATATATCCTCTCTTCATCTCTGTGTATATATATATATATATATATATATATATATATATATATAGATAGATAGATAGGGGATATATATATATATATAGAGAGAGAGAGATAGAGGTGATATATATATATATATATATATATATATATATATATATATATATATATATATATATATATATATCCCATATAATATATATATATATATATATATATATATATATATATCCCATATAATATATATATATATATATATATATATATATATATATATATATATATGTTGCTTCATTTTAATACCAGTTTAATCAGTCTATTATGTCTACGATGTTTCTTTCCATTAGGAATTTTGTTCGAAGCTTACAATATGGGACGGCAATTAATTTGCTTCATTTTGATACCAGTTTCCTTATTCTATTGTGTCTACCAGGTTTCTTTCGATTAGGGGCTTTTATTGATCGAGGCTCATGATTTTGAACGGCAAAGGATTTGCATAATTTTGATACCAGTTTCAATATTCTATTATGTCTAGAATGTTTCTTTCGATTAGGGATTTTTGATCGATGCTTACAATTTGGAACGGCAATGAATTTGCTTCATTTTGATACCAGTTTAATTATTCTATTGTGTCTTCCACGTCTCTTTCGATTAGGGGCTTTTATTGATCGATTTTCATAATTTCGAACGGAAATGAATTTGCATTATTTTGATTCCAATTTCAATATTCAGTTCTGTCTACGATGTTTTTTTGATTACGCACTTTTATTGATCGACGCTTATAATTTGGTGCGAAAATAAATTTGCTTCATTTTGATACTAATTTCATTCTACTATTGTGTCTACGAAGTTTCTTTCGATTAGGGACTTTTATTGGTCGACGTTTATAATTTCGAACGAAATGAATTTGCATCATGTTGATACCAGTTTCATTAGTCTATCGTGTATCGTTTCTTTCGATTAGAAACTTTTATTGATTAACGCTTATAATTTGGAACGGAAATAAATTTGTTTCATTTTTATACCAGATTCATTATTTGTTGTGTTTACGACCTTTCTTTCATTTGAGACTTTTATATATTGACGCTTGTAATTTTGAAAATAATACATTTATTTTGTTTTGAAACCAGTTTCCTGATTCTGTCTTTTTTATACGCGTTTCTACCGATTTATCTTATTTACGAATAGTCACATAATTTTGGTGAGAAATTTACTTAATCTTCATACTATTTTCCCTTATACTATTACCTATAATACTTTTAAGATTTTACAAGATCAAAGACGGTACTTATTAAAGAATCCTCGTATATTAAACTTCCCTAGCGTTCACGTCCTCCATTTTTTTTAATTAAAAGCCGTTTCTTTCCAAACGTTTCTTTTACTGATTCATTGTTTCATATATTTTCCTTCAGTAATGAGCGAACCCTACCTGCACTTGAAACTTTACTGACGCTAGTCCTTACTTCTTTCCTGTAAACCGTCAGTCATTGCACTCAGCTTCCTTCATTAGATGTGTGGCGTCTTCATTAAATTTCTGAGGGCTTCTAATCAGAGCTCTCTGTGTCTATGTTAGGATAATTTGCTTTATACTTCATGACGGAGATGATGGGATTAAACACTACATGAAGTGTAATAACTTATAATCAATTAATTAATAGCGATGGTCGTAGTTACTATATGAAGCATATTCATTTACAGGAGAGTCCTACCAGAGATGCGTTTAAATCATTGCACGACGTCATCAACTACTTTCGAGAAAAGGTGAAGCAGCCTAGCGATTTTGTGGAATATAATGAAGCATTTTATACAAAAGATTTCCAAGTACAAGGCCTGAGAGTCTCTTAACGTAGAAGGAGATGATATTATTTTTATGAGGAAAGAGGTGTGATATGAATGAACGTAATGTCGCAGGACTTGAAATTTATGAGGATGAGGGGGATAGATAATTATTTTCCTTTATGAAGGCAATAAGCACAATTTTGTTTCGTGAGTGCTGAGAACATTTTCACACACTTTACTGATAATTAAAATATAGAGATATCACAATTTTAAGCTATCAACGAAACTAATCTGAAATATGAAATAAGAGGAAAAAATCAGTAAAAGTCTAATATCATTTCCTTGAGATGAACACGTTTGCTTTCTTTCCCAAATGATGACGAATGATTAATCTGCGTCCTGCCGGACTACGTACTTTCAACGACTGGCTGACCTGGGACAGGGGTCTCGTCAGTTTAGATGACGGCTCGAGCTGGCAGATTGCTCTTCTATAGTAATCTCGGGTTGTTGTTGGATGTGATCAACCTAACGAAGATGGCGCTGACCGATAGAGCAGAGGATGTTCGGTTGGCTGGTCCTTCGGTGAAGCTCCTCATGGAGCACGTGATGTAACCAATGGTCTTGAGAGCGTGTGACTCGAAACCATCGATGCGAGAGGAAATGGCCTTGCTGAGCGGCCACATCTCGTCGCCGTCTAGTAAAACAGAGAGGACGGTGGTGATGTAAACCCGTAGTTTGTTTCATTGAGAGATGTCGTGACCACACTATTGTGGTCTGCATAGAACTCTCATGACACCGTCAACCAGAATAGATCTTCGGTGTTGAAAACGTATGAGACCAGGTATACTAGACGGGATCGTTGCCAACGAGGATGGACGGTGAATTAAGCCGTCTTCCACGTGCATCAACTTGGTGTTCGACCAGGTGATGCGTAGCCCATTTCTTTTTGTCCCCTTATGGCGCTCCACAATGTCCTCTCTTTTGCAGCGCCTAGTAAATATATCTCCTAATGCATTATCTGTCATCCATTTACACACGTTGATTGGGTAGGATATGCGCATAATTCTTCTGTCCGTCTTGCCTTCAATCTGTCCTGTGAATGTCAAATATTTTATTCCTCTTTTCTCACTATGTGACCTAGAAATTCTAACTCGCTCTTTCTTAAGTTAAGTATAAGTGTCCTTTTCGTTTCCATTTTCTTTAAAACTTTATCATTCCCCACATATTCAGTCCATGTTACTCTCAGCATCCTTCTGTAGAACCACATATATGTTACCAAATGTTTCTTTTTTATCTGCGAGGAAATTGTCCAGTATTCACTGCCATATAGTAGGATCGTTATTACATAACAGGTAAGTTCTATTTTCTTTGTTTTGCTTTATGAATCGGAGCAGCCATCCTCGAATTCCGGGTGAATACATTACATTCAATTATGTGCTAATACCCTTGGGAAAGGTAAGAATCCTCTTCTCCTCTCACCTCATCTATGGGTAACTAGCAGGACAGACTAGGTTCTGTAGTCTTGGATAGCAACTGGTCTACCACAGAAAGAAATGGCAACCTACTGCGAAAAAAAAAACTACCTCGTCAGTCATGTATCTAAAGATACATGATCGCCTATGCGTGTATCACGCATGGTACATAACTGATTATCTTTCGCTATTGCAATGGCATGGTAAATTATTATTGTGCTATTTTTTACCGTCCATCTTTTGTTAAAATATTTTTTAAAAGCGTTTAGCTATGAAATTCATAAAAGATAATGAATAAAATCTGTAGCCGTTTGTTTAAACAACAGGGTAATATATTCTTAAATAACAGTTTCCTTGATCTTTTTGTCAATCTTTAAACTGGGGAACCCTGTATTGCTCTATTTACATATACCAGATCCCCATCTATAATACGCATTGTGTTTCTAAAAAATATAAGCAAAACCAGGGGTGCGAATTATGCACAGCTACAAAAAATCTTTAAAAATTGCCGTAAAATAAAATAGGAATTATCAAAAAACTAAATTAGAATAAAATTATTCGATGTTTAAAATCATTTTTTTAAAAATAAAAGTAAGAAACGCTGGCTGTAATGAAATTAGAGAGTTACAATTTATTGGGCTTGATTACCAAACAAGGGGTGCGTATTATGCATAAGTAGAAGCATTTTCCCACATTCTCTGCATAATTTTAGGTGTGAGTATGATGGTTGAAGACGGATTATACATGAGGGATTACGGTAATTTCTCTTGTGCAAGTAATCTCTTATTTTTTTCAACAAAACATCGTTTAGAAGGCAGTCACTTGTAGATCTATCGCATACGTCATTGTGAATCATTCAACACTAATCTGCCATCATAGCGATATTCCAACGATTCTAGCATTGTCTTGTCATTTCCTTGACATCCTAATGAATTTTTAATTCTCTTCTTCAAGCACCGCTCTTTAGTTTCCAAGGAAATATTCCATTTGCAAATATTTAACATTTATTCCGCAACTACATCTGTCGTGTAACTTATAGACGTAAGCTATCATGGTTCTTCTTAAAATCCTATCCATTATCATTTTAAGTAACATTGATCCCTTTGCCATTCTTCTCAGATTGTGTTCCGCCATGCATTTATAAAAGCTGTTTATATAGGTTACTCGATGCTTCCTACGTTCCTCTTGTCTTCTATATGACCTTTGAGTATCAAATTTTTCAAGCCTTGTTACCTTACTAAGTGTCCAATAAAAAATAATCTCTCTGCTTCAGATCCTAAAAGTACTCAATTTTTTCTTTCCAATTTATTTCAAACTTCCTGGTTGCTCATATGTTCCGACCGTGTTATTCTTAGCGTTATTTTGTAAAATCTATATCTATAAAAGGCAGGATGTATGTGTGTGTGTGTGTGTGTAACGAATGCAGGGCCGCAATTTTAGATGGATTTGCACCAAAATTTACATACACATGCTCCAAGTTAGCTGAAAGGCCAAGACCGACTTTGCATTTCCCAACTCCCATCGCTAGTGGAAATAATCGATTTGTTCATGCAGAGGGGTAGCCTCCACTAATGAGACGTCCTTGGTATGGATAAACTACATCCGGCGGCAAGGCCTCTGATCAGGAGATTTTGATTGGTGTGGAACCACCTTTTAATTGCTGGTGTTTCCAGGTCCACACTAACCCGTGGTGGTAGCATATGTTAGGGTACCATTTACGGGCAAATATTTAACCGCCAAAACTGAGGTCAAAACACTGTGAAAGTGTAACAAATATACCAGAAAAAAACATTTAAAAAAAAAATTAACATGAATACATGTTTTGAAAGAAAAAAATATTACCAGCAATATATTTGAACCTCGACAAAAATAGTCTTTACAAAAATACGGCAATGAAACCTGATCTACAAATTAATTTCTTACGAAGAATACATATTCTATCCATACGAAGCGATCCTACAAATCTTGTCGGCTTTAAATGGCCTATTGAGGTGTTGATATGCCGTAACACAAAAAGGCCTTAATATTTTGTCTAGTTTTTTCGAAAACATCGTTCGCTATCTCAGTGTACTTTCATTAAATGTAAAAATGTCCTTTTTCCGTTCTAATCCTCCCTCCTCAAATCTACAAACTTGCTTAACAAATTCGTACACTTCTCCTTTGGTAATTTACATCTGTATTATTGCGTAAAATATTACAAATATTTTAAATGATACATACTCCCTCTTCGCATTTATCATACCATGAAATTCTTCATCCCAATTCGATTTTTAATGTCGTGACAAGTAAATACACCCTATTTCAATTTATCTTCACAAACGGGAAATGTTGGAACAAGTATATAAATCATATTCTTAAATCTATCTTTGGGTTTCTCTTCAATAAGACAAGGGTATCTTAAATGAATTTTTGCTTGTATCTAAATTATGAAAATCATATATGATATATTAAAAGTATCTCAAGCAGTTTCTTTAGTAAGATAATGCTATCTAACAAATTAAATGCATCTTAATTGTTTCATCAGTAATAAATTATCTTATATCATTAATTATCGAAGAAACAGGGAAAAATAAATTCAATGAATTTATTTTTGCCTGTTTCTTCGATAATTAATGATATCTGAAAAGGTAAAAGTAACTTCGGTATTTTTCTCAGCAAAACAAAGATATTTGACAACTTAAATATATCTTTGTTTATCTTCACCGGTAAGTCAATGATATATGACGAATTAAATGTATCCCAGGTGGTCTCTGCAGTAAGATAATGATATCTGACAATGCCCCTGATTTGTTTCTTCGATAAATGTGAATCCCTAAGAAACATGCAGACCTGAAGGTATCCATGTAATATTTTTTAAGAAATTTTCTCCCGAACTGACTCTTGTCCTCTCTAAACTGTATAATAAACGGCTCGCTGTCTTTTGCTTTCCTGCATGTTGGGAATCCTCATCTGTGGTTCCAGTCTTTTAGAACTCAAATAAACCGGCCGTACTTTCGCCTTCTACTGCTTCTTGGTGAACTACTAGAAGTGCTAGTCATCGCTGAATAAGTTAAGTATCTCACATTCCATGACCTTCTTTCAGAAAAGCAATATAGCTTTCATTTTTCTTAGTTAACTGCTGATGTGTTAACAATTCTTGCAGATAGCGTATATCAAGCTTTAGACAACAGCTCAGGCTGTTGTTTTGGATATCTTGAAAGCGTTCGACATGGTTTTGGCTTGCCAGTCTTCACAAGTTGAAAAGTTATGGTCTCTTCAGTTGAATTTTGGAATTGATCCAGTTTTCCTTATCAAATATTATTAAATCTTAAAATAAAATTTATGCTGAAAGACCATTCTTATTGATCCGTTTGTACTAATGGAGGTGTTCCCCAGTGTTTTATACTTAGTCCTACTTAATTATCAACAACGACAGTCCTGATACCATCAGCTCTCAACATAGTATCTATGCTGACGACATAACCATTTACACCTGCCTTGATAGTAAGTCTGATCAGTTCGCTAAAATCATATTGGCGGCTGATGTCAAAAACGAGCTTGTCTGTTGTTAACAGGGGCAAAGAATGGCTTGAATATTTTAACGCCTTCAAACTGCTCTCCATTTATCATTTGAAAGACCCCTTGCTGCTAACTTTCAGGAAAGTTACTTGTCACGGCTTCTCGGGCTAATGTCCTCAGCTGACATGGTGGACTGATTATATTGAATCCATTGCTAACTCAGCTCTCGACTTCATATCTATGCTGATGACACAAATATTTACTCCTGTCTGGAGAAGTTCCATAAGGTCAAATTTGGTGGCCGAGCTAAAAATGATCCATTATTAATTCGGGTGAAGAATAGGTTGTTAATTTTAACGATTCCAAAATAAAACTGCTTTCTACTAATTATATGACAGGCCACTTTCTGCCTTTTATCATGATGACTGGTGCTAACCTCCTGGAGAGTTATTAGTTGCGCCATCTCGAGCTAACTTTTTCAGCTGACATGAAGTGGAAATATTAAAATGCATACATTGATATGTCAGCTGCTAGGAAGCTTGGTTCACGGTGTCGTACTAGACAATTTTTTCCCGTCAAAATCGATATTACATATCTATAAGTCTACTATTCATCTATGCCTAGAATATTGCTGCCACATATGGTGCAGTGCTCCTGTATTATATTTAGAGGTTCTTGATGATGTCCAAAGGAGAATCAATAATGTTATTGATCCTAACCTAGCATCTCGGCTTCAGTTAATTTGCAACCGCAATAAAGTTGCTCCCTAATGCATTTCTATAAATACTTTCGTCGTATTTTTCGGACATGCTCGTCGCTATCTTATAGAAACTTTACGAAATTGAGCGCAGTCTTAGTTTGGCAAAATGGTCTCATCAATTTAATTGGCTAGATATAACCCTAAATTCAATGCTAACAGTTTCTTTTCTCGTACTTGGTGAAAATCCTCCAGCTCCATGTTTGCCAGCCAAATTTGATCTTTCAAAATTTAAATGCATTGTCAATCGTTATCTATAATCTTCTATTGCTCACATTCATTAATACGGCTTCTGTTTTCTAATTCTTTCACACCAAGTAACCTCTTGCGTCTTAGTGGATTTACTACTTTGCATGAGGTGATTTAGACTAAAAGAAATAAAATGTCAATTTCGGTCAAATTAAATGTATCCGATATTTGAAACAAGTATATTGATGATATTTTTGTCGATAAGAAAACTATATTTGACATGTTAATTATATATTTGGTGTCTTCATCGTTAAGGCAATGGTATCTGGTAAATCAAATAAATTCAGGGTTTTATTTTTCAATAAAACAGTGGTATCTAACTACTTAGATATATACTAAGTATTTTCACTCTTAAGGAAATTGAAATCTGAAAAACAAATTTACATTTTCGTCGATAAGACAATATCTGTAATTACTTTAATCTACGTTTCCTCATCTTCTTGGCAAAACAATGGTTTCTTCAGTTTGTTTCTTCTTGTTTCTATCAGATTTAATTTTTCTTTCGAATTTGACTGTTAAGGCAATATTTGTAACTACTTAAATCGGCATTTCGTGATCTTCTTGGAAAAACAATGGGTTATTTTTTTTTCTTCAGTCAGTCAATGATACATATCAGACTTAATGTTTCTTTAGAATTTGATTGTTAAGGCAATATCTGTAACTACTTAAATCTGCATTTCGTGATCTTCTTGGAAAAAACACTGGTTTATTGGTTTGTTTCTATAGTCGGTCAATGATACATATCAGTTTTAATGTTTTTTGGAAGTTCATCGTTAAGATAATAATATATATGTCAATTGAAATTTGCTTTGGCTCTTTTTAGGTAATACAACGATACCTGTCAATTGACATGTATCTCTCGTAGCATATTTCAGTAAAAAAAATGTGTATCATTGTTTTTTTGTTTCTTTTTCTTAAACAATGAATTTATATCAGGCGGTTTCTTTTGTAAGACAATGATATTTAACTACTTAAATTTATTGGTAGCATTTCCTTCAATAAGACAACTATAACTTTAGTACAATAATGTTTCTTTGGTTGCAGTTTTGGTAAAACGATGATTTTCAAAATTACAGTTTATCAGTTTTTTAGTTTTCCGTTTTTTTCATAAAGAAAATATCTGATGTTACTTTGATGATTCGCATGTCAAGACAGTTTATTTGAAAAAAATTGTAAACTTAAATACGTCTCTTTTGTTCGAATACAGATGGTGATAACTCTGAAAAAATATCACTGTATGAATTTTATAATTGCTAAAAACCCTAAAGCCCTTGTCTCGGTCGGAAGCAGCCATGTCAAAATGAGACGTAATAATGCAATATTTATTTTGCGTCAGGTTAATGCTAATATTCTATTTGGAATTTGAAATCGGGGAGGCGAGTTCATATTGAAACCTGGGTGATTGTGATCTTCTTCACAATAATGAGCTTGGGTAAAGCAGGAGAACATCTTTTTACCCACAATCTATTAGTTACGTATGAAGTTATATTGGGAGAAGGACAATGAGATTTGTTTTGCCTAAGAGAGTAATAGTACTAATAAATATAGATTCGGTATATTTTCGTGAATGTATATTTTGAAAATTTTCAACACAAGAAAACAGATAAAGCCACTCGGACGCAAAGGCTTTCTTAGTGTTTGGCAGTATGCTAAACATTTTTATTCAGAATTCGTGGATATCCATACAAGTAAAATCGATTTGCATTCTTTCTTTCTTTCTTTCTTTCTTTCTTTCTTTCTTTCTTTCTTTCTATCTATCTATCTATCTATCTATCTATCTATCTCATTCTCTTCACTCACTCACTCACTCACTCACTATCTATCTATCTATCTATCTATATATATATATATCTATCTCATTCTCTTAATTAACTATCTCATTCTCTTAATTATCTATCTCATTCTGTTCATTATCTATCTATCTATCTATCTATCTATCTATCTCATTCTCTTCATTATCTATCTCATTCTGTTCATTACCTATCTATCTATCTATCAATCTATCTATATATATATATATATATATATATTTATCACATTATGTTCATTATCTATCTCATTCTGTTCATTATCTATCTATCTATCTATCTATCTATCTATCTGATTCTCTTCACTATCTATCTATCTATCTATCACATTATTTTCATTATCTATCTCATCCTGTTTATCTATCTATCTATCTATCTATCTATCTATCTATCTATCTATCTATCTATCTATCTATAATAACAGCTTAATATACCTTAAATTGTCGCAACAACAAAAAAAAACGATGTGAACATCATCTACGTCAAACCAATAAAAAAAATAGATGATGCGTTGCATGACAAATACCTAAAAGGAACGAAATAAGCAGATATGGATGAAACAGAAAACACATCAATGGCTGAGGATCACCGGGCTGAAAGCTAACAGAGAAGGCCTAATTATTGCACCTCAGGACCAAAGCCTCGCAACCAGATCTTATCACTGTCACATAATCAAGGATGGAACTAAACCGAAAGAAAGGATCTGCGGATAATATAATGAAACTGTCGACCATATTATCTCAGGATATCCGCAATTACCAAAAAATGAATATGCCCACAAACATAACAAATTTGCGACATAAGTGCACTGGAAGGCACATTTTACCCAAAATAACGATGTAACTTTACAACGGGTCATGCTAATTCAAAGTGACAGGGGAATAAATGCTAACAGACCTGATGTTATCATAAAAGGATAAGACATTCAGAAAGTGTATATTTATTGATATCGCAGAAGCATTTGAGAGAAACACTTGTCGAGAAATTATAAAATACAAGGACCTAGAGATCGAGATTAACAAGACGTGAGGAATGAATATTGAAACTGTACCAGTAGTAATCAGAGATCTGAGCCTCTTGAGAAAAAGAATGGACTATCTTACTAAGAATGTTCCAGGTA
This sequence comes from Acanthosepion lycidas, assembly GCA_963932145.1. NCBI lineage: Eukaryota > Metazoa > Mollusca > Cephalopoda > Sepiida > Sepiidae > Acanthosepion > Acanthosepion lycidas. The sequence continues at coordinate 3,428,729 of OZ010605.1, forward strand.
ACATCAACATACAAGATGCTCAGAAGATCGCTCTAATAGAAATATTGCATATAGTAAGAAACGCGGTATCAATTAAGTGACAAATCTCCTATAGGGCCAAAAAACCACAGTATTGGGCCCGACCCTACAGAAAACAAAGCAGGAAATATAAGATACAGAAATGGCGATGTTTCATTCGTTTTGACGCTTTCATTATAAATACAGCCGTTTTTTTCAGTACAAGACATATAACATATGATACCGGCCCGATAACACTTGGGGGAAGATGTGGTCTCGTATTTGGTCGTCTACATATGGTTTATCCAGTTACTTGAATAAATGCCAGTTAGAAGGGCCGACGTAGATCTGTTAGATTATCCGATGTTGCACTGGTTAGGTTATTCCAAACACAAACTTGTCTGTGCCTGGGTCGCATTAGACTCTAGGCCTAGAATAGCTGGATACTGGAATCTTTCTTTGCTGAACAGGCGGGACTTCCGGTAAAAGCTGATTAGCGAAGTGTAGGTGGAACTACTAGGACGGATATCAAGAATACGGGTTGAGGGAGGTATAAGGGCAGGATTAGGGCCTTCACCACTGAATATATCCAGCGGTTTGCACTAAATAAGCTTAACAAGGTAAAGTCTCTTAAGGACTTTGTTTCTCAGGCGTGGATGCGGAGAGGATTTCCTAGAAATAGGTAGTGAGACCATGTGGAGTGCGGCTAGCGAGCGCTAACAGAGTCAGGTTTTAGGCATAAGTCAAACAAGATGACTGGCGAAGCCGTGAATATGGGCGCAGAATTGAAAGAGATTCGTTGAAGTTCCGATCGTTATATTCAGGAGATCAATACCCCGGAGAGACGTACTCTGAGATCGACCGATGGTATGTCCGAGACGTTTCGGCCGGATTTCGAGAGCTTGTATGCTAGCAAGCCTGGTCTTTGTGACGAAGAGCTTCACAGTTATTTGGCTGACTTTCCTGGGCTTTCGGCGACTGAAGGTGCCAGTGGTGAGGATGAGATCACGCAGAATGAGGTTTACGCGGCATTGAAGTGGGTTGGCTCTGGAAAGTCTTCGGGAGTTGATGGTTTTCTCTGCGATTTGTACTTGAGACTGTTGCACATCTTTGTTCAAATTTTGCCTGCCGTGTTCAACAACTGGTTCCGCCAAAGGTCCAACCCCGACCGGATCTCCAGGGTTCTGAACAAGAGAATTGAGCAGGATTTAGATAATTACAGGCCCATAACTCTACTGAGACAGAGTTTAAGATTATCGCCAAGAAACTGTTGGAGAGTTTGCAGTCAATTACCGGGATTCTGTTGGGACACGAGTTGTTCTATGAAGGGTCGAACAATTTAAAGCAACTTGCATCTGCTTCGTACAAACCTAGGAGGCGGGTATAAAAGACCACGCGCACGCTGCGCGATGATCGATTTGAATCAGTCCACGGATATTGATAGGTTAGCCATCACGAAGTCCGTTGGATTCGAACCCAAATTCTGCCGGTGGATTAGCGTCCTGTATTGCTCCTCCAGTACTGTGATGCAGGTGAATGTAAAGCGGTCGCTCACTTTTCTGCTGTCTCGGTATGCTCGCTAGGGTTGCCCACAGTTGTCACTACCTTACGCTTTGGCGTTGTAGCCTCTCCTTCGCCGTCTGAACAACAAGGCATGCAATCTGGCCCTGGTGAGGCTCATCCATAGTTTCCGCGTACGTTGATGACGTATCCATTTTAGTGTCGTGCCGCAGAAGCATTGAGGTGACGCTGAAGTCACTTGAATGGTACGAGGGCCAAAATTAACAGCAAACATTCTTACGGTTTGCGGTTAGATGCCTGGTAGGGGATCGATCTTCCGGGCCCCTTTCGTTGTACTGATGGGCCCGTCCGCATTCTCGAAATGTGGTTCGGGCGCGGACTCCAGCTGGATGAAAATTGCTCCGAAGTACAAGCAATAGTCAGCGCGACGATCCAGGTTTGTCTTGGCCTGCCCTTTTCATCTCGACTGGGTCACTTTTTTGAATTTTCTAATGTACATAATATTTTTTGTATCATTCTCCATCCCTTAGAGAGAGAACCTCTTGATTTTGTCGGAACACAGAATACAGCGTCAACTATTACTTATTTTTGAGGGGTGGCGGATCTTTCTTTGTTCAGTTTGTTTTCGGGGTCATCCCAACGCCGCATCATTTCAAACAATGATAGAAACATTTTATATATATTTTTGTATACACAATTCTACATATGCTTTAAAATTTTTAAGTGATGAATTTTTTTAGTAGGTACACTCTGCCTGGGAGATATTTTGGTGTATGTTGGATCGAATTGTGACAGATAGATTCTTATGGTTAATTAGTAAATTGTAATGAATGAATGGATCCTCGGAGCAGTTACCATGAAAGTATTTGTAAAAAAGAGAGTGACGGCAGACAAGATGCCAGATCAAGGCCAATTACGTTGCATATCCGTCTCTAGGTCTTATCAAGAACATTGAAACAAACATAAGGGGTACCAGACCATATATGGCAGCAATACTCCATGCAAAGGCATTAGTTAGGTATAAGGTAATGTCGACCAGCATTTACTTACCACCCCACTTTTTTCGGCCTAAAATTACCGCATTCAATGTTTAATCAATCGTAGACAAGCAACATTTGTACAGAGATTTATAATTTTTTAGATTTATATGTTTTATGCTGGAACAAATTCTTTAAATATAACATGAAGAAGACATTCTTTAACATTCTTAACATTATCGATGTGATTTTTTTTCTTTAACTTTTCTTACATCGCGTTCTTAACAGATCAAACATATTGGAAGATTTACGTCAATTATTTTGTTGCTTTTTCTAAGCGTTTCACCCCAAGCAAGGCGGGAAACCACTAGCAGGCAAGGGGTTACAGAGATTTGGAGCTAGAATAAATAGGATTGAGAGAAGAAAGGATGAAGAGAAGGATAGGGGATAAATCAGCGCATCTGGAGACGTCGATTGGCATTGCATTTGAATAGTTAGAGATTATAGCTATAAAGGAAACAGGAAGAGGGGAGAGAGTTCCAGAGGTGAGAAGTGCGACACATGAAGCTATTGGAGTAGAAGAGACAGCTACATTTAACAGTTTCGACGGTGAAAGGGTGACAGCGAGATGCCAGCCTAGTTGAGTGCTTAAATTCATGAAGTCTGGGAACCAGCGAAAGCAGCTCATCGGAGCAGTTACCATAAAAGTATTTGTAAAAAAGACAGATGGAGGCGACGGCTCGTCTTTGAGAGAGTGACTGCAGACGAGATTCCAGATCAGGACGAATTACATTGCATATCCGTCTCTGGATCTTATCAAGAGTATTTAGACAAACATACAAACATAACGGGTACCAGATCATATATGGCAGCAATATTCCATGCAAGGTCGAATAGTTGATAATAGTAATGATAATAATACCTATAAAATAAATACAATTTTTCTAATCTGGAAAAAGAACTTTGGCAACTCGAATTGACGATTCTGAGCGCAATGCCAGATTGGCAGTTAGGTTTTACTGTTGAAATTTCTAGAAGCTCTGTGCTAACAGTTTCTTCTCTCTTCTTAATACTTGTTCTTTGATTGCTCTTTCTCTCTCTCTCTCCTTAATAATGTTTCTCTTTTTCACATATTCTTTCACCCTCAGTAATCCCCTTGTGTTCTAATGGTTTTACTTCATTGATTGTATTCAAATTATTAAAAAAAGTTGAATCTGAGAGAAAAAAATAATCATTTTTAAAGAAAAGAATAATATCAGGGTAATAGGAGATTACATTAAAATATTAGATAATGAAATGTTAATGGAAAGCAATAAAAACAGAAGAAGGTTCACAAGCGAGAAGTGCCATGAAATAAACTGTTAGAATGGAACTGCTAGCAACCTCTAGCAATTTAAACTGTAAACTGAATGGAAATCTATTAATATCTGTCAATATTTCTGAGATGATGTATTAATGTACACTATTTACCTTATTCGGACAATAGTCTGAATAATGTAAATAGTGTACATAATACCTCATCTCAGAAACATAGACAGATACTGAAAGGCTGAAATGTTGTAATAAATATGGCGACAAAGATGGGAACAATAATCCGAATAATGTAAATAGTGTACATAATACCTCATCTCAGAAATATTGACAGATACTGAAGGATCAGTACGAGGACAATAGTCCAAATAATGTAAATAGTGAAAATATATTACTACGCTTATATCGATGAAGTCTAGGTACAAAAGAGGGGAAAATCATTCGAACATTTACCATGAAAATATTTATAGAAACGATACAAGGAAGCTACGTTACAGCTGTAGGAACGTGACTGAAGACGAGATGCCAGGTCCGAACCGAAAAAATTACAGATTTATTTTGGAATTTGTCAGGTATCTCTAGACACAGAGCAAAAGAACCAGATCAAATATGACTGCAATATCCAGTGCCTGGACGAATAGTCTCCTTATAAATGCTTACTATATATTCTGGCGGGGAAAATCATTTAGCGTAAAACATGAAAACTTAAAAAAACCATAGATGCTGACTGTATAAACGCCAGTAAATTATCGCGAAATGAAATATACGAATCGAGGCATTAAAATGCAATATATTTCGTACTTTAGCTCCTGATTTAACTGTTACAACTCCGGGTGACATTCTATACGTGGTGAATGTGCCAATACCTGGAAAAATTGAGTTTGCACTGCGAGTCAGTATAGGATGCGTAGACGCAATTACTTCCACTGAGAACGAGTGATTTTTTTTTCTATTGACATGGATAATCAAGATAAACAAACATTATTTACATTCATATTTTTCACGATCAATATCAAGCATGAGATATGTATACATATCTACGTGAGTATATATATATATATATATATATATATATATATATATATATATATATATATATATATATATATATATAAATATAAGTTATTTTTTATGCATGTGATGTAAAGAAAGACATTTGAAAATATCTATATAGATTCTTATCCATATGTATGTATTTAATTTCTATGAATTTGGTCGAATCTTTTTCATTTAGATTTATTTATTGATTCCTAAATATAGAAATGTTTGCGGAGTATATGCTTGATACCCGTGGGCTAATTTCCATAGAAACGGGACCCTTCATTTAAAAAAAAAAAAAAACATATATAAGTAATTTTTAGATAAAATCATTTCTCAATTTTGATAATGTCATGTCTCTAACAACCTATCATCGTATCTTTTCTCTCCTGGAGATGAAAAAGTAAAGAATGAAAAAAAAATATGGAAACTGAAAGGAATGAAGATATTATGGGAAAGTAAATAAGAAAGAAAGAGACCACAAGAAGGAATGATGTAAGGAATTGAAAACATAATGGAATGAAAGAGATGAAGGAAGAAAAAAAAGAATAAGTGCATGAAGAAAAGAAGAAAGAAATTCATTAATTGAAGGAAGGAATAAAAAAGAACGAAAGAAGAAAATCAAAGAAAAATGTGACTGAAATAAGAAAAAAGTGAATGAACGAAACGAACCAAAAGAAGTAAGAAATTGAAGAAATAAAAGAATGAAATGTACAAATAAATTTAATAATGAGTAAGGAATGAAACAAAAAGAAATTACTGATAAAATAAAAAAAAAAGAAGACAATGAAGGAAAGAAAGAAAAAGAAATTGAAGAAATAACGGAAGACAGAAGAGAAGTAATGTAGGGAAAGAATTTATAAAGAAAAAAATACGGAAGAAAATATTTTAAAGATGAAAGGGAAAAAATGAAATAATCAAAAGTAAGTAAAGAAAGAAAGGATATTAAGAAAGAAAGAATGAAAGGAAGGAATGAATGAATGAAACGAGAGAAAATAAAGAAGAATTGAAGTAAGGAAAATGGAGAAAGGATAATCGGAAGCAAAAGATAAATTGAATGACGGAAGAAAGGATGCATGGTACGAATAAATGAATGAAATGAAAGAAAAAAAGAAAGACAGAGAAGAAGAAGGGGATGGTGGGAATGAAGGAAGGCAGGATGCATGGTGTGGATGAATGAAACGAAGGAAGGAAATAAACGGGAAATAAGAAAGAATAGAAGGAATCAAGAATGAATACAGGCTTTGAATGAATCGAGGGAACGAAAGAAGGAAATAAGGAAAGAAGGAAGGAAGGAAAGAAGGAAGGAAGAAAGGAAGGAAGAAAAGAAGGAAAGAAAGAAAAAAGGAAGGAAAGGAGGAAAGAAGTAAGAAAGAAAGGAAGGAAAGAAGGAAAAAAGGAAGGAAAGAAGTAAGAAAGAAAGGAAGGAAGGAAGGAAGGAAAAAAGGAAGGAAGGAAAGAAGGAAGTTAGGAAGGAAAGAAAAAAGGAAGGAAGAAATGAAATAAGGAAGGAAAGAAAAAAGAAGGAAGGAAGGAAAGAAGGAAGGAAGAAAGGAAGGAAGAAAAAGGAAGGAAGCAAAGAAGGAAGGGAGGCGGGCTGAATGGTGTCGATGAATGAAACGAAGGAAAGAAAAAACGGGAAATAAGAAAGAATAGAGGGAATCAAGAATGAATGCAGGCTTTGAATGAATCGAAGGAAGGAAGGAAGTAAGGAATGAAGGAAGTAAAGAAGGAAGGAAGGAAGGAAAGAAGAAGGAAAGAAGTAAGGAAGAAACAAAGGAAAGAAAGAAAGAAGGAAAGAAGGAAGGAAGGAAAGATGTATGGCAGGATTAAGTATGGAAGCGAACAAAGGAAGGAAGTTAACGAAAAGGGAATTGAAGAAAAAAGAAGAACGGAAAAAAAGAAGAAAGAGGAAGGAAATAATAAACGACTAAAAAAGAAAACCAAAGGAAGATAGGAAATAATTAGACTAAGAAGCCTAACAACGATCAGTATCTTTTGGGGGTGGGATAAGTGAATTAAATAAAGGAACAGACGAACTAAGTAAAAAATGAAGAAAATATAAATGAATTTATTAAAAAAGAACATAGATTGAATGAGGATTGAAGAGAATGAAGCAAAAGATGAAGAAGATTATTAGATAATAATAAAGAAAATGAAGATGATAAAGAATGAATCAATAAAATAAACGATACGCCAAGAGTTGCAAAATATATGAAGGAGAAGGTAGAACGAGAAAATCGATGGCGGTAAAACAAAATAAAGTAAGATAATTTACAGAGAAAAAAAAAGAACGATATACAGAGCGAGGAAGGAAACGGATCTTTGCCAGTCAGTGTTGCTTAAAATCCGAAGAAATGAAACAGTAAAAGAAAAAAAATATATCGTGTTAAATTATTAGTTCTCTCTTGAAAAGGTAAAACCAAAATGGCCGTGGTGAATTCCACATGACTCAGCCCAGTTTCAGAATTGTAATATTAAGAAATTTCCACTTACACTCTCTTTCTACACGTCTGGATTTTCTTTATCGTTATCATACCACGCAAGGCAGTAAAGTCACTAAAAGAAAAGAGGTTAATGGATGTGTAAGAATTGGGAACAGAAACATTAATAATAAGCAGCAATAGAAAAGAGTAATCAGGAGGACAGTCGATAGCGATTAACATTGCATTTACATTTTTGCAGATTAAAGGTGGCTAGAAAGTAGATAACCGGAAGGGAGGTCCACAAGCGAGAATTACGAGAAAAGTAACTGTTTACGTAAATCGTACGGCTACATATAGCCAGTTCATCTGTAAGTTGATGTGATCTTGAACCCAGTCTACTACTGCGCTTAAATTCAAAAAGTCTAGGTAATCATAGTTTAGGCTCATTTGAACAATTACCATGGACGAATTTATAGAAAAGACAGAGAAGCAATCTTACGACATTTGGAAAGTGTCTGAATCCAAGCCCCAAGAGCAGGACCAATAATATTGCTGAGTCTTCTTTGAATTTTATCAAGGATCTCAAGGTAAATAGCAAGGGGGCGGATTGGACCATATGTGCGAGCAATATTCTAAACATGGACGAATGGTAGACATATAGATATGTAAGATAGATTCTGGGGAGAAAAATGTCTTGCACGACACAGTGAATCAACCTTCTTAGCAGTTGACATCGTAATTGATTCAATGTAGTTTTTTCCACTTCGTGTCAGCTGAGAACGTTAACTCGAGAAAGCCTAATAATTGACATTGCTCGGATTATTGTCCTCACCTTTGCTGGCATGTTTATTACAGTGTTTCGGCCGTTACACACTCCGGCCTTCTTTATGTCCTGTTCTTTGGGTCCTGTCACTAGATCTAAGGCCTTTATCCACTGTGTCCTTGAGGACATCTGTGTATGAATTTCTGGGTATTATAAACCTAATGTCTTCAGCAACCGTTTTTTACTAGTGCTCATATTCCAATTTATGCTGTTATCTTTGCATGTTTTTTACCAGGGCTCATATTGCAATTTTCGTTGTTGTTTTTGTTTTTTCTGGCGCACCTTATTACTGGGTCTCATATTGTATTCATTTCTATGCTTGGTCGAGATTTTTGTGGCCTAGCATATTTGATGATTCCTTTAATTTACGAAATTTTCAATGATGTTCTATGACTAGGATTTCAACCTGATCCCACAGAGGGTAGTGATTTCCCTTTTCTCTCTATATGTTGTCAGCAACGCCTGATTTTTCCACTTTTCCTCGGGTTAAAGTTTCTTGGTGTTCTTGAAGCCTTACCTTAAAGGGGCGGCCTGTCTCACCTTTATATTTCTTTCTGCAGTTCCAAAGAGTGTGAGTTCAATACCTGGTTAAGGTGGTGGAGAACTTGGAGAGGCAAATTAACAGGAGATATCTGATAACTGACATCGATTAGACATGGCACGTAGAACTAGAACATTCTACCTCAGCGAGCGAAATAACGGAGTCAGTTCGACATTCCAACCACCTAAAGAAGTCTGGAGCGTACAGCGGCCGAAACGTTGACCTTGTCGGACTTATCAGCCTTACTATCGAGGCCGTAGTAAATGGTTGTGCAGTCAGTCTGGGATCAAGACAGCCAAGTACATTTTCAGGTGTGGATTCTGGGAACAATCACAACATGATTATAATGAAGTCAGGTTGAGGAAGCACAAAAGGCCGAAGCCCAAAAGTCTAATGTTTAACATGGACAGTCTTAAGGATCCCAATGTCGTTGAAGAAATCAAGGTAATAATCTGAAGGAAGTTCGCTTTAGAGTTAACAAGAGAAAACAATGTTGAAAACACTGACGGATCAATTCAATTAACGAAAAGACATCCATGCAAAGACACACACACACACACACACACACACACATATATATATATATATATATATATATATATATATATATATATATATATATAATTATTTATTTAAAAATATGATTCCAACGCTACATAAGAGTTCTCATGTGTCAAAACAAGAGCCGAAAACTTCAATATAATTATTTGAATTAAATTGAATTAAAGTACTAAGCTCGAGTTCTATCTTCAAACGAAATTTTTATTGGTATAACTTATTCCTGAAATTTACGCGTTTTATAAGCATATTAATTATTGAATTTAAGATTACTATGGTAACGGCTAGAGTAATTGTTTAAAGAAAAGAGGCGTAAGGTTTAATAATTTGTATCAATATCTAAGTTACATTCACAGACGTCAAGTCAGGGTAAGGTTGGGGTGTCAAAATTTAAAGCGGAAGATGACATCGTCTAGTCTGGTTAAGTGTCTATGGAGATTTATTTATTTTTTAATTTTATTTTTTTATTTTTCTGAAATGGTTTTGTCGTAATTCGCTAACATTTATTTTTTTTAACGACTTCATAAAGAGTTATCTTTTTTTTTCTTTTTTATAGGGCATTAAAACTATTTTTTAGACTATGGAATTTAAAAATTATTTTATTGTATGTTCGTTTTTAGGCTAATTATTTAATGCGAAAATTTGATGATGTCGGCAAAAAACCGTTAATTCCTGTCTATTGTTTAATAGATTTTTATTATTTAGAAACTTAATAATCTGTAGTTTTTCATGGAACAGAGCTTATTACTTTAATTCAATTTAATTCAAATAATTATATTGAAGTTTTCGGCTCTTGTTTTGAAGCATGAGAACTCTTATGTAGCGTTGGAATCATATTTTTAAATAAATAATTATATTTATGCTCTACTTTTGTATCGGGCACTATTTTTTTAAAAAATAATAACAAAAATACTAAAGAACTTTGGATCATTTACCTAACTAGTTCTTTCCTATTTTCTATATATTTTTACACACACACACACACACACACACACACTATATATATATATATATATATATATATATATATATATATATATATATATATATATAACAGCCATGGGATACATAGGAAATTATTCAGATGTGTAACAAAAGAAGAGATTCCAATATGAATATTTAGGAGCTGCAGCATACAAGGAAATAAGCAAAAGATATTCAGCAAGAGATTGGACAAACCAAAAAAGATTGAATCGAGGAATTATGGTATCCTTAAAGAGGTTACAAACAGACAAGCGTGGTACTCGATTGAAGCAAAAGCAATGCGTACGTAGATGAAAGAAAGAAAGGTTCATTGTAAAAGAGAATATACTGCTGAAAGACAGAGAATCGGGTGGCAGTCTCGTAATTCTCGAAGCAAGATTATTTACCTTACCACCTCGCGAGGCAGTATGTGGCACAAATTCGTTTTGTAATGCGGGGTAAAAAAAATCCCGTAGGCCCGGGCAAAAATTCCCTGTTGACCCCATATACACTGTAGCTGTCTACCACCCCAGATGAGACTCTGCCCTTCGGCAAAGTCTCGTCTGGGTTCCTCTCTGCCCGAATGCAGAGAGTTCGGTCAGCATAGATTAAGAGGAATCTCCAAATAATTCCCGAAGCATGGTTATTTACCTCAACTCCCCGAGGTGCAGGATGTGGCACAAAGCCGTTTTTAATGCGGGGTTAAAACTGACCTCTTGGGCTCGGCAAAAATTCCTCGTAGACTCCGTAAAAACGATGTCGGGTAGCTGTCTTCCACCACAGACAAGACTCTGACCGGCAGAGCCTTGTCTGGGATCCTCTCTGTCCGAAGGCAGAAGTTGAGTCACTAGAGCTGGAGACGAATCACCAACTAATTGCCGATGCAAGAATACTTGCCAACCGCCCCACGCGGTCAGATGTAGCACAAGGCCGAATTTAACCTGGGGTATCCGATTCAGTAGGCTAGGGCAAAAATTCCCCGCAAACCCCGTATACACGGGGCCGGTAGCTGTCTACCACCCCAGACGAGACTCTGCCTTTAGGGATAGCCTCGTCTGGGTTCATCTCCGACCGAAAGTAGAGAGTTTGACCAGCTCAGCTCCAACTAATTGCCGATGCAAGCCCCCAGGTTTATCCTGTGCTCACAATATATAACTACTGATATAGTCAGTTCACATAGGCTATATGGATTGTGGAACATTCCATTACAACAGGAATAATATTCAAAGATAAAGGACATTCTGGTAAAAAAAAATGTTACACATTGTGATGGACCTTTAAACCTCACGACTTATCATCCTCCACAGCAAAGATGGAATCTCTCTCACAGAAGGACAGGGTGAAGAGATGGACAACTACGACAACAGAGGTGACCGCAGTGTATAAAAAAATAGTCAATAATCATCAAACAATGAAGTATAAACAGCTATCGAAAGATAATAAAATGACTGGAGTTGACATCATTTCTGCCAAACTGATCAAGAATTGAAGAGAGTCAGTAATTGATAATCTTATAATCACCTGCAACATTAAGAGCTGATCCCATCAGGAAAGTCATCAAAATTAAGGATGACACCCTGGGAGAAAACCGTGTTAGTACGAAAGGATCTAAACGAGGGACCGTCTCCCATATAATTGCTGGCTGTTCATTTCTGTCGGTTAGAGTGACTTTTTCTGTTGCAGGTCCCTGCTAAGGTACATTTGTAATTCTTCAATATCCAGAGAGCCATACTGCGACTATGCCTTCCAGACCTTAGTTACAATTTCTGGGAGATCCCATAATCTTATATAATCGATCAGCAGTTGAACTAGAAAAGTAAAATGCTAAGGAAGTGTTTCTTCTATCTCATACTCTCTAAGAACTTTATATGGACTACATTAATATTCGGTTACTTCTGACACCCAGGAAATTACCTTCCCCCTCTTACTGTAATCTGTAAACGTCGAGTCAGACGAAAAATGCTCTAGTGTTGACATACTAGGGCTGGAATTGTCGTAACTTCGCTTTCTAGACTAGAGTTCAAAATGGGTTTAAGTGACCTTCTAGGTGATGAATAATTATCACGCACATATCTCCTTTCCCACAGACGAAACGACGCAGTTTATCGCTTAACTATCACTATTTCCATTGAAAATGTTCAGATGAGCTGCATTTCTTAGTTCTCCAGTCATATAGCGTCGAATGCTCATCATTCGCTTTGTATTTCATTGATAAAAAAGATGTTCCGCTTAGACAGCTTCTTTCCTTGAACGGCTAATTTGTGCAACAGACTTCCGAGACAATGCTTCTCTGATCACTGCAATTTTAACCTCCTCACGTCTTTTGTCAACCGGTATCTCTCCTACATATCTTTAGATGACTATACTTGGATAAAACGAAATGATAAGCGATCTTTAACGTGATTTAACAAATTTACATATTTTCTTTTTATTGTCTGTCTATATTTCTGAGATGAGGTATTATGTACACTATTTACATTATTCGGACTATTGTCCTCATCTTTGTCGGCATATTAATTACAACGTTTCGGTCTTTCAGTATCTGTCTATATTATTGAGATGCGGTATTATGTACACTATTTACATTATTCGGACTATTGTCCCCATCTTTGTTGCGAAAGAGTGTGTGCTCAATACCCGGTTATGGCAGTGGCGAACTTTCAGAGGGAAATTAACAGGAGATAACTGATAACTGACATCCATCAAACATGGCACGTGGAACTAGAACAGTCTACCCCAGTGAGCGAAATAAAGGGTTCAGTTCGAAATTCCAACCACCTGAAGAAGGCCAGAGCGTACAACGGCCGAAACGTTGTAATAAATATGGCGAGAAAGATGAGGACAGTGGTCCGAATAATATAAATAATGTTTCTTTTTATTATTGAGTATTGTTTTTCTTTCACAGTGAAAGAACTGAACTACACAATTTTTTTTTGCGAAACAACGTCACACAAATTATTTTTATGTTATCGCCTTTACAATACGACCGAATCATTTGCTTTAGCATAGAAGAAACAGAATACGTTTATATGTGAGAATGTGTATGTCATCAAATTCCGTTTAATTATGTATGCGTATAATTGTAACATTCGACAGCTGATAGTAGAAGTATCCAAGACGGAAGGCAAGACTAGGTTATGTTACTACTGCTACAAATATCTGTTGTTTAAAAATAATTTGGTCTTATTTTTTATGTGTCAGTACCACTAAGAATATTTGTCATATCGTATACTCGAATAAATATGCATACTCGTAAGTAATTAAGTTTTATTTTGTTACAACAAACGAACAACCACACTGATCAAAGGTTAACTGAAAGACTAATTAGTGAACTAAAACTGATCTGTTTTATAATGGATCATCGGCTCCAGAAAATACCAAAAATTAGATAATAACAATTTTTTTCAATTTTTAAATATCCGTTTTATAGAGGGAAAATATTGTTGATCCTACAAAATATCGTAGCAAACAACAAATCTTAATTGTCTGCCAATTAAAGGAATACCGCGCATCTCACATCACGTCGTCGATTGCTTAATATCTCTCTCTCTCTCTCTCTCTCTATATATATATATATATATATATATATATATATATATATATATATATATATATATTCCCAAGAGGATAAAATCCAAGTAGAACTCAATGTCCAGGAGAGACTAAGAATATAATATAAAAGGCTGAAACACTAATATTCCATTTTTTTTATAATTTATTACATTGGAATCGTAATCACGATCCAATTCATCAGACCTACAAATTCAAAAAGTATATATATATATATATATATATATATATATATATATATATATATAGAGAGAGAGAGAGAGAGAGAGAGATAGATAGATAGATAGATAGATAGATAGATAGATAGATACAGAAATTAAAATTTGGAGGTGGCCTACGTACAAACATTAGTTAATTTCTGTACAAAAAATGAATTTCTAGTGGCTGTACTTAAATCTATAGAAGTTTTTATATTGGGATGAGGAGTAAGTCGTGGGCGGTTCTCAATTTTTTTTTTCTCATAGTCTTACAATGTTAAATTACATATAATTAGCCAACGCTATAATCTCCATTGCTGTTGATAACTTTTCCCATTGGTCACAAAGTTTTCTTATTCCTTGACGATAAAGATTTCCTGGTTTTGAGCTGAAAAATTCGTCCAATCAACCCGTCAATTCAACATCAAATATTGAACGTTACACCAAGAAAGGCATTGAAAAAGAGATCGGAAAAGATGAAAATCTGATGTTGCCAAGTCTGACAAGTACGGAGGATGAAGCATCAATTCCCATCCAAATTCTTGAATAACGGTTTGGGTAATATTGACGATGCAAGGACGGGCGTTGTCGTGTTGAAGAAGAACACTCTGTCGCCGATTCGGTCTTTTTTGCTGAATTGCTTCACGGAGACGATGCATTTTTTAAACACAGAACTCGGAATTTACCGTTTGGTTTCGCTCAAGCAATTCATAATGAATTATGCCTTCCCAATCCTACCATACAATGAACATCTTTCGAAGATGATGGTCTTGTTTTGTTCGAGGTGTGGCTTGTCGGGGCTGAGCCATTCATATTGACGTAAAGACACTATTTTTTCATCGCCAGTGACAATGCACTAAAGGAAACACTGTTTATGACCGTATATTGAGCGATGCCGAGCCAGGAAACTAGCTGCAACTGTTGACCGCTGATTGTTGTGGTGGCCATTAAACGAATGTGGTACCCATGAAACAAGTTTATGAACCTTACCTATTGAATAAAGGCGGTTTACCACAGTTTTGTGATCGCAATTCATCTGTTCTGCCAATTCCCTGATTGTCTGACGCGGATTTTCGTGAAAAAAAACTGGTTTAATCACTTCTCATCAAACTCACCTTGTCGACCGGGGTCCTTCACACTCAACAGCTCAAAATTTCCTTTTTTGAAGCGCGAAAACCAACGTCGTGCGGTACTTTGAGTTATTGCGCCGTCTCCATATACGGCATAAAACTCATGCGCTGCTTTGGCGGCGTTAACTCTTCGATTATATTCAAAAAGCAAAAAAAAATGTCGAAAATGAGCAGTTTTCTTTACTTGACATTCCATTTGAGGGTTTTGAAATTGAACCAAAATATAATGTAATTGAGAAACATAAGAGATATATGTAAATGAGAGGACAACAATGAGAAATTGTTGTTATAAAACATTCGCCAAATGTTTGGCTTCCCAAAGATCTTTTACTTTCAAAAACATGCCCACGACTTATTCCCCAACACAATACATTTCTTTAACGAAGTTCAATATAACCTTATAATTTGCTCTAAAGTCTTTGACTTAGTTCCACACACACAAAAAGAAACAACAACAACAAAAAATCAAACGCACTCTCTAACCCTGTAACTCGAGTAGCTTGTCTCGGGGTTGCACTGGGGTAACTTTTTGAAAAATACTTAATCACTGTAATTTACAGGTGGTGTAATAGAAATCAACTCGAAATTGGAAATCGGGGAGAGACGTGTTCGTATTTTAGTTGAATTCGTACATTGGATAACAAGGAAATACCCTAAGAAAAGCTACGAATCTTTCTCTTCTCCCTGAGCTATGAATTAAAAATAGAACAGTCTGTATTGCTATATAATTAATATTTATCCCCCAAATTGTTAATACAGTTTTCACTCTCAAACAAAATAATTCTTATTATTCAAGACGAAAATATATTTCAGATTTAAATGACCACGAAAGATCAATCAGTCAGTCAACAGGCACTTAGATCATCATCAACTAGCTTGAGAGGCTCTTAGTTTTGTACTGGGTCAACTTTTATTAAACAGGTACAGGGACCTGGAACTAATACTGAATGTCTATTTACATACAGAAGTTAACATGCTGAGTTGGTGCAACGGTTAGCGGAGTATACTGTTAACCTGTGCTCGAATTTTTGTCAAGTATTTCCATTTTCCTTACTCATAAAAATGGTGAGTATCGACCTCTGCTTGCTGCATCTATGATCTGTCTGGTGATTTTGTTTAGCGCCCTATCGTTTTGTATGCGTTATTTAATGTCAAAATCTAAATATATGGAATATAATATTATGGCTTCAACTAAATATATCTTGAAGGCGGTTGTATGCCTTCAACTAAAGATAAAATGTGTTCTTGGGTATTTTGCTACAGATATGTATTATTGACAATTCTACTATAAAAAATATTGTTGGTCATTCTACTATATATATCTGTTGATTATTTTGCTATTAGTAATGTTGGTAATATTTTTATTGTAAAAATGTATTGCTATACTTTCATAATGTTTTAGGATCCTAACATGTGGTACCACTCTGAGTTAATGTAAACCTGAAACAACTACAATTAAGAAGTAATTCCCAAAACCTCCAATCTCCCAATCAGAAGCCTTGATGCTGGATGTAGTTTATCGTCATGCCTAAGATCATTACAGATATTGGATACATAGTATGATTGATTGCTTTCCTAGCTGTGATTGGCATCCAGTTTACGGAATGGATAAGAAATACTCTGAATTCAAAAACAGTATCTAGCCCTAGCAAAGCACATAGAGTGACAAAGTGCCACAATGATACTGTTTGCGGTGAATGCGATAGAGATAGTATTTTCAAATAGATTCAGCAAATAATTCCAATATCAAAATAAATACAGACTCACAAAGTTAGCTGCCGAAACCTTTCTATGTTCGCTGTCTCACTATTTGATCATCTTTCATAATTTAACTGACTTAAATTTTCATAGAAACTAGGAAACGTTTTGAAACGCTGGTCATATCTGTCCTCCTAGATGCAGTTCTACAGAAGGATGATGAGAATTCCATGGACTGAACTTGCAACCAAGGAGACAGTTCTAAAACATAGGAACTAGAATGACATACTTGGAATAAATAAAGAGATATTTGAAATCTTTGTGGCACATATTGGTCTAAGAAGACTTGGAAATTTGTTTTTATTAGGTTGGTGCAAAAATAATATCGTTTTCTCACATATTATGGCACCAACCTAATATATATATATATATATATATATATATATATATATATATATATATATATATACGGCATATTAAAGGAAGAAGGGTCAGATAGAAACAGTGAGTAATATGTTTCATGTGTTTATAAGAATAAATGACATATCGGAGACAATGGAAGATGGTGTAGCGGTAAAAAATTGCTGAGTAAATTAGGCTGCGTGATGAAATTAACAATTTCCACTCACATTAAATTTTAGTATACAACAAACGTAGAATAAGTACGAGACAAGAAGCAAGTTTTTGCACAACAATTAATAAAATATTTCTATAAACAAGACATAGAAAACAACTGGAGTAAAGAGGTGATTTTAAAAAGTTCAAACGTCTTTTTTGGTTTAGATGAAAAGTTATCAAAGTTCTGGTTTGATAGGTTATAATTTGTTGAATGGTCTGTACAATGAGAAAGTGTGATTGGCTATTATAGTAATTTAAGAAAAAAATAAACAGTTCAAGTTTGTATTTGAAATAAAGAAATATTGTTTACGACTTACTTTAAGGTTTACGGAATTGTCGCTCTTTGATTTGTTTTCAATTTTTCGAAGAGAATATTCTAGTTGGGGTAAATGGTTCTTAACAAGCTGTGTTTATGTTAATTGCAATTATTAACGTTGAGCTTTGAAGCGTATGAAAAAGATTTGTGCATTAAGTTGAATGTGGAAAACTTGAGTTGATTGTTCGTCATAAATATTGTTATGCGAATGAGTGTTCTCTCAGGCTGGAATCATGTTAAGGAACTTGAACATAAAGCCTGGGACTGTGTGACGAGTTCAAAGGATTCCGATCAGCGCACTGTCGAAGATGAAAGACGTTTCATATTTTATTGCTAACTTTGGTCACGTGATAGACTCACAGAAGCTTGATAGAATTGGGCGTAGTTATCTTTTTGGTCAGGTCAAGAACTAGGTCGATGTTATTAAATATTAAAGTGATCAATTAGAAGTTGAGATTTTCTGAAAATATTTACTAAGCTCAAAAAGCTCTGTGATCCAGTTTTTGTACAAAAAAAAAAGGTGGTAGCACGATGCTAAAATGGCACAGAATCAAACTTAGAGCAGGAAACGACAGGAACATCAATTAAGCCATAATCTCTAACGTCCTAAATGAACACGAGACACATTTCTTCACATCATTATAGTAATATAATTTTATTTCAATGTGTGATCATCGTATTGTTCATGTTGTTAGTTTTTATTCTGACCCTCTATTTCAAACATATTTGTACCAATCTAGGTATATACTAATCAATGAATTTTTAAGTAATATATATATATATATATATATATATATATATATATATATATATATATATATATATATATATATATATATATATACACTTTAACAATCTATGTAACTAGTATTTATTATGATATTTCATTTTGGTTGTTTATATCTTTTAATAATATAAATGGTATATTAATTGTGAGTTCAATCCCTAGACAATGGAAGATGGCAAAGAATCAAACTTTACTGAGAGCAGCAAACGACAGGAAGATGTAGAAAACCATAATGTCTTTTTATAATGTAAATGAATTAATATTTGTGAGTTCCATTCCAGACTCAGTGCATAAAGTACGAAGCGTAACGGTGCAGATAAGTCCTCCCACCACCACCAAAAAAAAAAAAAAAGTAGAGGATATTTCTCTCGACATGGGGGACGAAACTAGAACAAACTTCGGACGTTGATTAGATAAAGGATTCAATTCGAAATTCTCTAAAATGTTAACCGCATTTACAGACATCTGAAGAAGACTGGCGGGCACAAATGTTGAAGTGTTGCGATAATTACAAAAACGATTTGTATATTAGTTCTAATGTGAATAATGTAAAGAGTAAACAGTGGAGAGAGGGGGATATTTATCTTTTAAGAGAAAAGAAAAGCTTAGGTAGAAAAATATGTGGTGAAATATTTTCTTTATTAGATTTTTATTACATTTCTTTATAACTTATGAAATGTTAACACTTGCTATTTTCATAGAGTACTCTTAAAATCAGTATATTATGCAGGTAGGGTAAAACTTATCAGCGGAGATCAGTATTGCCCTTCTCTCGAAATCCATGAATTAAATAGCAAATATTAGGTTGGTGCAAAAATAATGACGTAATAATGTCGTTTTTTGACGTATTTTTAACGTCAAAAAACGACATTATTACGTCATTATTTTTTGCACCAACCTAATATAATGGACTAGCCTTGGATAGTAGCAAATCTAGAACTGCTCAAAATCCGAAACCCTGAGAAGTGCTATCGTTCGCATAGTCAGTCAGTTATGTGCCATGCGTGATACACGCTAAGGCGATCATGTATCTTTCGATACATGACTGACGAAGCTGATTTTTTCCCGCAATATGCTGCCATTTCTTTCTGCGGTAGACCAGTTACCCTCCAAGGCGATAGAACCCGGTCTGTCCTACTATTTACCCATATCTGGGGGAAGAAGAAGATACATACCTTTCGTTAGGGTATAAGCACGTAAGTGAATGTAACGGATTTGACTTGAAAGTGAGTCACTTTTGTGCCATGTGTGATACACGGCTAGGCAATCGTGTATCTTTCGATACATGATTGACGAGGCAGATTTTTTCCCGCAGTAGGTTGCCATTTCTTTCTAGGGGAGACCAGTTCCCCTCCAACGCTATAGAACCCGGTCTATCCTGTTATTTACCCATAGCTGAGGGGAGAAGAAGAGAATTAATACTTTTCCTAAGAATATTAGCTAGTAAGTAAAAGTAATGGATTCGATTGGAATTCGAACTCGGCTCTTCGACTCCTTAATCCGAGCTGCCATTAAACTGAGTGAATCTTAATAAAGAAGGATAGAATAAGGGATATTTTAGATCGTGATATTCGTCGGACACTACGTAAACAAAATTGGGGAGAAGAATCATCTAATGTTCATTAATTGTTAAATCTTTTGTTTTTGGCCAGTTTAGCG
The DNA here is from genome assembly GCA_963932145.1 of Acanthosepion lycidas. Taxonomy (NCBI): domain Eukaryota; kingdom Metazoa; phylum Mollusca; class Cephalopoda; order Sepiida; family Sepiidae; genus Acanthosepion; species Acanthosepion lycidas. The sequence goes on from OZ010605.1 coordinate 3,448,859, forward strand.
TTTTCTGTCTTTGACAATTTTCTAATCCATTTCTCTGCTTTCTTAAGCGTTGCCTTGAAAGCACCGGATTCAAAGATTTCGTTTTTCTTTTTTTTTTCTTTTTTTCTTTAATTTTGTGAAAGAAGTGGTTTTCAATTGGAAACAAGAAATCGAAGAGCTGAAAAATTTAGCTGTAATGCTCTTGGAAGCTTTTTTCTTTCGTTCTCTTCTTTCAAATGAAGCGTTTTGAATTCAAACTTTGCAGTGAAGAGCTCTCCAAACCCTGTTTAAGTGTGACAAAACAGAAATATTTTAAGGAGGAAAACCAGAAGAATGAAAACACAAATAGACACAATTATAATGAAGAAAGCAAAAGTAAAAACAAATAAATAAAAACAAACACAGAAAAAATAGGAAATATCAACCCCCCCCCCCAAAAAAAAAGTAAATACAGAAAACAACTTCATTTGAATCAATGATTGCTAGTAATTCGGTTTCAGGTAATTTTTCCGCCGCAAAGAGTTTTTTTTTTTTTTTTCTATATTTTATTTGTTTATTAAATAGATTTACCCGTACGATATATTCTCAGTTTTAATGGTGGATAAATAAAATAAATTTATTTGGATATTTCTACGTACCACACGCACCACTACTTACTTTAGG
>OZ010605.1:3454500-3469500 GCA_963932145.1 Acanthosepion lycidas
CTGCAATATGAACTTGGCTCTATGAATAACAATGTCCAGCCATTATCAATTTCAACAGACGCACATCCAAGTTTACACGAATCATGTTTTTTTTTGTTTTTTTTTACAGGAAAAGCTGTTTCAACGTGATATGTTCGTAATATATATATATATATATATATATATATATATATATATATATATATATATATATATAAAAGTGTGAGAGAGAGGTAAATAGATTGGAACATATTGATTTGATAGATACACAGATAGATAGGTAGATAGACAGATAGATGGATAGAAAGAAAGAAAGAAATGAAGAAAGAAGGCAAATATAGATGTGTCAACGAATAAATAAACAAATAATGGAAGGAAGGAAGAAATAAATACTTTTTACTGGAAAAGATGTTTCAGCGTGATATGGCCGCAATATATATATATATATATATATATATATATATATATATATATACGGAAAAAAATCCTTATATGCAATTATGCTGTTTTTAATGTTAATATAATGTCAACGTCGGACGTTTCGGTCTAATAAACCATCTTCAGGACATATTCAGAAAATATAATTAACATTATCAATACAACATGACAAAGACGATGGACATAAGAACAAGACTTATCCAAACAGATAACTGAAAGTTTTATATGATCAGCGTTCCGTTTAAACATGGTCACGTTGTCGTCAAGTGGACGACGCTGTGAAAACGTATTCCTAAAATTTGTGTATTATGAATGAAAAATGAAAAATGAAAAGAATTCTATTTTGATCTAAAATTTATATGTACGCTTGTCGAGCATTAATCTCGCTAGAAAAGGGGAAATACTAAAGAAGCCAGGTTTAGTATTCACCGTGCGTGAGATGGATATTATGCCTGATTCATAAATCCTTCTAAGATTTTGCCCCTGATAATAATTCTTTTGGTCGCATCTTTCTACCAAATAAACATTTGACCGAAAGTATTTCCAATAATTTAAATGCGTTAAAAATTAAAACTACAATATTACCTACTAGAACTATCCGTAATTTATTAAATAGCACCAGCAAACAACATATTACATCCGATGCTTGCATCTACCAAATCTCATGCAAAAACTGTGACTTAAAATATGTGGGTGAAACATGTAGGTTCGTAAAATCTTGTGTTTTCGAACATAAACGAGATATTCGCCTCGGAAATTTAAACAATGATTTAGTTGTACACACAACTAAAACAGATCATAATTTCGATTTTGATTACGTGAAGCTTTTAAAATATTTTCATAATAAAAATCTTATATAAGGCTCAAACACTAATATTCCATGGTTATAATTTATAACATTGGAATCGTAAAGACGATCCAATTTATCAGACCTCCAACTGCGATTCAAAACTTTGAAGCCACCCACCGAATTAGCATGGGCTTAATTTTAAAATAGCGTGAAAAAAATGAGGAAGAGCTCTCAGAGTCATTGAAATGAACTGAATCAGTTACCAAACTTATACTTTGAGAAACGTTTGCATTAATGCGAAAATGTTGTGCCTAAGTAATCAAGGCTAAAAATAAATATTTTGATATGTGCAATATATAATCATAAAATTCTTTTTATTGTCATAATAAAATTTGTAATAAAAAATTATCTCACCGTTTCTTAACAATATGTAATAATTTTCTCTCAGTTTAAGCACAAAACAATTACTTTTTATGCCAATTTAAAAAAAAAAAAATATTTCCAGAGCTAGCCTAGATTTTTGGAACTATATTGTGTATATATATATATATATATATATATATATATATATATATATATATATATATATGTTAATTTAACGTTAATTTTAGTATATAGTCGTATGTGGGTAGAGGCGCGCAGTTTATTTATTAAACATTTATTTTCATCTACCGACCTGAATATTCGAGAAACCTTATCAGAAAAAAAAAAAATCTATTTGTATATCGTTAGTTATCTTTAGTTAAAATCTCAATCTCTGCCTACCCCTCAATTTTTTTATGTGTATGTGCGAATATATATATATATATATATATATATATATATATATATATATATATATATATATATATATATATATATATATATATATCACTAAATAGAGAAGTCAGATAAGGATGGATGTCATTCACGGTGCCGAACGCATTCAGATAAACCCCAAATTTCAATTGTATAGAATATTCTCTGAACAATGATTAAAAAATGCCTTCGAGCGAATGAAACGTTAAACTATAAGAGAGGAGAGACTAGCACTAGAGAATCTCGAAGAACTCAACCAAATAGCAAAAACCGGATCACTTGAGAACTTTCAACATTAACTCGAAGAGAAAATAAAAAGATAATCAAGATTTTGATGTTTCTACAAATACTTCGAACAAAAGCTGAAATAGTAGACTATCATCAATAAAAGAAGTAGCGATGACAGTGCGCACTCGATAAATGATATTTTCAAAAATTAAGCTTTTTAGTGGAGAGTTTTTATAAATTTGTTTCAAAAGTAACGTTGGTTACTCGGCCAACGAATACAATATATCAGCTAATACACACACACACACACACATATATATATGCATATATATATATATATAACACAAACACACACACACACACATATATATAACACACACACATATATATATAACACACATACGCACACACATATATATATATAACACACACATATATATAACACACGCACACACACACACACATATATATATATATATATATATATATATAACACATATATATATAACACACACATATATATATATATATAACACACACATATAGACATATATATATAACACACACATACACACACACATATATATATATTATCAATTAATTGATTCAAAATATGGTTTTTTCGCAACACTGTTAGCGCAGTGTTGCGAAAAAAGCATATTTTAAATCAATCAATTTACAATATTAATGCTCTGTAAATTTACAGTGATCACTATTTTGTAAAAATAAAAATATATATCTATAAGAACACCGGATTATATATCTTACTGTCCTTCCTTTATATATATATATATATATATATATATATATATATATATATATATATATATATATATATATATATATATATAGCCACCATATTCAGTTGTATGGATATGAAATATGAAGCTATTTATATGTGAATTTAAATGCGTACACCTGTATGTATGTATGTATGTTTGTGTGTGTGTGAGTCTTATCGTAAAATGACACAGCGCATAAATAGATTCAAACAAACTAGTTTGTCTGATGATTGCAAAAGCGTGAAACCCAGGATCACTGCATATATATATATATATATATATATATATATATATATATATATATATATATATATATATATATATATATAGCCACCATATTCAGTTCTATGGATATGAAATATGAAGCTATTTATATGTGAATTAAAATGCGTACACCTGTATGTATGTATGTATGTATGTTTGTGTGTGTGTGAGTCTTATCGTAAAAGGACACAGCGCATAAATAGATTCAAACAAACTAGTTTGTCTGATGATTGCAAAAGCGTGAAACCCAGGATCACTGCATATATATATATATATATATATATATATATATATATATATATATATATATATCCACCATATTCAGTTCTATGGATATGAAATATGAAGCTATTTATATGTGAATTAAAATGCGTACACCTGTATGTATGTATGTATGTTTGTGTGTGTGTGAGTCTTATCGTAAAAGGACACAGCGCATAAATAGATTCAAACAGACTACTTTGTCTGATGATTGCAAAAGCGTGAAACCCAGGATCACTGCATATATATATATATATATATATATATATATATATATATATATATATATATATGTGTGTGTGTGTGTGTGTGTGTGTTTGTCTATGTGTGTGTGTGTTTATTTGCGTGTGTGTTTGAGTGCGTGTTTACGTGTGTGTGTGTTTGTACCTATATTTAGGCAGCATATCTTCATTCAAACATTTTTCTTTTAATCCTTTCCAATTCACCGACCATTTTCTTAATGTTGGCATTAAACTTATTAAGGATAGAGTTAACCTGTGTTTATACCTGTACAGTATTTCATATTGTATTTATTGTGTACAATAAACCTTTCTTCGTTTATCCACCTGGTGTTATGTGCTTATTCCTTTAGCACGGAATATAACATTAAGTTACATTCTCTTTTAATAAATCTGGTATTTTAGCTTGTGTTTTTTTAATTATTATATTTTGTATGTGTGTGCCCGTGTGTGCCTCAGTGTGTGTGTGTGTGTTCGGGTGATATAAGTACAGACAGCGTCTACTATGAAAAATGGAATAAAGAAACTCCCTTCCTTGAGCCGAGTGTTAAAGAAACAAAATTACCATAACCAGAGTACTATTATTCTTGCAATTGAATTGGTGCTAAACTCGCCTAGAGCTTAGAAAACTATATATACATATAATCGATTTCTTAAGGGTTTCTTTATTTTCCATTCAGCTTTTTCTCATGGAATGCAAACTTTGCCCAACAGACCCCTGAGTGGATGCTTTCCAGAACACTATATACTTAACCTCCGAGTCAAGGGCCAGTCGATATCCATCTTCCTTATCTTAATAATCTTCACTTCCTTTTACCGCCTCTTATATATATATAACACTAATATTATATATATATATATATATATATATATATATATATATATATAGATAGATAGATAGATAGATAGATAGATAGATAGATAGATAATATTAGTGGTAAATATACACATACATATGCAAAACATATAAAAATATAAATGCATACATGCATACACATACATATATATATTTTTTGAATAAAAATGTTCCAAGATGATTGAATCCAGGTAGAACTCAATGTCCAGGACAGAGTAAGGATATGATAAATAGGCTTAAACACTAATATGCCATGGTCATAATTTATTCCATTGGAATCGTAAATACGATCCTACAAAGACCTACAAATTCAAAAAGTAAATTTATATATATATATATATATATATATATATATATATATATATATATATATATATATATAAGTGAACATCGATTTCAATTCTTAGAGGCGACTGTCTGTTTCATGCCAGATGCATTCGTCATGCCACGATATATATATATATATATATATATATATATATATATATATATATAGCGGTCGAGAAGAACTCAAATACCATTGGCTAGAGGTAAGGTGACCGAAACGTATAAAACTACAAAAAAAAAAACTAACAGTTAAAACTTAACCATATCAAAATGGAAATTTTTGTAAATCCTGTCAAGTGTCCTGAAATTCTCGTGTAATCCAGGAATATCACATCGCTGACGACTGGCCTCCTGTTCATTAAAATATCTACAATTAATTCATTTGATAAAATTATTGCGGTTATAAGATCACTTTTTTGTGCATAGCTTTTATTTCTTTCTATGTTTTTTATTGTGTGTTGTGCTAGTTGTGCTATTTTTAATTATTAATTATTTAAATGTGAGTTCAACTAGGATAGATGATTCTAATCTCCAGGAGATACATTCACAGGGATTTATGAAGAGGAACGAATATTTTGCTAAGTCTAGCAATGCTAGATAATTTTTCTTGCCATAATTTATCTTGCAAATTCGTAAGCCAACCCATTCGTCCGCGCATCGTATATGGCTGCTAAATCAGATCTGGTGCTGATGCTATATCACTTGAGATTTTTGAGAAAACCAGACACGCTCGTTCTTAACGTGGCATATGACAGTTTCTTTTCACTTTTCTGCCGCTGCAAAATTGTTTACATGAGTCTTTTCTATGAGATATGTCCAGGGTAATTGTTTTAATGAACATCGACTACTTGACTTCAAGAACTTAAACACAGGAGTAAATTAGCAGTTAGGTTACATCTTTTTACTGCTGAAATTGCTAGATATTATCGTAATTTCTATTCTAATAGTATTTTCTCCTGCACGTATTCCCTTGTGGAACACACTTCTAGCTTCCTTTGAAGTGATATCTTCAAAATATTAAAGCTTTATCTCTAATTCAGTCATATCGTTTTATTGTTCTTTTTCCTTAATAATGTTTATCTAATTCTCATATTCTTTCACACAGTGTAATTGTTTACATCGTAGTGGCTGTATTGCCTTGATTGGTAGTGACATGATTAAATGATAATCTAGTATATAACCATTATGACGCAAAAGTTTTTGGAAATAAATCGCCCTGATATGACACATTTGCATAACAGCAGACATTAGTGGCTTCTAATAGATGTTACGTTGTCTTGAGAGATGAACTTTGTTAATGAAAATCAGGCTGAAGTACCGAGTTAGTAATTTCGGAAATGGAAAATGAAAAAAATGAAAAGCAGCACCTGAAGTTGTCCCTTTTGCTGTTGGCATATTTTGTATTATTTCCAAGAATTTTTCTTGCTTCGGTGTATGTATTGGTAATCTGTTACATCGATGGGAGTTCTCAGGTGGCAGCGCTACTTGAAAGACCTTATATGCTGTTGAAATTTCTCTGTTTGTATGCTCCGGCGAGGAATTAACATATGATCCTTATCACTAAACCTAAATATTTAAGAACCGAATAGAATCGAAATAAAACCAGTTTAAAGCACGCCATATTATTCTTATTCTTATTCTTATTCTCAAAAGCTGAGAAAATGATTGTTCATCTCTAATTCGTTATTTTATCCCAGCAACAAATTATATTGAAAACTAGCAGCATGACCCGGCGTTCCCCGTGCTTGATTCAAAAATCCTACGACTCATACAGCAATCACATTCACTTGACTTAAAATATTTTGCCCTTCCTTGCCTTTGAAAGAGTGCCCTTGCCGTGCTGATGTCTTACTTCTTGTCTATCTCACACTGTGAATTTTTCTAAGCTCTATAGTAAACGTTATATCTGTTACGAAAAAGAACTAAATAAAATGAACACAAAACGATCAGATTTAAAAAAAAGGACACGTAACTGGAAAAACTGAATGAAAAAAGAATGTTAACAACAATAACTTTTGACACCCAACCCAGTTCTGCGGAATCAGAATCAACATTGATTTTAAGCAAGCGAATGAGCCAATTGGTGTAAAGTGTCATGTAGATTTAAATTTTTCCCACTTGTGACGAATGCACCTATGCATTTTTTTTTCATACTAGCATGCCAGTTAACATTCGTGTCAGTCAGCTGTTGGCTCTCACGCTGGCCAATAGAGTCTTCCTGCCTATTGATGGTAGCCACATATAGGCTCTCAATCTGGCCAGTAAAAATGGCCGTCAACTACATGAAAACTGCCGTAGAAGCATGAAAAATCGATTATTTCGACTATCGATGATCTTGGCCTTCTCGCTAACTTAGACCATATGCATGTACATTTTGGTTCAAATCCGTCAAAAATTGAAGCCGTGCATTCGTTACACACACACACACACACACACACATACACACATTCTGCCTTTTATAGATAGAGATAAGCATGACTTCTTTTAAATACCAGAACCCTGAACGGCTTGAGCATTCACAGCTTCACACAAATCCCGTTTCGTTATTACCAGTGAATTATCGTGACCTATTGGTAAATATAAACGAATAATTGTAATAGTTCGCAAAGTTTTGAATTAAGTGTTTCTTTGGGCGAAAGTGAACGCAGCTGTCTTAGTTGAAATGGAAAATGGTTTGGAAAGGTTAATCGGAGAGCCGTCTTCTAATTCCTGTTGGGTTAATTATGTTCACTTACGCGTAAATACAATTTGGTAAGATATGAATCCACCTCTTCTCCCCCAGCTATGGATTAATTAGTAAGACTTGTATCACTGAATCATTATTACCTCAAAACATTTTTTACAACGTAAAAAATATTTTCTGCTTTAAATAACCAGTAAATTGTTGAAAAACTTTAAAAAATCAATCAATCAAACAACCTTATTTCTTAGTTTCGAGTTGCTCTTGGGCCTTTTATCGGGTTAACGTTTATTTTTTGCAAAGAAAAATTAATAAAAAAAAAACGAAAAATGTCAGTCCTTGATTTAAGTTATTCATGCTCATGGGCAAACATAAATAGACAGAATTTGAATGAAAATCTTTGTCACGTGGGTTAATTTCCGTATTAGTCTGGCAACAAATCGTAGGAAACAGGAAAAGAATATATTTTTTTTTAAGCGTTTCACACCAAGCAAGTCGGGAAACCACGAGGACACAAGGGGTTATAGAAAAGTTAGAGCAAGATCAGATAGGAGTGATAGAAGAAAGGACTTGATGAAGGGGAGTAGAAACGCAATTGATATCAATAATTTCAACAAGAGGAATTTAATATTAGATTATAAACCACTCACACACACACACACACATACATACACACACATATATATGAAGAAATAGAGTGTTAAGGTGTGCTGTATTTATGGTATAAAGTACTCAGTATCAGAGATAAAGCGTATGTAAATATAAATATAAAAGTGAACATTAAAGTCAACACTCAGAGGCGACAGGCTGTTTCATGCAAGACGCAATCGTCAGACAATTCTGAAGATTGAGTCCAACATAATATATATATATATATATATATATATATATATATATACAAGTTGTCATAGTGATTTATTGCCACCCAGTATATATATATATATATATATATATATATATATATATATATATATATATATATATATATATTATGCATTTCCTCCCAAGCAAGGCAGGGAGCCACTAGGACGCAAGGGGTTACAAACAATTTGGAGCAAGATGAGATAGTAGTGATAGAAGAAAGGATGAGGAGAAGGGTAGTGGATAGATCAAGACGACTGGAGATGTCGATTGACATTACATTTGAATAGCTGGATGTTATAGCTCTCTGGGAAACTGGAATAGGGAAGGGAGTTTCACAGGCGAGAGGTGCGAAACATGAAGCTATTGGGGTAGAAGAGAGGGCTACATTTAGGAGTTTCGACACTGAAAGTGTGAGAGCGGGATGCCAGCATCGTAGAGAGTTTGAACTCATGAAGTCTGGAAACCAGCGAATGCAGGTCCTCGGAGCATTTGCCATGAAAGTATTTGTAAAGCAGACAGAGAGAGGCGACGGCGCGTCTGTGAGAAAGTGACTGTAGATGAGATGCCAGATCAGGGCCAATTATATTGCTTATCCGCCTCTGGAGCCTATCAAGAACCCCGAGGAAAACAGAAGGGGCTCCAGACCATATATGGCAGCAGTACTCCATGCAAGAGCGAATTGTTGATTTGTAGATCTGGAGGATCGAATCCGGGGAGAAAACTTTCCTGGCGCGGAACAGGAAGCCAATGTGTAGTTATTGAAATAATTGTCCTTCTGCAATTAAAATGGATAATCAATATAACCTCATCGGCGAGATTTGATCATATTACTTCAGCGAAACGACAATGTTTTGTGCTATCTCTTCGAGTCCCTGATCTGTCAACGATTTACCTTAGTATTGTTTGTTCGGTGATTCAAGGCTGCCATCGGTACATCTTGACTCGTATCTGTCCTGTGAGCGTCGAATTTTCTAAGCCCTATTTCCTCATTATGCACCATAGAAATTTCAACTGACTTTCTATAATTATATTCATAAGTGGCATTTTTGTTTCTAATTTCTTTAAAACATCATACTCGTTTACATGTTCAGACCACTTACCTCAAGGTTCGTCTCCATTAACTTCTAAGTAGGAATATCGATATTAAATAAAAGTTCAGTACACTTTTCTTTGTTTCTGTTGCTTCAAGTCTTTTCTTCATCTCTGATGAGATGTTCCACCATTCACTGCCATATAAGAGTACCGACATTACATAACACTTCCCTACTATTTTCTTTTTTCTGTTGCTTTAAGTCTTTTCTCCATTTGTGATGAGGTAGCCCAACATTCATGTCATGTATAATACGGCCGCCGAGGCTCGATTGTTTTCACGCTAGTCTGTATTGGCGTCGTCCATTCATCTGTTCTTTGATCACAGTGCAGTGAAGATCGAATTTTCACCTTACTTTAAGTGTTGAATCGAGTTGGTGGTACTGTGCTATGAAAAAGAAAAAAAAAAGAATGCTTCAGCCAGTGAAGATACAAGTATCATAACAAATAACGAAGAAGCCTGTTGGGTTCATTTTCAAGGGGTTTATATAATCATTGATACAACAAAGTTAACCATTCCCATACGACTCTCTTTAGTGACACTAGATTCCTTGCTGATAAAACATAGAATGGGTTAAACAGTCACATGAGAAGTTAGTCGACGGCTGCATGGGTTCAGCAGCGTCTTCGCTGTTGATGATTCGTCCCAGCCTTCTCCAATAGCAGCTTCTACTACTGATGGACTCCACCGATAGTCCTGTTTATATACATCTCGCCCAACTCTCACTACCTTCAGAGCTCATTACTTATTTATCCATTAATTATTTTCTCCAACCCTGGAGACATTACATCGACCTTAAAAAAATGATTGTTTTAGAATTTCTTTTAATTCCAACAATAATTTCTCCTCAATAAATTTTCGTGCTTAAAAATTTATTTCAAATTGTCAATTTCTTTGGCAATTTGCGTTTTCCAAATTCCATTGTTTACATTTTGGGGGTTTACTTAAATTAGGTCCTCGTCCGACAATGACATTCAAATACCAACACAGTCAACTTTTCAAAACAAAATTATTTATTTCAGGGAAGCAATTTTCTTTTGTCTTACATTTTCGATTTCATAATTATTCTTTTTTGCGTCTCCATATTTTTGGACTTAACATTCTATTCGTAGTTTCTCTTTATCAGAAAGAAAAAAAAACAAGAAATATGTCCCTCAGTTTTTTCCTGGCTTCATATTTCAATTCGTTGGTTTACACGTCAACGTTTTCTTTTTTTAACGTTTTCAACCCTTCCAAATCTCCAACCCTATACGGAGTTTCACATAAAATCTTTTAATACTAATTTCATACTACCAGTGTCAAAATAGTGTCATATTCCTTTCAGCTACTACCAGTGAGCCTTTATAGTGTCACACATCTAGAAGTACCGATATTATATAATCATTCAGTCCTTTTTTTTATAACGAGATGTTCCTGTTTCTTAATACATTGCTTGAATTTTGAAAGGCATCTTTCTCTATTCCAATGCGTCTTACGATTATGGTTTCGCATTTTCCGTCCTCTGTTAAACCATTTCCATATGGTTTTGTTTGGTTTGGTTTGATTTGTTTTATTTTACGGAATATCAACCCCTCAATGGGTTATTTAATGCCGACAATATTTTTTATTGCTGATAATTTTTTTTATTCAAAAATATATTTCTGTTAATATATTTTCCTTCGACAATCTATTTCTGGTAGTATTTTTTTTACAAAGATGTATTGCTAGCTATTTTATTTTTTTTGTTTTTTTTAATGTAGTGCCGGTAATATTTTTTTTTAAAAAACATTTATTTAATAATATTTACAAAGTATTTCTGGTAATAAAACCTATTTTTACACTTTCATAGTGTTTTGACTCCAATTTGGGGAGTAACTATTTGCCCACAGCGGGTACCCTTACAGGTGTTACCACCAGGGTAGACCCGGGAACACCAGCGATAAAGAGGTGGTTTCACGCTCCTCAAAACCTTCTGAGCAGATGCCATGCTGTTGGTCGTAGTTTATCGTCGTACCCAGGACGCGGATGTGGTTTATCGTCGTACCCAAAACGGCCTATGTATGAACATTTTTGTAATTACTCGGAAAAGCACTAAATAAAGCTGAATGCGTGTTTAGCAATGTACGAAGCGACAAAAAACGGTACTATTACTCAAGTACATTTCCGATTATCCGGACACATTTAGACTGTAATTGCAATATATGTTCTGATAATGGAAAAAGTTTTCGCCTCACCTTGCGTGATTAAATTATATGTATCTCTAAGAATAGCTTCTTATTGAACGCGCAACCGACTTATACATTTGTCAAACGACATCATTGATTCGGTTTGAAATTGTGCCACTGGGCTGTTAAAATTAAACGTGATCAATATCATGTTTCAATATCATGTTTCAAGAAACAATATGTTTTTTCAGCATTTTCTATCGCGGTTATAAGTTCAGCAATAACCTGGTCACTATAAATATTCAAATATTTTAATGAGTAATTAAGAAGTACTAATTGAACTGATTGTATTAGCGTTTTAAATGAACGTTGAGTATGGTTTTTAAATACTCAAAACACTTTTAGAATATGAAATGTTAGAATGAATTCAGTTTGCAGATGTTTGAATGATTTAATTTGTCTCTTAATTTCATGTCCGAATAAGCGAATTTCGGAAAATCGATACCAGGATAATCGAGGAATTACTGTACTACTACTACTACTACTACTACTACTACTACTACTACTACAATAGCAACAACAACGACTACTACTACTACCATTGCTACTACTATTACTAATAAAAATAATCTCTATTATAATTCTGCTTGTGACTCTCCTTCGTTAGTTAGTTCTTAGTTCGCACGACCGTTATGCCTTGTCAAAACTTCATAAATAATGGACTATTAAGTTTTGACCGCTGGAAAATACGGAAGCGATATATTAGTGACGTTACTTGGTTTCCGTGAGGACATGAAAGGAAGAAAGTGGGTGTGATAGAAGTGGACAACGCTTGTTTCAGTGAAATTGAAAAGTTCTCAATTTCAAATCTTTTTATTTGTAAACACTTATAAATAAATTTATTAAGAAACATATTTGAAAGACAGATTTTCGTCTGGTAATAATAATAATAATAATAATAATAATAATAATAATAATGATGATGATGATGATAATAATAATAATACGAAGAAGAAGAAGAAGAAGAAGAAGAAGTGTATAAGAACAAGACATGAATATGGCGTTTCTAATTCATTCAAAGGGAGGTCTACCCATGCCCGAACTTATGTACCCCAGTCAAAATGGCCATGCGTCACATTCTATATTTACGAAAGTAATAATGAGGAAATAGACTAGAGCGCTCAACTTACTATAGGCGGAGTCGTTCAAGGTGTCGAATCCACAGATATTGAATAATAATGAATAAGAGACATGTGTTGAATGCGACTGGTGTGTTACCTGTTCAAAGAGACGGTGTTGTGAAGCAGCCCAATGATAAAGACGTTGCGCGGGAAAAACAAATCAAATCAAAAAAGACAAAAATGAGTTAAGTAAGTGAATGTTGACATATGCTTGGCTTTCACTCTCCTCCGCCATGTTAATTACTGCTTTCAGAACGACAAGCCGAGCAAATGGAATAATATGATAGCTTTTAGTCCTTTTCTCGTAGCGTCTGCATTGCAAATCCTTTCTGAGAAAGCCGGAAAATGGTAAGAAGCAAAAACGTAGAGAGAGAGAGAGAAAAAAAAAAAGAAAACGAATGCAGGTGATTATTGGAAACTGAGAGAGACGGAAAAGATGAATAAAGAAAACAAAAAAAAAAAAAGGAAAAGGAAAAGAAACTAATTCGATGAAAAATAGATGGCAAAGAAGCGATAGCGTAAAAATAGTGAAACAATAATAGACGATGTGAAAAAGAATCATTTGAGGAAGTGGATATTACAAAGTGATAACTGAAACGAAACATCCGATGATGGTGGAAGACGAAAAGAAAAGAAATAAGAAGGCGGAATAATAGTAGAAATTTAAATAAAACTAACGCGTTAGGAACAGGAAAAGTAAAATTGCAGGCGCAAATGTATTCGAAATTCAGTTACGAAAAAAAATGTCGGAACTGTAGAAGAAGGTGAAAGAAAAAATTAGAGGGCATGAAGATGGTTGGAGAATAATCATGAACAATGGCAAAAAAAAAAAAAAAAGAGAACAAAATAAATTTAAAATAGGCGTAAAAAAAAAGAAGCATAATGGAAAACAAGAACAAATCCTACTGTGGCTGATCAATTCCTAATATAATTGTCGTGCTGTTTCAAAGAAACACTTCTATTTGAATATATCCAAACCTTTCATTCATATGAAGCGATAACGAAAAGGTGGGATAATCTGATATATACTTAGTTTCCATCTTTTTCCTCGAAAAGCTTTCATTGCATTTCACTGTATAAAAACATTTTAGACAGAAATAATGACGGATTAAAAAATTCATTTAAAGACATTTCACTATATATAACTGTTAGTATAATACAATAAAATGCACGATTGACCAGCATATATATTCAAGACAACACACTAAAACATGGCCTTGAGATTGTGTTCAAACATGACATTCAGGGATTTGCATTAACGCAGGTGGCTGTTGTTTATAGAATTAGCTTAACACACAACAGTGATCAATTGATATATATTTTCAAGAGCTAAATTATGTCATTAGCAGACAATACTGTTTCGGTGAATCACAGCTCAACAGTGCGACAAGATATCCGAATGCCTCAAGCCAGAATCAAAACCCAACCGATTTGGTGTAAATAGAGCTTCTACCACTGCTCTATCTTCATTCGGCAAAATGAAACAGCTAAATCAAGCTTATTGTTTTTACGAATGTAAACAAATGCCAATCAGCCGGAGTGTTCGATTCATTTTATCAAAATCGGTTTGGTTTTGATTCTGGCTTAAGGCATTCGGATGCTTAGTCGCACTGAGGGGCTGTGATACACCGAAACAATACTGTCTGCGAATAACATAATTTAGCTCTTGAAAATATATTTCAATTGAGCAGTGTTGAATGATAAATTAATTCTATAAATATTAGGTTGGTGCAAAAATAATGACGTAACAATGTCGTTTTTTGACGTATTTTTAACGTCAAAAACGACATTATTACGTCATTATTTTTGCACCAACCTAATAACTGCCACTTGCGTTAATTCAAAGCTCTTCAATAAAATGAATACGCGTAGTTAAAGAGACATGGTACAGTTTAGGGAGGGGTTAATTATGAAATTAATCCCTCCCTAAACTGTACCATGTCTCTTTAACTACACATTTTACACTCTCTGTTAAATTACAAAAAAAAAAAAAAAAAAACTTACACTACCCAACAATTTTTATTTCATTTTTCGTTTCATTTCATTTTTGGAAGTGCTATCTGATGATCCGGCTTCCTT